>CM076651.1:12582738-12600536 GCA_038496675.1 Rachycentron canadum
ACAGCACATATATATATATATATATATATAATTTTATTATTATTTTTTTTAATTTAAAAAAATAAACAAAAAAATAGGAATGCCAGGATGTTGAGATAAACACAGTTTTACTTGCAAAACCATTTGTACATTTCTGCCCAGTCTCCAGATTCAACAAGGACTTGTTGGAAAGGATGATAGTGAACATAAGCAGTGAACTAACTTGCATGAAAGAGTGAGTCCCAACTCTCCTGTATATCGAGTGTGCCTCACTTGAACATCACTTAAAAACCTGTTGGGTTTCGTTGTCCCTGGTCTACTTGTCCCCTTATAACCCATGTGTTCACTCATAAAGCCCTATAGCCACTTTATGATTATGTAAATTAGGTCAGAGATATGAAAGAGTGCAAATTACAACACATGCGCCTAAAATTACTTCCTCAAGAACAACCATGGTTCCTGCAGCTTCAGTTCCCTTGTGCCACAGATTACTTTTTTTTTTTTTTTTTTTTTTTTTTTTAATATTTCAAACACCATTCTTCCCTGAGGATAAACACCCATATGAACATGTATGGATGCACAAAATCTTGCACAACCAAAACAGCTCACAAAGATATGCATGCACACACAAGATGAATCTATGAAAAGCCTGGAATGGGAGGAGTGTGGATGGGTGGTGAGAAAATTGAAAGATGGAGGAGACAAAGGGTGAGAAATGGAGGAAGGATGGAGAGGCACAATAGAGGACAAAATGACCCTAGATCTTATTGAGATTGAGGGCACCATAGTTGCAATGTAATTGTGCTGTAACTGTGCCAATGTCATTCTGTTTATGGGCCGTGAGGGTGAGTCTGTACTTCTGTGCATTAGTGTGTGTGTATGTGCGTGTTTCTTTTTTTCTTTTTTTTTTTTGAAATTCAATTCACACTGTCTCACATCCCCTAGATGCCCGAGGAAGTCATCTGTCAAAGTGGGTAGCTGGGGAGTGCGTATCTCTCCAGCATGTATGTCTATGTGCGTCTTTGTGCGGCAGTTTTTATTTGCTCTGATTCCTCCAGTTGCTCAGGCCTTCCATAGTCTCAGTGCTATTAGCCCTTTGACCTGTTCTGAATGGGAAGACAGAACAGAAACCTTATGTACTTACTATAACTTTGTACTTGTAACTTCTCTTCTCCTCTCCTCCTCTCCTCTCCTCTCCTCTCCTCTCCTCTCCTCTCCTCTTCTCTTCTCTTCTCTTCTCTTCTCTTCTCTTCTCTTCTCTTCTCTTCTCTTCTCTTCTCTAAATAGAAATAGCACTGGGTCCCAGGACAGGAGCCTCAAGTCCACCAGAGGTGAGTGAGGAGCACAGATGGACTGACTTTGTAATCTTTGAATGATGCCACTCACTAAAATAGCGTGCTGGACTCATTATCTTACAGTAAGTTGAAAGCTATTGTCGTACAAGTGCCCAGCTCTTGAATGATCAAAGTCTCTGCTAAAAACAGAGCATTGTCACTGGTGCAGCGCGAGTCCATGTGGAGAGCTTTTGTAAATCTTTCCATACTCATAGATGGATAAGATAAGTCACTGAACTACAAGAGTTGACCGTATGTCAATGTATGTATGCACATTTGCCTGTGTTTGTGCACCTCTGTGTGTGTGTGTGTGTGTTTGTGTGTGTGTGTGTGTGTGTGTGTGTGTGTGTGTGTGTGTGTGTGTGTGTGTGTGTGTGTGTGTGTGTGTTCGTCCATGAAATAATCATATGAGCAGCCTTTTATGGGAAGTTGTGAGAAACTGGGTTAGTTCTTTCATCACATTGTCTTCTCTCACAAGAGGGAACAGAAAGCCTGTGCGTCTAATTAAAAAGCACAGAATCACAGGCACACAATGCACCAAATGACAAAGACAGCTTTAGAGAAGAGCAGCGATAAGAGAACTGAAAAAATGATGAAATGTTTTTTTATTTAATATATTTAAAAAAGACAGGTTGGTAATCTGTTGATTTATTCGTCGCAGAACTAATGAAGCAGTGACAGTAAATGGTTTCACAGTCATCGGGCTTTATGGTGGCTTTTATGAAAAAACTGAAGAAACACCCACGGAATAAGTGATGAGCTTATCCTCCAGTAAAACTCAAGTTGCATGACAAGTATGTGAGGTGGGAATTAACTGTCAAAATTTCCCCCTTTAAACAATTCAATTGGAAATACAGTTTCCTCTAATATTCCCCTTTTACTGTAATTAGTGCCAGGCCTTCGTCTCCTTTAATTTCCATTGCATACAGAAGGAATCACTTTGGAGCGTGGTTCAGATAGTCTGTGAGTTGTGCTTCTCTTGTTACTTCGTTTTGGGCTCAAGCCAATTTTTGTTTCCACAAAAAGAAAAAAGACTTTCTATCTGAAACACATTTAACCCTCCCATTGTATTAGGGTCAAATACCTTTTAATACCTTTCAATTCTTTCAGACAGAAACAATTACATTACATCCTTGACAAGAGTCTATTAAATACAAATAATATCAATTTGGATCATTTGTTAATGTCCAGATAATAAAAAACAAAACAAAACATATCTGTGGTGTTGAGTCAAATGATCATAAATTCATAAATAACAAAAATGACAACAAAAAAATTTGGGAATAAAATTATGTATATAGGCCACTCTTTGGAATAAAATTATTGTAAAATTATGTGTCAAGTCAAGAGAATGACTTTAATTCAGTTGTGGCATGCAGTAAATATGATGCCAAGCACACAGCTTGTCTCTTTCTGTCACTTTGTATACCTGGATGTTGTTTTCTGTATGAGAACCACTTCTTTTTCACAGAAAAGGTGTTGAGAACAGAAAACAAAATCTAATAAATATACTCAAAATGACCCCAGATCCCACAAGGCATGTAGTCTGACATAGCAAAGATATATTATCTGTCTTTGAGCATTTTATGCCACAGCCTGTAGAAAAGATTATTACTTATTTTATTATTACATTACATTATTACATTATTGACATGACCAGCCTGGAAGGGAGACGGTTGTTTGGGAATAGCTGGGGGGAGATGTGATTTCCATGGTAATATGGGGCTGCTGATACTTGCTGGGGTGTGCAAATCCAAGAATGAGGCCACTCTCCAGATGTTATTTTCTATGTTACAATGTCACTTTCAGATTTTCTGAGAATTATTCAATTTGACAACCACGAGGTAGATTTGTCTTGTTTTGAAAAGGACAAACTCGCATCCATAAGAGATTTTTGGGTTGAATGGGTGTGATGCTCACCACTGACCCAGGGGCCTGTGGTCATGATAGATGAATGGCTGGTACCATTCAAAAGTCTCCATTGAAAAGTGTCCATTGAAACAACACATTCCCAGTAAGCTTGGAAAAGCTTGGCATGAAAATCTGAGAAACAGCTATGCATTGAATATGTAAATATATTCAAGTATAGTTTATTCATAGTTAAAAATATGACCAATAGCAAAGGTAGATTAACATTAACATTAAAATTAACATGTATGAAAATACATTGAGGTTTATTCTTGTGGTCATAAGCAATAAAATTGTATTGTAAAATAAAATTACACTGTCAGTTAAATGAGATCCAATTTACATTAAAAAAAAATCTGTTTAAGCATATATATTAACATTATGGATGAATAATAAGTTACTTATAAATATATAATATATAATGGAATATAAAATATTCATTGAATTCAAACAAGGGCCAAATTTGACCTGCAGACACTAGAAGTGTAAATCCTTTTTTAATACATATATGAAGGGGTTTAAATGTGTGTTCTCCATTGACAAGAACAGAGATTTCTAAATGCCAGAACTGAATAATTTATCAAGGCAACACCTTTCAGAGAGGTCAGTGGTGGAGTTGAAGACAGATGGAAAAACGATGAGTCTGATGAATGAGTGACTGGTGCACGAGAGGAAGAATGACGAAGGAGAAAACAATAGTGAGCAATGTGCACACACTCTCACACACACACACACAAGTTTGCACAGCTATCTTTGTGGGGTCCACTGAACACCTAACCCCAACTCTAAACCCTAACCTAAAACTAGTACGAACCATTATCCTTAAACCAAGTCTTAAACCTTAAACAGTCCTTTAAATTTTTATGTGACTGTAGGTCACACATGTTTTCAATGAGTGATTGTGTTTGTGTGACTGCATCTTCATTATGTGGACATGTAATGACAGGAGAGTTCAGTTTAACTCCTTGGTCAATCCTGACACGCATATTAATGTGCAGCAGGTAAAAGACACTCTGGTGGAAGACACATCACAGCTAACCATTTTCTTATGGTATTTTCTTCTATTTATAAAGACTTTGATGGTAAGAAATGATAACTGGTACCTTGATGCATTGTGTGTGTGTGTGTGTGTGTGTGTATATATATATATATAGCTCCACCTAACAGTTGTCTCAGTTGAACAACATGACCCTGAACATCAGCAAGACAGGAAAACAGACAGTGAAAGGCTTAAGCAGATACACCGGACTAGTCCAGTGTACACTTGGGAAACCAATGAGTACAGCTGCTTCCTGCAGAAGAGTAGATGGACACACACCTGGCTATCGGTGGTGATACTTCATCAAACAGTGAAACTGGGAAAATGACCATCCCAAATCCTGTAAAGTCATTTTCTTCTTTATTCCCAGCAAGCACCTACCGGCAGGAGGGAATTCATGCTGCTTGTTATTGCAAGGACCAGCGAATATAATCCTCAAAGGTTTGTATGGACAAAAAAATACAGATAGCTTTAAAAATAAGCCAAGTTAAGGTTCATAATCCTATCAAATGATGTCTCAGATTACTATGCTGCAAGAACCATTAAACATGTGTTCAACATGTTACCAGAAAGTGGAAACTAGGCTGTTAAAGTAAAGTTCATAAAGTGCCAAATCTTAACAGAAGTTATCTCAGGGCACTCATTCATGTGGAGCAGTTCTGGATCTCATGGTGAGCGGCCTCTGCTTCAACTGGTTTTGTTGAGGGAGAAAGAGAATGAGACTCATTGGGTGGGTTCACAGCTATTACAGATCCAGACTCTACAGCTCCGGAGGCAGAAATACCTGCAGACAGCAACAGGAGGAGAGAGCTGAGAAAGCTACACAGACTAATATGCATTAATGGGATTTGAACGTGTACAGATGGAGAGAGAGAGGAGCTCAGTGCATTTTGGGAATTTCCTGGCAAGCAGGAACCAGCCCTAAATATAAGGGTTATGGAGAGCGTGTCAACCTCTCAAAACTATGGGAGCGAGTTCCACAGTAAAGAAATCCAATGGCTGAAGGCTCTTCCTCCCATGCTACTTTGGAGACTCAAGGAACCACAAGCAAGTCTGCATTCTGGATACTATGAGACTTATGGTGCCAGACCATTAAAGGCTTGGCAAGCTAGCAGGAGCGTGGTAAAATCTACTCTGGATTTTATAGGGAGTCAGTGGAGAAATGTGGGAGAAATATTCATAGTTTCATTCTTGTCAGCACATGTTAAGCTGCAGCATTTTGGATCAGCTGTAGAGTCCCTAGGGACCTGTTGGAGCCACAGTGTGTCTGTTTCCAGCCCAGCTGGCTTATAACAAATTAGAAATCATAGCAAGTCATGTTAAATTCCTCACAATATTATGACATTTAGGTTATAATTACGTATATGTAGCCATATAAACAAATTATTTGTACATATTTTGAATTACTTATGAGCCAGAAATGTAGTGATGTCTCCTTACACAAAAAGTGGTATAAGAAGCAGACATCTAAGATTGTTATAGTTCAAAAATACATCAATAAAAAGTAAACACAAATCATTTTTTCTTTCTTAATTTGCGGCCCTAAATTTAACAGTGTATCACATGAAGCAGAGATTAGCGGGGATGACGAGCATTCAAGACACTTGAATGTTGCCATTAATATAATTTTTCATAGTAAGCACAAGGGTATGCAAATGTAGTGACTCATTCGCCTGCATCAACACTTTCCTTTTTAACCCCCTCATCATGCAAGCATCACCTTGACGATACCAATAGTCAAGGGAAATGAAGCTAAAGTCAAATGACATTCATGTCCCTTTTTTAAGCAAAAGTGCTGAAACTGCAGGATAGTCATGTTGCCTCTGTGACCTTGTACTCAAGTTGATTAACAATTGCTACCACACACCCTCACATGCATGCACATTTTTTGAGTGCACAAGATGTCCTGCAGAGGTCTGATAATTCAGGAGTGGATGTCAACAGTAAGAATAGATGACACAAGATTAATATACACTGATGTTAAGGGGTGAAGAGAGTGAAACAAGGTGAAATAAGAAAAATTAAGTGAAGGAGAAAAGTTTATGTTCGCACTATTGCTGTTGGCAAAGGCAGGCTAACCCACTTACCGAGGATGTGTGGCTTAAGAGCAAGTGTACATGGAGGCCAGAGAGGCCACCAAGGAGCTCCAGCCACAAAGTGGGTGCATGTCAGCTTAGTTCTATTATTGACTTACTCCTCTGCTTCTGTGGAGTCCAGACAGGTTTGAAAAGGTATTGGACCTCCCACGGTACCATCACTCAAGAACACACCACACACACGTGTCCTGGAGTGCAAACACCTTCCTCCTCCATTTTCATCTAACTGTAAAATGCACAGTGGGAGAAAGCCACAGAGGAGAAATATGGAAATGGGGCTGATGGGTGGGCAACACTGAGACGCCCTTACCTTATATCCTCTACCAGGCATTTAGACTGCAGCTAGCCAGTGCCAAGGCTCTATGGATGACAATCTGTCTGTCTGTCTGTCTGTCTGTTCACCACTTTGGTCCAGAGGGAAATATCAGTCATGGATGGATTGCAATAGGTTTTTTGCTAACAGATTAAATCTTAAGGTGATTCCCTGTCTTTTACTCTAGTGCTATGAGTAGGTCAGTTTTCAATCATCCAGTAAAGTATTTCAAACATCTTCTGCATTGATTGAAACAAAATTTGTTGCAAACATTCATGGTCCCATGAGGATGAAGTCTTAAGACTTTAACCCCCTGCCTCAACAACTAAACAAGAGATTGTCATTAAACTTGGTACATTCATGTCCCCCTCTGGGTGCATTGTAAGGAGTCTTGATTTTTTATCTGTAGAGTCCTGTCAGCCTGAGCTCTATTTAAGGTTTAGTGCTAATGAATAATTATTAACATCCTCCTAATATCCTCCTAACACACTAATTTACAATGATGATGAGATAGTAATCATTACTTGATAACATCAGCATGTTAGTATTGTCATGTAGAACAGTATTAGAACAGCTATAGGCTCTTGTTTTGGTGCATCCTTGACTCAACAAGCTTTTCTCATGGGTACCTGCACAAACTTTGTTGGATGTACAATTTTTTGATTTGGTGAAAGGATAACAAACTCATACCTGCAGCACATTCTTGACCGAAGAGAGGGTTTTAAATTGTTTTCTCCTGTTTATTTTTATCACAATGCTTGAGTCTACCAAATCCTGTACAATGCAGCTTCACAGGTTGGTGGCTCCATGTTGCAGCAGAAGAAAGTGTAATACATTTTCTGACATCACTGTCTGAAGGTCATGTAACAGAACTGTGAAACTGTGGACTAGCTTCCTCTCGGTGGAGTAAAATCTCAATGATGTTTCTGTGTTTCACACTGTCCAAACTCCACACCTTATTGATTTGGATAAATAGGGTGAATGTTAATCACAGGAGAAAAGATTCTCCCTTCTGATTTGTCCACAATCTTACAAACCATATATGGTCAGAGTAATTATTGATTAAAATTTAACTGGTTTTCTAATAACTTTAAACACATTTCTATTACAGTTTAATCTAATAAATAAAAATAAAAAAAATGTTAATAATCTACCATTTTTTATTAATTTGACTGCAATGGAGTCATGTGGTAGTTGAGAAAGGAAATATACTGCAATGTGGAGGGCAGTAAGACTCTGTGGATGCACTATGGCATATTTCACTGCATGTGTTAACAACTATCTGGACTAAATAGGAACATGGCGGTTTTCCTAAGCAGAGATTTGGTGAAACGAGTCTGACACCAGCACAGAGAGAGAGACATGTCAACCACAGGTAAACTGTAAAGACAGATGGGCAAAATATGCTTCACATACAAAATGAACCAATATATCAAAATACATTCACTCAAGTTTAACAAGTAAAGTAGGTCATTTAAGATGAAATTAGTGACTGACAACTGATTACAGAAAAATAATTAATTCCACTCTAATACGTAGGGGAAATCATCTAAACTTCTACCCCCTGTCCTAATGAAAGTAAGGGAAAAAATGAAGGAATGCAGCCATGTCACAGGAACAAAAAAAGATGAAGTATTTTGCTTCCATGGAGAGGACGGAAATGTTAAAAGTTAGGCAGATGAGAAGGAAAAAGATCAGGAGGTGTGGAAAGGGATGAGTGGAGGTGAGAGACGTGGAGGGGGAGAAGATGATGTGAGGAATTAAGTGTGAGCAATGGTGGAGAGGAGGATGGGGGGGGAGTTAGGTGAGGGCATAGAGAGGAGGGGAAGTGATGGGGCTCCCACATGTGTGCTTTTTTTTAACCCTGAGAGTGCCATGAAGATGGCTTCCCATGCTTTTTACTACCAGATCTGCCAACATTGGAACAGATACGCACTCTGGTTTATATTTTATAGACTGACACGTGAACTAACTGTCGTGTGATGCAGTTATTCGACAGCTGTTTTCATGGTTGTAGCTCTTACTCATTGTGACTCTCCTGTCTCAGAAAGATTTGGTTCCTCAGTATGGTCTAACTAGGGCAGAACACAGAGACAAATACTCTAATTAATAGATAATTACAAGGCTTTATAATTCATCAAAGTCCTGCGTGGTCTCCAGAGCTTCAATATGGATAACACATTAGAGTCCTCAGTTAGATCAACGTCAGCGGTGCAGTATTTTCTACAGCAAATGTTTCTTTTCCATTGTTGTTGTCCTCATTCTTTTTCTACATGGAAATGCTGGTTGGTGTGTGAAGCAGGGAAGACCCCCTCTCTCTCTTGCTGCTGCAGCTAATATGCTATGGTGGGACTGTATGTATTATGCATACATATTGCCTGCATCTACACCTTCATATTTATGACTTTCCTGTCATGCTGCAACTCTCCAGAAACTTACTGGATCAAATTCAACCTGAAAAGCAAATGCATTTAAGGCAAGGCAAGGCAAGGCAAGGCAATTTTATTTGTATAGCCCATTTTTACAAGCAGTTTGTCTCAAAGGGCTTTACATAGCATCATAACAACATCCTCTGCCCTTAGACCCTCACATCGGCTGAGGAAAAACTCAAAACAAAACCCTTTTAACAGGGAAAAAAGAGAAACCTCATGGTGAGCAACAGAGGAGGGATCCCTCACCCAGGACGGGCAGACGTGCAATAGATGTTGTATACAGACAAGAAAACAGGTAACAATACAGAATATGCATAGATGGAAAAGGTGTCAGGAGTTACTGAAGGCAGTTTTTGGTGGGAGGGAAGGCAGGGAGAGTCAGGCAGCTTAATGGGGGTAATGGGTGGTCGACCGGTTCCTGGGAGCGAAGAGCAGGTCGGTTTAACGGCAGGGGTAAAAGGGGAAGGGGGTGATGCAGGGGGCGGTTGGTGGAGATAGATGGAGCTTCGGTGGATCTGTGGAAACACAAATAGAGAGAGAGCCAGACACCAAGGCCAAACAACAGGTGCAGTAGATAGTGAAGATGATAATTTAAAGTGTGGGAGAGGAGAGGAGAGGAGAGGAGAGGAGAGGAGAGGGAAGAGCTCCATGTAACCAGATGTGTCCCCCAGCAGTCTAAGCCTATAGCAGCATAAAAATGGTTGAGAGCTACCTAAACCGGCCCTAACTAAACGCTCTGTCATAGAGGAAGGTTTTAAGCCTAGTCTTAAATGTAGTAAGAGTGTCTGCCTCTCTGACCCATGGAGAGAGTTGGTTCCATAGTAAAGGAGCCCGATAACTGAAGGCTCTACCTCCCAGTCTGTTTTTAAAGATACTGGGAGTCACTAACAGACCTGCATGCTGGGAGCGAAGTGCTCTGGAAGGATAATAAGGGACTATGAGGTCTTTTAAATAAGATGGAGCTTTGTCATTAAGGGCTTTATAAGTCAGCAGAAGGATTTTGAAGTCGACTCGATATCCTACAGGAAGCCAATGGAGAGAAGCTAAAGTGGGAGAGATGTGTTCTCTTTTACTAACTCCTGTCAATATCCTTGCTGCAGCGTTCTGGACTAACTGCAGACTCTTTAGAGAGTTTTTCAGACATCCTGACAACAGAGAGTTACAGTAGTCCAGTCTAGAGGTGATAAATGCATGTACTAGTTTCTCAGCATCACTCTGAGAGAGGATATTCCTAATTTTGGCTATGCTGCGCAGGTGAAAAAAGGCAGTCCTAGTCACATGTTTAATGTGTGAGCTGAATGAAAGGTCTTGGTCAAATATTACTCCAAGGTTCCTTGCGGTCATACTAGAGTTCAGGGTGATGCCATCTAGATAAGCAATCTGCAAAGAGAAGGTGTCCCTGAGATGTTTAGGTCCAAACACAATGACCTCTGTTTTATCTGAGTTTAGTTGAAGGAAGTTAGTGGACATCCAGGATTTGATGTCTTTTAGGCAGTCTTGCAGATTGGTGAGGCGGCTTTTATCATCTGGTTCCATCGATACGTAGAGCTGGGTGTCATCTGCGTAACAGTGGAAGTCGATTGAGTGTTTCCGGATTATATCGCCTAATGGAAGTATGTAAAGAATGAAAAGAATTGGCCCTAAAACTGAGCCCTGTGGTACGCCATACGTAACTCTGCTGTACTCTGAATTGTCATTGTTAACACTAACAAACTGAAACCTATCGGATAAGTATGATTTTAACCATTTTAGGGCAGAGCCTTTAATCCCGATTTCATGTTCTAGTCTCTGCAGCAGAATGCTGTGGTCAATGGTGTCAAATGCAGCACTGAGGTCCAGAAGTACCAGTATAGAGACCAGATCTCTATCAGAAGCTATAAGAAGATCGTTGGAGACTTTTACCAGTGCTGTTTCAGTGCTATGGTGTTCTCTGAATCCAGATTGGAAAGCTTCAAACAGTTCATTACTGTGCAGGTGCTCATGTAGTTGCTTTAGAACCACCTTCTCAAGGATCTTGGAGATATAGGGAAGGTTGGATATGGGCCTATAATTTGCTAACACGCCTGGATCTAGAGAAGGCTTTTTAAGTAAGGGATTAATAACTGCCACCTTAAAGGCCTGTGGCACATACCCTGTGACTAAGGAAAGATTGATCTGGTTCAGTATGGAAGTGTTAACTAAGGGGAAGACATCCTTGAGCAGTCTTGTTGGGACTGGATCAAGTAGACATGTGGCTGATTTAGAGGAGGTAATAGCAGAAGTTAAGTCTGACAGGTCAATGGGGGTGAAGCTTTCAAGGTATGCATTAAGTCTGGGAGATGCTTCTATAGGCACTACAGTCTGTGGTTCATCATTGGCAATCCTTGCTCTAATATTCACAATCTTTTCAGTAAAGAAATTTAGGAATTCATTGCTGTTGAGAGTCGGAGGGATGCATGGCTCAACAGCACTATGGTTCTTGGTCAGCCTGGCTACAGTGCTGAAAAGGAACCTGGGGTTGTTTTTATTCTTTTCTATTAAAGATGAATAATACGTGCTTCTGGTTTTACGAAGTTCTTTTTTATATAATAATAAACTATCCTTCCAAGCTTGACGGTCTTCCTCACGTTGGCTGGAATGTGTTTTCCTTTCCAGCCGTCTGGTCTTCTGCTTCAAGGTGCGCAGGTTCAGGCTGTACCAGGGAGCTATCCTCTTGTGGTTGATAACCTTCTTTTTCAGAGGGGCTACAGCATTGAGTGTCCCAAGGAGTGCTGCTGCAGTGCTATCTACAAGATAATCTACCTGCAAGGGAGTCAGATCAGCATAGCTGCCCATTGTAATGCTACTAGGTGTGGCAGCAAGCTCTGCTGGAATGAGCTCTTTAAATCTAGAGACAGCAATATCAGATAAACATCTACTGTAGTAGGACTTTTTCCCAAGTAAAGTATAATTTGTCAAGGTAAATTCAAATGTTATTAAAGAATGGTCAGAGATGACAGGGTTTTGAGGGAAAACTGTAATGTGCTCAGCTTCTATCCCATAGGTTAGTACTAAGTCGAGGACATGATTAAAGGAGTGAGTTGGTTTATCTACCCTCTGAGAGAAGCCAATTGAATCTAAGAGAGACTTAAATGCAACAGCCAGACAATCATCATCAACATCCACATGAATGTTGAAATCACCCACTATAATGACTTTGTCTGATTCCATTGCTAAGTTTGACAGAAAGTCTGGGAATTCCTCTAGGAACTTAGAATAAGGTGCGGGGGGACGGTACACGACAGCAAGTATAAGTGGTTTCTCTGCTTTCGGGTCAGGGTGAGAGAACCTGACAGTAAGGCTTTCAAATGAATCATATGAAACAATAGGCCAAGGGTTAATAAGCAGATTAGACTGATAAACTGCAGCCACTCCTCCTCCTCGACCAGTGACACGTGGCACATGGTGGTTAATGTAACCGGGAGGGGTAGATTCATTTAAACTAACATATTCATCCTGCTGCAACCAGGTCTCAGTGAGGGTTAATAGATCAATTTGGTGATTTGTGATTAAATCATTCACTAGGAGAGACTTGGAAGGGAGAGATCGAATATTTAGCAAACCACATTTAATAGTTTTACTGGGTTGGTTTGCTGGAGCAGTGGTTTTGATTTTCACTAAGTTGCTATGAATAACTCCTCCAGATTTGGGTTTAGGCTTATACAGCCTCGAGGCAGACACAGTTTCTATGGGACAGAAGGGGGACTGGGTGGGTGACAGCACTCCACAGGTGGTGGAGAAGTATGAAGCAAAAATGGCCTTTATGCAAATTTGTGTTTTTTTTCTCTCTCTCTCTCTCTCTCTGTTTGCACAACTACACGTGGACCTCCACATGCACCTGCTCCACCTGTGCGACTGCTATTTGTTTACCTTTTTGTATCCGGCCCGCCTAGCACGCAGACATGATCGTCAAGCTCAAACAATAACAGAGTGCCACAGACAGCCCAGCTACAGCCGTGTTCCTCCCTCTCCCCCCTCACCCTTTCTCCCACGTCCCTCGCTCTGTTGCCGGGGTTACAGCAGGACCTGATGCGGCTCCTGGCCAGTCGGGCTTTGTTCTACAGATGGCCCTGTCCTCTCTCTCCCTCTCTTCCTCTGCTCCTGTCTGCCTCCTCTGTGCCTCTGCCTTGTGCAGCTGCACTCCAGCCCTGATATCTATAGTTATGCTAATATGAGCAGTTGATTAATTAGTCCACACACACAGGTGCTTTGTCCATATGGGACTCCTCTTCATTTGTGAATATTCAGATTACAGCACCCCTGAGTGCTTTCACTGTTTATGTGTGTGTGTGTGTGTGTGTGTGTGTGGATAGGAGGATGAGGTGGGGATGGGTGAGGGCATGTCACTGGCTGAATAACAAGAAGACACAGCTTGCAAAATTGTAGTGATAATAACCTGGATCTTATTCATCATATATATATTACTAGTGGGGTGGTAACAAAGACTCATGACTATGTTTGTTATTGCATCTGAGAGTAGCACTTCATTGCATTCACTATGCCAGATAATATCAGCAATAACAGTGATGCAATGTAAATTATGTTTACTGTGACTTACTTTACCGCAGAAAAATTAAAATGGTTCCAAATTTTGATTCTCTATGTAAATCTTGACTGCACCATATAAATCAAACCAAATTACTGCTGTTCCCTTGTGAAAAAGAGCTGCCTGACTGTCTGTCTGTCACTTTTCCTCTCTGACATTAGTCCTCCTGTCATTCCCTCAGGCCTCTCCCAGGGACTATAACCAGAAAAGCACTTAAACTTTCTCCACAGCTCATGGGAGATGTGATCAAGCGACATTCATTTCCAGAGCCACACTGACAGGATGCCTCAGCAGCATCTTATCTAAACTTCCAGAGTTTCCCCATTATACAATAAAGTCCATCTTTTATATTTGTCTGTCCACACAAACTCAGGGATGACATGACAATTTGATCTCCCTTTAATGGCTTTAAATATGTAAATAGTACAAAAACATTACACAATTACAGTCAACTATGTTAAGCAATTGCAACTGGTGGAGGAAGTTGGTATGGTTAGCCTAACACACTATACCTAAACTATAATTAGAAAAATACACACGCACACTGCAAACACACACAACACAACTAAATACACAAATGTGCTGCAAATACTCCCAGTAATTGCATTGTTTTGAGAGAATTTGCAGAGTGTTTGTGTATTATAGTTGTGTTTTAATTATTTGCAGCACACATGTTCAATTTTCAAGTTTTCTGATTTTGCTTGTGTATTGTCTACTTGCACATGTTTTCTAAGACGTACAGTGACTAGATGTGAACTGAATCTTGGACAACAGTTATATAGACCTACAGCAGTAACACTTTAGATCCACAATTAAAATTTAAAAATGTAATACATATGGGACACAAGTAATACAGTTTTACAAACGCATTTACAAATATTCATTCAATACAAGAAAATATCAATTGAAAGTACACTATAAATTTAGAATCTAAATAATAATAATTTAATTGCAATATTTGCATTTTTTTATGATATCAACAGTTTCCAACATAATTTTACCTGTCATGCTATCCAGTAATGTTATTGCTGTAGCCTATAACTACTAAGCCACAGAGGATACCACAAAGTGGCTATCCCATCATTCCCAATCTTCTGTTTTAAGGCATATTTTAAGGCAGTATATGTGGTGGTAACTAGTCAAATGCTAGTATTTCCTGAAGAGATGGCCTAAAAATAAATAGCACATTTTTTTTAAACTAATGCATACATAATCTACTTGTGAGGTCAGCGTAACAAGACATTAAAGGCTGATGGGTAGATGCTGAGGACAGGTTGCCAGATATGTGACCTGCACCAAGTTTTCTCTTAAAGACATTAACTTTACCCTTTTTCCAGGAACTGTGTGAACAGAGGCTGCTGTGCAGGCCTTGCAGAAGATCCAAACCAGCCATTTTCTCAAGTGCAACCAGATGTCCATGACCTCAGCCAGCTGAGCTGTTCTTCCTGCAAAATGACCCATTTCCCCCTCACTCTTTGGACCTGTTTCAATGCCTTTCATACAGCCACATTCCAGTTTGAGGCATTCAAGTGCAATGCGCAAGGTAGCCTAATTTTGTAGGTTAATAAGGGAGTTGGGGTGGTCCTATATTTAACATGGAGAGTGGAAACCACATTAAAAGGCCCTATGGCTGTCCCAGAGCTCTTTCCCTGTGGACCGGCTGGCCCTTTTAATACAACACAGCTTCAATGTGGCCTCAATAAGAAAACAGGCTCTACAGTGAATGTGTTATGAGTCACAGTCACATACAATCTATACATATCATTGTTATCATAAGCATAGAGTTATCAAAAATCTTTTGATATCATTTAATTAATGAACATGAACAACTTTCATCCACGTATTGCCTCTAATAAACTATTTTATGTTAATGAAAGCAGAGCACTGACCACTTCCTTTTCAAAGTATTTTTGAATACAGGGACAACTGTCACAGTGGGGAAGAAGCATTCATTTCACATTTACTTTAGTAAAAGTTGCAATACGGCAGTGTAAAAATACTGCATTACAGGCAATAGTGTATCATACTAATAAAGTTAAGTACTTATTTAATCTTAAGTATAAAAAGTAATAAACAAAATAAACAATAAACAAAAAATATACTTAACAAAATTAAAGGTGCACTATTTTGGTCCTGGGTTATATTATCACCATCTATTTATATCTACCATTTCAAAGGTTTATTATTATTGATAATATATATACAATTGAAGAAAAAGAGCCTCAGAATTATACTAAACAACAGAACTTGAGTAATTGCACTAAGTCACATTCAGCCGCTGTTCTTTAAAGCATATGTAATTACCATCGTAGCATTGCCCATACTGTAAAACAGCATGTTAAAAACAGGTATTGGTGCCCCCCAGTGGTAATGTAATAAGGCACTGTGAACAGGTTTAGCATTATACTTAAGTATTAGCCTCAGTCAGGTTACAGGCTCATTATGATTAATAGGTAAGACTACAGGATGTAAATGCAATATCCTCACAAGTACGGTACAATTACAATCTAAGCTTGCTCGTGTGGGTGTGTGATGGGTGGGGCCGCATGCGCCAGGTTGGGCGTCGTCACACATTGCCCATGTTGACGGGAGACTTCTCAGATTAGTCCAGTCATCCGAGGTTCATTTAATTTAATCTGGAGGAAGCAGATGTTCATGTGCAGCAAACACAGCCATCCCTCACAATTAGCCCAAGGTCTCTTTCCTCCCTTCCTCCGTTTAGAGCTTTGTTCCTTCCACTTGTTGATATGTTGTCTGAGTGTGTGTGTTTGCATGCCTGACCATGATGAAAAGGTTAAAAATACCATTTTATGAGCGTGAAGATTTGCAAGGTTGACTTTATCTGACATCAGGGAAGCAGAGTCTTTATTTTTACACCTTAGTAACCAGTCAACTTTCAGGCTTTTTTTCTCTGATTTTATTCTCAGCTCACATATCCACCACCGCACACCCACATACACCCACATACACACACTGGGATGCATACACAAGTGTTTGGCATTGGCAACATACTTCAACACTTTCCACTGACTACATTTATCCCCATGCCCAGAGAACCTCTTTGTAGAAGTGAGGACAAGTACAATGTCCTCACCTGAGGGGACTGTCCTCATTTCTTCTGACCTTGTGAGGAAGTTTCCACTTTATAAGGACAGTGGGAGATTCCCTTCAATCTCCAAACTTTCCCTATGAGCATCCTCTTGTGTAGGTGGAGCCAGGCTATCCCTCCAGGTGAACAAGATTGTATTTGGTCAACATCTTTGAAAAAAGAACAGACTGTACACAGGTACGATATCTGTGAATTCACATAATTTCATCTTCTATGCCCTTGTTTAGAAATGGAAAATGAAAAATGAAAATGACTTTCTGACCCAGAACACTGGATGAATTCAGAATGAAAAGAGCATGTATGGTATTTACATTTTCAATGTAGTCCAGTTAGAGCAACGCTGTCATTTTGCTTTTGCTGCCACGTCAGTCCAACTGTATCAAGACTTCACAGGTCAAATGTCAGTTGGCAGATTAGAGTTTTATTTACTGCTCCTTGGTGACAAGACTATTGAGGTACAATAAATTAGATCAGTAAGTAGTTTTTATAAGGAATTTTGAAGCATTTATTACTGACAGTAGAAATATGGAGAAGGATATGCAACAAAGGTCCTTGAACAAGGGACACTATTGTTTGCATTACTGATGAGCGTGTGGGGCCAGTTAGTTTTTTTCCCCCCATTTTCAATTCATTTAAGACCACAGTATTTTTGATCAGCTTGGCTGCCATGTGGTCCCTAGTAACTTTCACTTCTTTTTTTTTTCATTTCAGCACCTTGGACAGCAGCCTTTGGGGTCTCAGTTCAGAAAAGCCACACAACTGAAACTAAAAAATAATGACAAAAATTTGCAAACCAAACCTGTGTGGGACATTCAGAGGAGATTCAAGATGAGCAGCAACTGAATTTTGCACAATTTTACACTTTTATCACGGCATTCAAAAAAAAGTAGGCTAAACATTACTGGTGAGCGCAGCAGGGCTCCTAATCCGTGAGAGTTAAAACAGGTCTGGTTTCAGGTGGAAAAGGCAGGGATTACTCTCTCTCTCTCTCTCTCTCTCTCTCTCTCTCTCTCTCTCTCTCTCT
>CM076651.1:12615086-12640797 GCA_038496675.1 Rachycentron canadum
TATATATATATATATATATATATATATATATATACTCTCTTTTAGTTCTCTACCAACACCTGACTGAAACTTTTTCACTGAGAACAGCAGCCTGTTACAAGTGAAAAAACTACAGTGAACTAAAACAAAGTTGCAGGCGAGACAGCTACACAATGAAGTGAAAGTAAATGTAAAACTCTGTAAATCTACTCGAAGCTGTAGGATCACCACAAATGACCACCTTTAACCTGAACCAAGGGTGTTTCATGTTGCTCAGGTTGTAAATCCCTCTGAGCCAATGTTCTGATTTTACAATATATACATTGAATATAATCACAAATTTATTAAAGACCATTACAAGCGTTTTAAAATTTGGTCAACTCTCATAACATATATGTGGCTAACCTTTTCTTTATGACTTTCATTGATGCGATACCTCCATGTTCACCAGCAGAGTCAGACCATCGGCAGTGCAGGGAAGCACGGTTGCTAAGGCTGATGATGCTGTTGCTAGTGCTCCCACAGAAATCTGATTATTTCTTGAGGCTGATTGGCTGATCAGTTCCCGTTCCCTGTCACAGGCACAGCAGCCCAAGTGGGATTCCCTATCCAGGCATATGTCCTCTGTGCAAACATACAAAACAAACCACTCTCAGACACACACACATTCAGAATAATATCTGTTGCATGTTCAGACCCAGATGTTAAGACACATTTGATTTTTTTCTAGCTGTCAGAACAGGGAGATCTGCTGCCAGTCATCTCGGGTTTTGCTGTCAAAATAAACAGATGGTGGGGAGGGTGATAGTGTAAAACAGAGATAGAGACAGAGAAAGAGAGAGAGAGAGAGAGAGAGAGAGAGAGAGAGATGCTGCTGTGCTCTGCTGGATGACTCATCACTCTGTCATTGTGACCTTTATCTGCTACCCTCTCCACCTCTATTGTCCCATTCCTCCCCTTCATTTTCATTTTCTGCACACCTCTAACTACATTTCCTACTGACAATGTTATTCTCCTCACTCCCTTTTCTACACTCCCTCTTCTCTGTGACATATATCTGCTCTTCCTGACATAATAGCAACCTTTTTCTACCTTCGCTTTACCTTTTTGCCAGCTCTGATCCCATTGCCATCACTGCTCTGGGATCAGGCGTAGTCCTTTTGCCACAAGTGGCTGGCACACATGCACAACAGACCAAATGCTAATGCCTGTGGCTGCCAGACTGTGGTTGTATACATTTACTGCTGATTGGATTGAACAGACTAGACAGGCAGCACCTAAATGTTGTCAACAGTGTGGGAAGAAAACTGGGAGAGAATTCCTATGTGTCACAGCATATTCAGTGGACATTTCAAAATCAGGCCAAGCCTTGATGTACAAGACATCTGTGTGATTGCTATACATATTCAGTTGCAGACACCTACTCATGCAGTATGAGTATCATTACTTTACTTCCAAGTTTCCCCTCTTAGCTAAGCCACACCTCCAGATCAATTAGGTCATTGATTTTCCTTTGTTTTCTTAGGCTGAGACAACAACAGAAAGTGAAACCACATCTAGAATCAATACCACAGCACTCTACTCTGAAGGTGAGGATGTATCTCATCATGAAAGCAGCAATCATAGGCAGCCTGGCTGCTCTCAACAGGCAAGTAGACATTATCCAAGGTCAATCTCAAAGTCAAATGTTGGGGGGGGGCAGAGTGATGAAAGGTCAAAAGAAAAAGTGATGATGATGGAAATTAATTTTTTTTATCTTTCTATATCTACAATGAAAGGCTGTGATATTGTGTGGAGCTGTGATTCAGGAATTTTCAAGTTGTGTGACAGAACATTGTGTGTGTGTGTGTGTGTGTGTGTGTGTGTGTGTGTGTGTGTGTGTGTGTGTGTGCATTTTATCTTTACATATGTGTTTGCATGTGTGTGTTGTATTGCATTCGCTACAAAGAAACGTGCAGTCAGTGTGATTCTGTCTAAATGTGTATTTCACTGCGTTCTGGTGGTACGTGTATGCACATGTCAATCTGTGTGTGTGTGTGTGTGTGTGTGTGTGTGCATGAGTAAGTGTGTTGTAACTTGTAAATGAGTGATCACCTGCTGCGGCACCAGTAGAGGTCATCCAGGACTACGCTCCTCCCCTGCAGTCTGCTGTCATAAGTTGGATCAACGCCCTCTTCTCTCCTTCACCCCATTTCTTTCTCAATCTCCTCCTCCCTCTCTCTCTTCCACATGTCCTGCTGCATAGAAAAGGGTGGGGATTTTAGGTGTGCTGGTCTGCTGACTCACACACTGATGCACAAATATGTTGATTATTACACAATATATCTTAACGGAACTCGGACTGCAGTGACATTTCTGGATGTGGATGATCAAAAGCGAAGTCATTCTCTAAGTAGATTAATTAAATGTGCTAATGAGAATATTGGATTCTGTGCAGGGAGTTCTGGGCACTGTCTGTACTTTCCTGTTGTCCTGATCATCATTACCATTGTTTCATCCACAAGAAATATCTGTTTTCTAATCCACAGCTCAAACAAAATCCACACAACACAGTGACACTTACTTTTAGACACGCTGAGGGAAAGGGGTGGGGCGCTAGGGCCCTTCCCCAGCCACTATGGTCCAATAATCAAATCAGGAGTCACAATCAAAAAGACAAAATTAAATAAGATATGTAGTTAAATTAGAAATCTGTTTTATAGAGTGAACAGTGCAGTAACATGATTGGCACAGTCATGTGGAGTCATTAGCTGGAAAGCATTCTTCAGTTTCTCTACGAGGTTCCATTTGGTCTGCTGCTTGGCTGAACACAAAACTGAATCAATGGTCCCTTTCTGCTGAGACTTGGCACAACCTGAAGGTGAGAGGGAACTGGAGACAGAAGAGGATCTAAAATGGTTGGCGGGTTAATTGTCCTCAAATCTGTGAGTCATCTGTGTGCCAGTAAAAGTATTTATCAGGTATATTATAGATCAGGGGATTTCAAAGTTATGAGCAGCTGTAAGGAGGGTCTTTTTTCTCTTATTTATCAGAAGATTTTTTGGATATTGGATAATGGAAGTCACAATGAATGTGTATAAAGTCTGTGTTTAGGTTGGTCTGAGTTATGACTTTACTCTACAAGAAGGAATAAGAATCTTAACTCAGATTGTGACAGTTGGGCACTAAGTGTTTTAAAGTATTTTAATTGCCAGTGAGTCAGAGAAATAACCTCAATATTATCACCTGTATCTCTCGCAAAATATGTCCCTTTGCAACCACTGTATTATTTGTAATAATATGTTTTAGTTTCATTGCTCACATTTCTCTGAGACATGTCAAACATTCTATATCAATCTGCAAAACATTTAGCCGGTGTTTTTCTTTTGTTTTTTAAAGATATGTTTCAGGTATTAAATTAGGTATAATATGTTTAAGGGCTGATTCTATCACTGAGGTACTGCCTCTCTCTTTCCAATTGTTTCCACTGTTGCCTTCCCTTTTGAGTCCAACTTGTTCCCAGCTTGTCTCTGTTCCTGTCAGTGTGTGTCTGCAGGGTGTGGTAATCAGTTCCTCTTGCCTCCTGGTCACCAGCACACCTGAGGCCAATCGACGACTCCCTGCCTTTGCAAGATTGTTTCAGTTGGCTGGGTTCGGCCAGCTGTTGTTACATTAAGTTTAATTCTTCGTCTTTGCTCTCCAACTTAACCTTGTCTTTTTTCCTGTGCTTATAGGCGAACTCTCCCTGTGGCTCCAGAGCGCGCTGGCCTTGTCTAGCTTCCCAGTTCTTCTTCAATCAGCCAGACATTTCCAGCTCAGTCTGCCCTGGGCCAACACCAACCCACTCCACATTCCCCAGAATCCCCTTACCAGCCCTCACCAATCCTCCTCCACAATAAACGCCATTGTTGAGCTGATTAATCCAGCAGTCCCGTATTTGAGTGTATTTGTTACAGAACCAACATAGCAGGGCTACACTATGGTTTAGTTTAGCCAGTTAATACCATTTGGTTGAATAAAGAGATCATGGTGATGGCTACAAACACTGACTTACACCATGAAATGGGACATGAATAGTGCATGCAAATGCACAGTTGCAAGAATGAAATGAAAAATTACAGTCAATACAGGATATGAATAACCCAACAATCCCAAGAAACTCAATCTCATATCCCATACTCTAAGTGCCCTCTTCACCATCCCACTTGAAAAACTGTGTTATAGATAATTACTGTGAATGTGGTGGCTGATGATGAATCGCTACACTACTGACATCAAGCACTGGATATTGGTGCCTGGGCTCTTGGCCACCCTGCATTTAGAAATGGACCCTCTTCATATACATTTTCAGATGACAGGGATTTAACAGTTCCTGACCATCAATCAGCCTGCTTATGTAAAAGTGTCAATTGCTCCTCACTCAGACCTTCAGCCAGAGCTGAAAACAGTAGCTCCCTCTAAGCAGAGTGACTGTTATAATCCCTGCGGTCCCATATTGTCATCTTAATCAGCATTTTGACACTTTGATTGGAGAAAGATTGCATACCACGTTGAACCTGTCCTTGGGCTGTGACGAGAGGCACAGCAAGGAGAATGGGGGGAGGACATGTTCCTTATGTATTCCCTAGGGAGTTGTGGAGTCTTTCTTTCATATGCAATTCCTCCTCTCTGCCCGAAGACATATCTGAGTTTTCACCTGGCCCACTTTCAAGCAGTGGAGGAAAGAAGGGCATGGAAGACTGCACCAGTTAATTTGACCATATAATTGCTGGACTCTCAGCATGAATTTCATCTTCAGTTTGCGATTGCATTACAAGCTGTTAGCATCAGTCCCCTGTGAGTGAGCACGTGCCCGCATGTGCTTAATAGGTGGGGGCAGTAATTAGTGCACTGTGATACAGGACGCAGGCCTGTAAATGATCAGAACAGAATCAACTCGACAAACTGTACCAGAGTCTGCCTCTGTATTCTGCATATATTACAGACCTCAGAGGTGGCACGCGCTGTTTACACATACATTTCAAATCTACTGTCATAATGTTTGAGCACATACTGTGCTGTTCTATTTGTACAAATGAGCAAAGCAAAGCACACAGACAAACACAAGGGGCTCTGTCAGAAGCCATTCAAACCTGTACACAACCAGTCAAGTGCTTAACTCATAAGAGATGGGAAAATGACAATAAAAATGACTCATTGTGTTACTGGAATAACACAGATACATTGATCCAGGACTTTGGTGTTCAGTTCACACAACACAACACATGTTGCTGGCTCACCGGCCCCTCATTCCTTCAATTCACTGCCCCTTTTCCACTGTAGAAGAAAACAAATTCCCTGCAGTATATCTTCTTGTAAATCCCCCCCTCCACACACACACACACACACACACACATGCCCTATAACATTCCTCCACAGGCAAAAACAGGCAAAAAACAGTTAATATTGTGTGTATTCTTTTTGCCCGTGTTCTTACTTTCTTTGGACCAGAACTAATTTGGTATGTGCGTCCGCTGTCAAGTGGCATGGGGGTGGGGGACAGGGCAAAGTCTATTACAACATTTTAGGAAATGATATGTCTCATCCCGTCGTCAGCTGTTAGTTTGTGTATCATCGCTCTCTCCTGAGACGCGCATGTCTGGTTGAAAAGCGTTCCCACCCTGTGGCGGCCGATGCTTCCCCTTTAATGTGGAGCAGCGAGGACCGGAGTCTCGGGGAAGGAGGGGAGGAGGAGGGGGGCACAAAGGGAGACGGGGCGAGGCGCGCAAGAAGCTCTTAGTATGCGCTGCGATGCCCAGCTGCAGCCCCCCGCATCTCAACTATGGTGAATTATGGTGAAATATGAGAGACGTGGGAAGAGTCTGCGGCTCAAAGACAGTTGGTCGCGATGAGATGACACAGCCGCTGGATAGAATAGTCAAATGAGGGAAGAGGGACAGATATGAAGGACTGGACTCACGAGCTCAAGGCACCTTTTAAGAGAAGACAAACTGGATGAAAAAAACAACTACAAAAAAACAAAAAACAAAACAACAACAACAACAACAACAAAAACACACACATGCGTCTGCGCACCGAGAGAATCAGGGTGAATTCCTGCATGCCATTTATCTGGAATGATGCTGTACTCCGACAGATGTGCAAATGCTGTGCTGCTTTGTTTAGTGCATGGGGATCTGGCTGTGGCTGTCCGCGATCCACTCGGGAGGAGAGGGTGGGTGGGGGGGGGCTGCAAATGGCTTGAGCATGTCTGGCACCTGCCACTCCAAACTAACTCACCCGCGCTTTGCCGATCAACCGCACACGCTGCCATTTAATGTGTGAATATCCCGGTGCATGAACTTGGCTGCTTTGTATCAAACCTATGAAAACAACGCTTCTCCTCCTCCTCCTCCTCCTCCTCCTCCGCCAGTTACGCACGCCATCCGAGGACTGCGTTATTCCACGGAATGGGTCGTGAACCTAAAGCCTCCGCTTGCTACTAATGTGCATCACTGGCGCGTTCGTGTGGATGTTCCCCATCGGGGAAAAAAAATTAAAAAAGATGGTGGAATTTACGCGGAGATAAACTAGGAGACAACGTTTCACCGCCGAGGCGCAGAAAGCCTTCGGGCGGAAACGCGGACCCTGTTTGGGGATCAAACAGGTGATTTCGCCGCCGAAGCGAGGCATGGGTGCTCCCGAGTAGAAATACTGACGCCTCCCGCAGCCTCCTTCCTCAATAAGTCTCTGCAGATATCAGGCAAATTGTTTTTGAAGTGGTGGAGGGGAAAGAGGATGGGGAGGGGGGGCGTCAAATTTTGCTGATGCCAGCATTTTGAGATTGGTTTAACATAAAAAAATATATATATATATATATATATATATTACTGTCCCACCACCAGCAGCACCACCAGCAGCAGCAGCAGCAACAGCTTCAACCTGTAGCCATAGCTGCATCGCAACATGTATCTGCTGGTGACTGAGGCTAGGGAGGTAACTCCTGCATCCTCACGCCTTGTCCCCTCTCCCCACTCCCACTGCTGCCTTGATGCAGAGCCGGAGCTTCGGGTGATACATGGCTGGCTGTAAGGAGCTGCTTTGACCGTGGGGGACTGGCTTTGGACCGGACACTTCAGCTGGGCCCAGTTACACATTCCCCACTAGAGGACAGACTCTAAACAACCTTCACAAGTGCCAGTGGAAATAGGTAGGACTTTTTTGTTGTTGTTGTTGTTGTTTGTTTGGTTTTTTTTTCATGTTTCTTCAGACATTGCTGCTTTTAGTACCAAATTTCACATCATGTGGCTGTGTGTGTCTGAATTCTACAATGCCTTCGCACCTACAGCTTTTATGCAGTGACCTATGAAGTTTGAAGGTTATATTGTGCTGCTCAAACAGATCTGCAGTAACACAATGGGCTATGTCAACCACTGGCTCTGACAAATATCCCTAAATATAATCCACTGATAAACTATTAATTTGATTAGTGACTTGATCAAGTTTTTCTTGGCTTTCGGAGGGAATGTAGACCATATCACACCTACAGATGGAGAAGGTTTATCTCAGAGATTGTATGGAGCACTCAGCATATAATCAGATTTGTTGCTTGTAATTGCACCCCGTGAGAGCTGATACAGTATTACTGGCTAGCATATTGATCCTGCAGCATGCTCAAATGAGAGAGAACTCATAACCTAATACACATAGACACAATGGAGCCAATGCGTTGAAATGGTTCTGCCCCTTCTGCCTGTTATTTTCAACTGCCCGGCTTGTGCCTGTTTGCAAGAAGACAACATTTCAGGGAATTACTGAGACTTTTGGTCTGTGAAAGATATTTAACATTTAACACGGTCAATGTATCAGAAATGCATGCCAGTGAATTGAAGTTGTTGAATATGCATGCTGAAATTCAAAATCAATAAATCAGTTTAAAAGTATGAGTTTACTTGCTCATTGCAAACAAAATGCATCATGAAACCCGTTGTTATCATATTATTAATCAATATTATTAAAAATACATTATTATGTATTATATTAATATTGCATTCTTTCTCTGCTTTCCATTCTGTCCTGTAGCTCTCCACTGGCAAATCTGCCTGCACCTGAACCCACAAGTGTGGGGAGTCTTTATCCCCCCGTGGCCCAACGTGGCCCCACCCTGTCTGAAAGCTGCAGGTCCCATCTCCCTCCAGCATGACGGTTGCTACCAGCGACCCTGCAGACGAAGCAGCAGCACATCCAGGTCAGCCTCATGACCCGTACGACCCAGAACCGGATCATGAGTGCTGCGAGAGGGTGGTCATCAACATCTCAGGCTTGCGCTTTGAGACGCAGCTCAAGACTCTTTCCCAGTTTCCAGAGACACTATTGGGCGATCCCAAAAAAAGGATGAGGTATTTTGATCCCCTTCGGAACGAGTACTTTTTTGACCGGAATCGTCCCAGTTTTGATGCTATTCTGTATTATTACCAATCGGGAGGAAGGCTGCGTCGGCCTGTTAATGTCACTCTGGACATTTTTTCGGAGGAGATCCGGTTTTATGAATTAGGCGAAGAGGCTATGGAAATCTTCAGGGAGGATGAAGGCTTCATAAAAGAAGAGGAGCGACCTCTACCAGAGAATGAATTTCAGAGACAAGTTTGGCTGCTATTTGAGTATCCAGAGAGCTCAGGGCCCGCTCGCATCATTGCCATCATCTCTGTCATGGTGATTCTTATCTCTATTGTCAGTTTCTGTCTAGAAACACTGCCAGTTTTCCGAAATGAGGACGAAGAGATGTACAAATATTCATCCCAGTCCATGTACAACACCACCTCTACCTCTGACAGCTCAACATATTTTACGGATCCCTTTTTCATCGTTGAGACCCTCTGTATCATCTGGTTCTCTTTTGAGTTCCTAGTTAGGTTCTTTGCCTGCCCCAGTAAAGCTGGATTTTTTGGCAACATCATGAATATCATTGATATTGTGGCAATCATCCCCTATTTCATTACTCTAGGCACAGAGCTAGCAGAGAGGCCAGAGGACAGCCAGGCAGGACAGCAAGCAATGTCTTTGGCTATTCTCCGTGTCATTCGCCTAGTCAGGGTGTTTCGTATATTCAAACTCTCACGTCACTCCAAGGGGCTCCAGATCTTGGGACAGACTCTGAAGGCCAGTATGCGTGAGCTGGGCCTCCTCATTTTCTTCCTGTTTATCGGTGTGATCCTCTTCTCCAGTGCTGTCTACTTCGCAGAAGCAGATGAGCCAGATTCCCAGTTCAGCAGCATCCCTGAGGCCTTTTGGTGGGCAGTGGTTTCTATGACCACCGTAGGCTATGGAGACATGGTCCCAACAACCATCGGAGGAAAGATTGTGGGGTCTCTCTGCGCCATCGCTGGTGTGCTGACTATTGCCCTGCCTGTACCTGTCATCGTATCAAACTTCAACTACTTCTACCACAGAGAGACAGAGGGTGAGGAACAGGCACAGTACCTGAATATCCCAAGTGTGCCTAAAGCCAGCTCAGCTGACGACCTGAAGAAGAGTGGTCGGAGCGGCAGTGGATCCACTCTGAGCAAATCCGACTATGTGGAGATCCAGGAAGCTGTGAACCACAGTACTGAGGACTTCAGACCAGAGAGCATGAAAACAGGAAATTGCACCCTGGCCAATACTAACTATGTAAATATCACTAAGATGCGTACAGATGTATAATGTGAGCTACTGCAGGTGGTCAACTTCAGCTGGGGTCTACAGGGACTGTAGTGGTGAATGAAGGCGTGAGTCCCTGTGTTGACCAACGTATGGCGCCCAGTATGGGAGTCCAGAGTCCAGAGATGAGTCAAATCAAGAGGAGAAAAGGTCAGTAGAGAGGACCACATATTCTCCCATATACTATGGACCTATCATCATATCATAGAGCCCCCCCCCCCCACCCCCATCATATTTAGGACATTGTCAATGTCTGCATGGAGTTAGTCTTACTTATGTGACAGTAGTCATCCTGCTCGCAACAGTAGCCAAATAGTAGCCTCACCAGTAATAATCAATATTAACAATGTAAAGGGACCACAAGTTTCTACCTTCTTGCTCAAGCTGCCGACAGGAGAAGATGCACGATAACAGTAATTTCAATAAGCGTAACCTTTATTTTTAAATATACCCTAACTGATGAACTTGCAATTAAAAACAGGCCATAATATCAGCATCCATGAGCAACTTTAATCTGCTGCTCTAACTGCCAAGGTCCTGAAAAACAAAAGAAGATCACGAAGATCACAGCTGTCCTACCGGGGAAAACTGAGAGATCATTTCTTGCTTTCTCTCTGAGAGAGAAAGTTCGAGTGCACTAGCTTTACTCGGCCAACACTGAATATTGTGAAGTACAAGCTAGTGGCCTCTGTAGACAATGACAATGAAGTTCTGTAATTATGGCTCATGAGAGCAAAACCACCACATTTTTCCTGCCATTTTTCTTCCTTTCATGAAGCTCAAGTGGATGTATCAAATGTACACACTATCCAAGACTCAAAAATGCCTTTTTTTCCAGCCAGTGCAGGCTAGCAGGTGGACAGAAGAAATGTCTCTCTAAACAAAGTGAATGTCTTATTTATTGTTGTGTGTTTATTTCATTTGTTGTATGATTTTTTTTGTGTAAGTGTGTAATATGATGAATGTGTGCTTCTCATCTACTTTTTCTATAGTTACTGTAGAAGGAAAGACTGTGAATATTTTCTCTGTAGTGTTCTGAGCGAGTGCCTAGTTCTCCATCCTCTATACCTTCAAGTGTCTCTTTAGCTGTCATCTGCCACTCACTGTAACAGTGAGTAGCCTTTGTTTCATTTGACCCCACTGCCCAGCATAAATGTTGCTACTGACTTCATAGCATTCCATGTTTGTAGAAATAGATTAAATGAGATTAGGAGCAATCCTGAGTGGGATTTTAGTTTGTTGTTTTTGTCAGAAGCTAAGTTTATTCTTGAATGTAGGAAAGCTAACTAGTTTGATGTACAATCTGTTAAGGCTCGTGTTAACCCTAAAGGCTTCAAATGATCAAATGCCAAAACTTAAAGAAAGCTCAATAATCAACTTCATCTATGAGATATTTAAGATCATCCACCTGTTTTCATACCAGCAATGCCGACTAATCTAAGCTTGCATATGACAACTAGTAGCTCATTAGCAACATTTGTAAAATTGATTGATCTTACCTAGTCTAACTGATAAATGATTTAATCCTATCATGGGCTCTCTCCCCTATATATAAATTACTTAACTTTGCCTGCCTTTGGAATCAAGTTAATAACATCAAAACAGTTTTTTTTCCCCCAGTGATATTACTCTTAGATTTTGCAGTGGTCAAGTGTTGCTAGTTCAGGTCACCAAAGACAAAGGTACTGCCACCTAGAATATTGTATCTTGAATTAGATTAATTTTGTCTCAGAACTTTTTTTTTTTTAACCCGTGTAGTTTCAAGAGTCATTCCATTGGTGCGTTTGCCCACTTAATGCAGGACCTAGAGTGTGTGTCCTTTATTAGCTTTTTAACAAACAGATGTTATTCTGCTACTGTAGAGCTGCATGTCCTTTGAAGTATTCACTTAGCATGCATCAGTCTGGATAATACTAAAAAATTTACTTCAATATATTCCTATATTTCCTAAAGATACTGACGCTATGTGCAATATATAAAAGACAAGTGTCTTGGTTAAGAAATGTGAGTGATGCTTTGCATATGCATCATTTTTGCCATTGCCAGAGAGAGCGATGTCTGTCCATGAGAATATTTTCTATCCATCTCTAATGTAAGGAGGATTGAGAGAATGACAGCAGGTTAAACATGAGAGGAAGGAGGAAAGCTTTGATAGGTTCAGAAAAGACAGCAAGGTGACATGGGAGTCCAGAACAGGAATTAATAAAAACCTGAACGCAGTTCAGACATAAACGAATGTGTCGCTTCCCCCAGCTTTATGGACTTTATAGACGGTTGCAGTCACAACCCAGTAACTGTGTCTCAGAGTGAAAGCACAACAACAGCTACTTTCTGCTGCCAGACCGGTGGCTGCTGAGACACTCAACTGGTCAGTCAGACTTTTTGCTCAGCCAAGTGTATCATAATGCTCCAAGGGACTGTCAGAGTGCCCCTATCTCTGACATATAGGTCCATCATGCACAGTGTGTAGTGTTGTCTGTACGTGTGTGTCTGTGTGTGTGTGTGTGCGCGCGAGTAAGCGAGAGACAAAGAGACTGTGAGAGAAATAGAGAGCTTTTAGGTACCAGCTGAGTGTGTAGCTTTTAGAGACAATATGGTAGCAGTTATCTAAAACACTGCTCTTCTTGACTCCAGGCCAGAACGACTGTGGTGCTCTGTATGTTTTAATCCACCTTGGCACACTGTTTACAGACTGTGTATATACTGAACACATGCATGTAGTGTATAATACAAAGAAAACTGTCTGCTGAGATCTGCAAGTATGTCTTGACTTATCAGATAAGCTGCAGTATCAGAATACTGGGAATAGAGGAGAGGAAAGGTTGGGAAGGAAAATATGATAAAGTAAGATAAATACCGCCCACAACCTGTGCTTTTTAATCTGCTGTATTGTTGTATTTCTGTACACTGTACTGGAACACCTATGTGACTTTATGTGACCTAAAGGCTTCGTCTGGACTGCCGTCTTTTCCACTCTTGTTACCAAGCACACAACTGAAGTGACACTCTCTGACAAGACAGAGACACTCTTGCAGAAATCAACAAGATGGCACATCAGGATCTAAACCAAGGAAAACAAATCTTTGCTCTTCTTCTTACTTCACAACACAGACAAGAGGAGGAGACTTGGCACACACATGCTGGACATTTGAATTCACACAGCCAGTGTACACATGTACACTCACTGCCTGTGGACATATAGGTTTACTGTTGTGGTGATGTCTGCTGTCAGGACAGACACACAGCTGTGGTTTTATCAAACTTCAAGGCCACAATCTGAATGGACTGAAACCCACTGCTGGTGGTGAATACACGTAGCCATGTAAACAATGTATCTACTGTAACAGTTACAGCTGCTTTCAATGATGTCTTAAAATGCCTAAAGCTTCAGCTTTAAAATGAGCTTCTGCCATGTACAGATTCCTGTGTAGCAGGGAATCAAATTGTATGCTTGCTGAACTAATACAAGAAACTAAAGTTGTATAGTAGGTAAAGTATCTCTTAGGTTTAGTATGAGGGGACAAAGGATGGAAGTATATTAAAAAATCATGAAGGAAATATAATTTCTGAGAATCTTAATTTATTTGTGTCATCAGAGATTGTACAATTGATTTTTTTTCTTTTTCGCCACTATGTTTTTGTATTCAAACATTATTATTAGCTCACTGAGCTTCACACAGTGCACAGGCTGAGGTTTGACAGAAGTACAGATCCAGGCCAAACAGATTCTGTCTGCACAGTCTTAATGCACATTTACCCCCAGACAACAACTCTACTTCTTCTGCCTCCTCCAACTATTTGCCAGTCAGAAATGTTTTTGAATGTGCTTCAGATTTTCCTCAGTTCCTTCACTGTATTAGGTTCCTCTCAGCTGTGTATGTGTTTTTTTTTCCATTTTAAGGAAAAGATTGATCCAAGATGCAAACTGTTGTTACACACAAAGGAAATACGGATCGTTTTCCATGCCCTTCACAAGGACATAAAATGAATAAAGACTGATTAATAGAAAAAACATAGAAAAAGATACTTTTATTGTTCAAAAATAATTATAAATCTATTATGAAGAATAATATTAATGGATTGATGGTTAATAATATCATTATAGCATTTTTGCAATAACCTCAAGCTTCTGTTTTGCTTCTCTTTCTCATGTAATGCATGTAATGCAACATTTTGTGAAGATGAACAGATGTGAAATTCTAATCGAGAATTTCAATCAATTTATCATGTGAGCTCAAACCTGCTGCTTGTCAAGATATTTTATGGGTTTCACCCTTAACATAATCTTTCCAGGATGCACAGAATTGGCCAAAGATTTTCTCCTCAAAACCTAAGTCAGTGACTGTTTTCATGAAATGAAATGATTGTATATGCTGTGTTGGAACAAGACAAAGCCACTCGAGCGTGGGATTCTATTCTTCTTTGGTGATCTTAACGCAAAGATATTAAAGCCATTAGAGAGAAAAGTTTCATATACGGTCTAGTATAAATTCTCTTGTCCATTACAGAAGGTATATTTGAATTGACTATCGACCCTCCTCATTTCTTTTTCCTGCTTCTCCACTTAAGTCAATCTCATGAGCTCTGTGGTTTACTGCGAAAGCAAAGTGTTCTATTTATAAAACCAGGGAGGGGGAAAGTGTGGAAGGGAGAATAAGGAAGACAGAGGAGAGCAAAATGTCTTGACTCCTGTTCCAACATAGAGTCGGACAAGTACAAACATTCTTCGCATCAGTGCAGAGTCTAACACTTCCACCAACAGCTGGTAATGTTTGCCTCTTCTTACCATCTTCCCCCTTCTACTCGCATCACAGTGGCTTGAGTTTATGCTCACTTTCCCTCTCTTATTATTTGCCCCTCTCGCATTTCATTTCCCACACAGGCCTCTCTAGCAGCTCTAAGCACCAAAGTAATGTATGGTGTGTGATCTGATTCTGTGTATTAGCAGAGTATAATGCTCCCTCTGGCCATCTCAGTTGACTGGGTTCCGGTATACCAGCTAAGAACAGAAACTAGGCATCTTTCCAGATAACTGATGGGTATTGATTCACTGATTGCTGTTTGATTAGCTATGTATAAAATATGAGTTTAGTTCAAGAAAGCCAGACAGACAATATTCCAACTATATCACATATCTGTGGTTCATCCCGTCGTATAACGTCTGTGAGGTTCTTGCCCTGACTTGCACTTTTATTCTGTCAGCAACATTTAATAAATGATTTAAAGTGGCCACAAGAAAATAATGGAATTCATACATTACCAATATGTTTTCCCATCCATCCTTCTCTCCTAAAGCATTGTCATTTTGATGGACACAAGTGCACTTGTGTTTGAATGTCGTATGAGGCAATACCCAATAGGCCAAGTGAATAGCTCACATGCTGTGAACATTTGCCCACTGCAGTAAGAGCTGATTTATAACCTAATTCACAGCCCAGTTAATGGCCTGTCATCCTGAACTTTCTTTATAGCACAGCAGGTTCCATAGGGGAAACCTGTGTACATCCTGTGTGCACGTCTGAACATTTGTATGTATGTGTGTGGAGGAGGGGTAGCCCTGTTTTCATCACTCCTGTCCCAGCAGTGGAACCCTCCACTATATTTACCTCCTCTATTAATAGGTATAGGTTTCCTTTCTGTTTATAGGGAATGCCCCCTTCTTGTTTCAGTTTAACAGCCAGTGAATTGTATAATTTAGTGCAATGCTAAGTGCGGATTGTGTTGTTTATTGTGATTGAAGCGCAGGGAGAAAGGAAGAAAAAAAGTCAAATTAAGCAAATATTTGAGAAATGAAAAGAGAGCATTTTATTTCATTTAACAATATATAAACTATATAAGAGGTAGAGACAATACCCGGTTGAAAGAGGGAGTGACTAATAGAAGGGGTGGAGTAGGAGCAGGGTTAAATTTTGAGGAGATGAGGAGGTGGGCGTATTAGTAAAGAATGTCACTGGGGAGCTGCAGCCTGTCAATGTGTTTAATGAGCTGAATTGATTCATGGGTTTGGCCTACATTCTGTCAACTGCTCTCCATCATATAGCTTTACTTACAGCCCAACACAGCACTGCAAGGGTCTTCAATATTGTCTTGGCTAATAAGATGCATTTATGGTATAAAAAATAACTGTTTATACCTAACAAGTTGATATTACTCTTTGAAAAATTTAACTTTTTAAAGATGATCAAATAAACATGACTTACATTTAATAAAATAGAGTGAGAAATTATACAGTCTTTTTTAATTTTATTGTTATTATTTTTTTCTTTTATTAATCTCATTCCAACAGTTTTCTACAGCGAACTTGAAAGACCAATTAATATAGGTTCATATGGCATATGGAGAATGAGAATGAGAAATTCAATAAATTGGCGGGGTTGGGTTTTATTTAAGCCTTTGCAAAGGGGTTAATCATTCAGTGTGTGTTCAAGCAAGAAGATGAGAAACAAAGACCAAAAAGAAAAGCATTCAAAGGGTTTTACTAGAAGGGGATAATGAGTTGGTTACGCTTTGTTTTACATAAATCACAAAGGTGATGAGCCACCAATTCAGTCCAAGCTGGTACAGGCCATGGATGAGATGAAATGAAAAGGGTTATTGTTTCTTTAATGGTTCCTGTGTAAGGTAATTCTCGGCACAGTATCATCTTTTTGGGTTCCTCCTGTTCAGATATGTAACAGAAAGTAAAAAACAGTGGAGTGTGCTTCAAAAGGGGTCAAGTCATGGTCAGGTGGCAAACCACAGCGATTTCCCATTTGGGTAAACGCATTACATACATGGCTATATGTAAATTTACGTTACAGAGGAATATCCCATAAACATAAATGAAACCTGCTGTTAATATTTTCAGCCATGGTGTTTAATGTACTCCATCTGTCTTTATATCAGCTATAGCAACAAAATTAGGCATGTGGAAGCAAAACAAACACAAAGCACAGACTTAGATGTGGAGAGGATTAACATTAATCTACATAGCCTCCCCAACAGTGCAAGTTTCAGAGAGAAAAAAAAAACTCCCAAACATTATGCATGACAAAATAAAGACGGAAAAGAATACACCATGAGCCCCATGCTCTCTTTTTAGCACAAACATGCATAGTGAGAGGCAAGCAGCATTGCTGAAAGTGCAGAGTTTCGGTTACATCAAACAAACACAGACCTCTATGCAAAATACAGGGGATAAAATCCTCTCTGGCACCTACTGAGTATCAAAGTAGGAAGGAAAAATGCAGCAACCTTCTCAGCTCAAGGGTGTCAACTAAAACACTGAGAAAATATAACAAAAAAAAATTGAACTTTTTTTTTGAACTTTTTTTTCATTGAACTTTTGGTGAATAACTCAGTCACTATCAGGTCACCTCACTCTCCATTCATTAATGCCTTAGCAGTTAACACATCTGCCACCTAGTGCCCATGAGGGGACACAACTATCCCTAAATTTTTTTTTTGATATTTTATGATAATATAATATAATAATGAAACCAAATATAACAATAATAAATATAATAATATTTGGATTGATTTTGATATTCTGATTCTATGTTCATGTTGGTTGAGGAACAAAATCAACCAAATTATTTTTCTTTATTATTTATTCAATCTTGGGTAAAAGGCAACCTGTTATTTAACTTTAAAAATCTGTTCAAATACGTTTAACACAGCCCTCAAACTCATCTTACAAGACAGATAAATCATTTCCCCCTTTGTCTCTTTGTCAAAAATGAATGGCAGAGGTAGGACTGTCCTTAGTCTCCTCTCATGATGTGATGATGAATATTAACGATTCTTTCATAGTTCTTCATATTAGAGACAAGGCTGTATGTGTCTGTGTGCGAGTGTGTGGCTAAGTATAATAATAGTCACCACAGTGAGGACACAGGCAAATCATACCCACTTCCTCTCCTCCTCTTCTGTGCCTCCACCCACTCATTGCTCACAGGCCCCCAAAAAATGATATCGGGGGCTTAAAATACCCCACCCACATAAATAATTCATAAACTCAGAGACCATGTTCTACAATCCCTCCTGGTCTCCGCTTCTCTTTTCTGTTTTTCCCCTGTTCTTTGGTCCCTGCTGCTATTGTCTCGCTTTCTGCAGGTGTGTTTCTACTATTTTCTACCCAACTCTCCTAATACAAAAACGCAGATGTAGTCAGATGTAGTCAGTCACACAGGTCCACCACACACACACACACACACACACACACAGGTGACTGGGGAGCATTAGCAGTTACTTAGCTTCAGCAACTGTTCATTGTGCCTCAGACTCAAAGGCTCATTTACTTTCCCTTTATCTACTTGGTCTTCTGTGTTCAAATTCAACCAAATCCTCCAGATATTCCCCCCTTTCTCTCCTCTCCAGCTTCATCTTTGTTGTTGCCTTGCCCTGCTCTCTTTGTATCTGCTCTGCTTTCACATTACAGTTGCAAAAATAGGCCAGAGTGACGGCAGTAACAGCTTTGGGACGAATAGGGAAAACAGAGCAGTGTGAGTGACTGAAAGAAGAGATCAGTCCCGTTGAGACACATAGCAGTCTAGGATTCCTGGACAAGCACAGCGCTGCTCATAAATATGGATTGGGATGGTGTAAACACACATAAACAGCCAGAACCATCCAGCTACAGCGTGTAGCTGGTGTAAACTGGAAAATTAGCAGACATAGAGGCTGGGAAATATGTCTGAGGTACGGTATAAAGAGGCTAGTGACTTGGAAAGTTAGGATTGCGTTTCAATATAGGAAGGACGGGGTTAAGCTTCTTAAATTTGATAGTGCAGCCCAATTAAAATTTAACTTGAGTCAAAAGAACACTGAAACTTTCAACTGAAAAAGAAATTTGGAGCTGGATTCCCTCAGATCAGATTATTGATAAATATGTTAAAATAATCTGTGGCCAAGCAGTTTTCATCTACAGATAATACATCTGTCTGAATGGAAACAAAGCTTACATTTGAGAGCTGAGTCCCGAAGAAGTTTGAGTGTGCCAAACAAAGTGCAGTGCCACCGGTAGTCTGCAGAGGGAAGTCTCTCCATACGGCGCGGTACCTGGGTCTATGTGCCGATTCAGACCCAGGAGCCAGACAGTGGCCCCCCTGTCTAGGGTTGAACGCAGGTCCAGGGGTCACAGCATGTGGAAACATCTGTGCCAGACACATCCATTTAGACAGCGTTTATGGAAGATTAAAAATGAGAGCAGACAATGCAATGAATCAATCTTATTTAACCACAGGTAGTTTACTGTTCAACCCACATGGCTCATATAAAATAAAATATGCTCTGGGAACTTATTTATGAACATGCAATTGATGACACAGTGGCAAGATTAGAAAGTAGTAAAGAATAGATTTAATAGTCTTAACACTAGCCCCAGGTATCTTCTACAAATCAAAGTCACGCTCATATATCACCATCTGACTGTGTCTGCTGAGTTATATTGGGGTCACTTCAGGAAAGGATCTGTTCAGGGCCATCATGGACGGGAGTAAGTAAGGCTCCAATAACATGTCAGTATTGTTAAATAGACTTAAAATGTGGACCTGTCCTTTAAGGACATCTTGTTGTGACAAATAGTACAATGTTCCTTCAGCGTTGTGATTACAAGTGGGGATGTTATGACTGATGTTGGTCAAGAGAGCATAAGGCAGCCTGGCAGAGGGAAACAACCTTTTTTTTTTAATCTCCTTAACCCCATATCTCTCTCTCTCTCTCTCTCTCTCTCTCTCTCTCTCTCTCTCTCTCTCTCTCTCTCTNCTCTCTCTCTCTCTCTCTCTCTCTCTCTCTCTCTCTCTCTCTCTCTCACCTCCTCCCCCCTCTCTCTCTCTCTCGAGATAAAGAGACACAGCTTTGGTTTCAGGACGAAGAAAAACAGGGATTTTGAAAGCGGGGAATTGGCCAAATTAAACGTAATCATGTTGTTGTTATATCACCCTCACATCTGGCCCCAGGGTGACCGGCCGGGTCACGTCCGCCGCGCCTGCTGTCGGCGCGCTCAGCCCCGGGGTGACAGGAAGCGCGGCGTCTCTGCGGTCAGTCGGTCCAGTGCGCACTAACCATGCCTCCGGCTCGGCCCGGAGCGCCAAACCTCCGCCGACACCGCCCGGACGCCTTTAGGATCGTGGAGGTAGGGCCACTTTCCTCTCCTCGAACAGCTTGTTGCAACAAGTGCGACAGGTCCACGTGTAGTCGATGGGCACGATGCGAGTTTTGTTTAGTTTAAAGAAAGAAAAAAAATTCTATTATCTAAAAAAATCTATTATCAATCTATTATATTATAACAAGTGTATTTTATAGTGGGGTGATTGTTATGCCTACATATGGAGTCTGTTATATACTAGAGCATAAACTTCAGGACTCCAGAGAGCATCCTGTCCTGTGATGCTGCATTTGTTCCTTCTTTTTATCACAGTGTTTGAAAAGAGCAGACAATATGTATCTCATGTGAGATTTAAAGTAGTTACTCGGGCTAAAAATGCTATGAAGTAAAAAGAAGTCTGTTTTAAATGCATGTAGCTGAATGAATAAAGGAGATGACATGTCTTTGTAGTAAGGGGTCCTGCTCTTTTGCCAGTGTTCACAGGCTACGTGTCAAAACACAGCAATATGAAGTGCTGCTGCATTTACTGTTTGTGTTGACCTCAGCGTTGTGTGTTGTTCTGAACATATCACTCAGTGTTGGCCTGAATTGTGATTCATTGAATATGAAACACCATCATTCACCCCCTCATTTTTCCCAGAACCTCTCAAAACTCCTTCACGCCTTCCTTCATCAACCTGTCATGAAACAAATCTTGAAATCTTTGAATCAAAAGTTTCTCTTGGTTTGAGACCTGTTGGAAAGTTAGGCACTAATGGTTTTCTTTAAATATGGTTTATTTTTCCTCAGGAGTGTAGTTTTAACCAACTATATCATCGTATTTCTTAACATCACATCAGCAGTTACATTTATATAACCTTGTATATAGATAGATTATAATAGTAGACTTGTTACTTCTTAGTAAGATGTTACTGGGAAAGAGAAACCAAATCCTTGGGAGTCAAAAGCGTACAGTACGTGTCATGTGCTTATTTTATAAGCAGATGTAGAGATTCACTCAATATGCATTGTGTATTTTGGCATCTTTCTGTGTCCGCTTGTGTGTTGTGTATGTGTGTGCGTTAGTTGTTGGTACGCCACCTGAGATTAGTGAGATGTAACAGAGAGTCGGACCAGATGGCCATATTTTTCCCGTCTGGATCTGGCACAAAAAAAGGCTTCTAAAAAAATAACGTGATATTTCTGTAAATGAGACGGGCTTAATCCCGACTGTGGAAAAGCAGTGCCAGGGTGGCCTGGGTAGACAGTGTGAGGGATAAGTGTGTGTGTGTGTTTCACTGCTTTTGAGGTAAAACAAAATGATAATATTCAACCTTCTGGCTGTGCTTTTTTGGGCACATAATCTTTTAATATGTGATGATGTGCAATAGTAAAAATGTAATTGAAAGTGTTAAGTAACATAAAGAGAAACTTACATTAATGTTTGAAAGAGAAAGAGATAGGGAGGTGCAGACATGGACCGACAATGCTTAATTCTTAAGACTTAAAAGAGAAACTCATATGGTTTAGAGTTGTTTTTTGTTTTTTTGTTGTTTTTTTTTTTTTTTTTAGGCTGGGCTCAGCAATAATGGACAGTGCAACAACTACTTTCAACAAAAAGACAAAAGAGAGATAATAACACTTTTACCCACAAGAATTTAGATGATTAATGTCTTGTTTGGCAAATTGTTCACGATGACAAACTGAATTCCTGACAAAATTAATTATTATTATTTTGTCAATCTGGGTCTGGAGCGATGAAATCCTATACGGACGCAACCTTTTCTGCCCCCGTAAAAAAACTTTTTAGTTATTCCACTTAATTACATGCTTGCTTTTTTATCAAAGTAGGAAAACACAGATGCCACAAACTTTAATGCACCAATCAGAATTTAGTCAAATTTAAAAGTCTGACGAAAGTGGGTTTGGTTCAATCACTGGTCACTGTCAATCACAAACACACACAAACAATCTTGATGATGCAGAGTAGCCGACTTTTTAATGTTAATCTCTCTATAAATAACACCTAAAAAAAAAGTCTCTTTCCTTCTGCTTTGATTGTTTCTTATATGAAAATTGAGACTAATTAGCTTTGAAGGCAAGATCTCACCGCATGATTTGCTATGCTATAAATTTGACCCTCTACTTTGAAAATTAGTTGTTCCATTTGCTGTTTATACAACTATTCTTTGAAAATGGCTGACGTCTGACTCGGCTTCTGCACATCTGAAGTGGGTGTGCAACAGTTTTATCCAGACAGTCCTTTACTGGCAATTAACTTATCTGTTATTTGTTTTTGTTTGTTACATTTGCCTTTTTGTCAAGGCAAAAAAATCTGCAATAGTCTAATTTTATCGAACAGCAATGCTTTTTGTGTGTGTGTGTGTTTTGTCAAAAGGCCAAGGGAGGATTTTGGTCCCAGCTGCTGTGCACTGGGACTTGGCCTGGAGCCTGCAGACACACCCATGTCAGCATCAGCAGCGTACATCTTATGAATGCCGTGCAGAGACTGCACACAGACTATAAACCTGCTCCAGACACAATAATTGGATTTATATATATTTCACAATATATCATATCAGCTTTGTGTAATTCAGTTTTACACGTGCATCCAAATGTATGTATTTTGATAACACTTTCACTCCTGCATTTCATTCTGTTGAAAAAATCTATTAACTATGGGCATGGCTGAGTTGTGGGCAATAATCAAGCTGCAGTTTTTCTGGGAATAATCTTCTTTAATCAGTACCAACACAGCCAAGACAGCCAGCTCCCCTCCCATGAAAGACCAAGTTAAATGTTAGACTTCTCCTCTGAACACTATTATAAGTGATAATACTGGAGCATTTATGATAGAATTTAACTCTTCCTCACTCCAAAAATCTTGGAAATATTGGACATATTAAAACTAAAAATATATTATGTACCACAGTGCATTTTAAAACTCAACAACACAAAATATTATATTAAGTAATAATAAAATATGTATACTTCAATGAGCACTTATATTCAGCCTCACTTTTGATAGTGTGACACCTATTCAGCCACATGGGCCTTCCTGGTGTGGTCTATAGAACTTGGTATTTTCATGTGTGTGACTGTCTTTGTGTATTTTATCTTATCGCTCTTCTCTATGGCTGACTCCTCAGTAAAAGAGTCACTGCAGCTTTATCATTAGGAAAAAAAATGGCAGAGAAGGGAAGCAATAGATTACGTACTCATTTTCAGGATGAAGAAGCACACACAAACACACACACACGTTCACATACAGTAGTATAGTGGCATCTGGTGTAACTGCCACACACTGAAGTACATTGAGGGTCCACTTTTCCTCCATTATTAGCTTCGTTAATGAGAAGCAGCCTTTGGCTCTGATTATGAGAACTGCATTATCAAATGGACATTTGTAATTCATATTTCAGTAAGTGATTTGAAAAGGTCAAGAGAGAGGGATAATGATAGGGTCATGATATTCAAAATAAAATCTGTAATTTGGATAATAGATAGGGTTAGGGTTAGAAATATATAAATATTAAAAAATATATTCTCAATTGCCAACTGTAATACTGCCTGAAATTGATGGAGACTTTTTTTGTACTGAACAAAAATGAATGTACAGTAGGTTTGTTTATTAGTGTGTTTTTGTGTATTTTCTCATCAGAATTAGAAAGCATTTATTTTCATTGTAAACTCTGTATACAACAAAATTAGGAGGGTATATGAACATGAATATAAAACATATGTAACACAGGAGCTAAGTCCATAAGCAGCATCTGAATTATCAGTTTATATTCAATGGAAATGATTCATATGATGGCAGGAAGTAGGGCGAAGTTCATATAATGCAGCATGAAGTGACATTTGGGCCTGGTAATAATCCATTTCACTTATTTACAGTTTTTCTCCAATTTATTGATGAACTGCTTTGGCTTTAAAATAGTGGAAAATGCTGTAATCATTTCTCGCAACCCAACTGAACTTAGTTTTATTTGACCAACAATCCAAAATCCAAATATAATCCAAATAATCCAAAACACTCAGATATGACAAAGAAAAGGGTAAAGTGCTCACATTAGAGGAGCTTGAACCACCATGATAAGCATTTGAATGGAAAACCTTTAATGAATGAATGCTTCGTTGACCAAAAAATCCATTTATCAACTAATCACTGCAGCTCTAAGTGGTTTTAGTTACTTAGCCTTTACCAAGCTTTAAATATAGTTTGGTTTCCACACGTGGATTCTGCAGTTGTAAGGAGTTAACGTTGAACATTTGGCTTGCACATCTGCATATTCTGACAGATTTAAGGAAGACCGTGTGTGACTTAAGAAGCATTACATTCCTCTGTGTGTGTGTGTGTGTGTGTGTGTGTGTGTGTGTGCGTGTGTGTGTGTTGCTATTTATGTTTGTGTGCCTATCTGTAATGGCTCACTAGTATCTGTGTTGATCTGACGGAAGAGATCCCTCGGCTTATGGCACTGAGCTGCCCAGCCCACATTAATCTGCTTAATAGGGTCAAAACTGTGCTCCAAAAATATACAGCTCTACCAACCAATGCCCTCACACAGCCAGACACTCCACCACCACCACATTTCAGGAGCATAACAAAAGGTCCAGCTCCTGGTAGCGCTACAAACAATAAAAAATTGGCCATAATGCTCACAAACTTGTGTGAGCGTATTTAACAAACACAACAATGGTGCTCAGCTGCAAACATCTGCTACACTGCAGATTTATTCTTGCGATAATGAATTATATTCAGTAAAGTATGTTTGAATTTAGACGAGAAAAGTGAACTGTTCTTTGATGGAGGGTTTAATTCATTAGTTATAAAGCAGGATGCACGGACAGGTACATTTACATAACAGCATAGTATAACAGCATAACATAATATGATCAGCTGTGTGATCACCTGTGACCAAAAAAAGACCTGTAGACCACTTTGATTAGAATATGTAATATTCACCAGGATCAGCTGCAAGCAAAAGATCACTTGAAACTTTAATGAAGCCTCAAGCCCAAGTGGAAGTACTTTGGACACACACTCAGGAAGACAAAAACATCAAAAAAAAAAAAAAAAAATTGAGCCAAAGTTAGAGCTCAGGCTCAAGAGACATAATGACAATGATAATAGTCTCTATAAGCCTCAAGCTTGTTCTCTGTACCTTTGAAAACCTTCAGTGATCTGAAGTTAGCAGCTTTGCTACCAGTCACCAAACACAATGGAGACAATGTATTATCAGGCATAAATGGGACATAATTCAGCTCAGTTGGAGGGAGTGAGTGTGTTGTATTGTTTTGCTGCGAGTGTGTTTCGGTATCTTTTTTGTGTGCATGAACATGTGTACATACACAATTCTACTGTGGTGGACAGTAATGTGAATTACTAGGCAGTGCTTTCTCCACACTGCACTTTGTCTAAACCAGTTCATATTGTGATGCTCAAACTATATTTTGCCTGACGCATGTCCATAGTGTTACATTAATTTATACAGTATTAAAATGTTTTGATGTCCAAGTTAAATAGTTGACGTCTACATGCATATCTCCAGCAAAGCACCGGCTTGTAGTTAAGCTAGATCTGCCTGAACATCTGTTCATATTTACACACATGTGCTAAAGTCACAGAGGTTAGCTTACTAAAATGTACAGTTACTCAGCACACCATGTAATACCATATTTCTGATGCAAGTTGACCCACAGTCCCCCACCTCCCCCCTCCAGTTGATGTGTGCTGTGCATTACAATGTTTGTATGCATCAGAGCATCACACATAGAAAGACTTGGTTTCCCCCATCATGACTGTGTATTAATAGCACAGCAAGAATAGTCAAAGCACCATGGGTTGTCATGGGCCCCCATATGACACCTCTGTTTTACACTGTCCCACCACGAGTCAAGGTCACACTGCCTCCTCAGAAGCATTTCATCCTCACGCCCGCACTGCACAGCTGCTGGTGTCAGGCAAAGTCTTTTTCCATGCATATATATATATATATATATATATAT
>CM076651.1:12643797-12653803 GCA_038496675.1 Rachycentron canadum
ATAAGAGAATATATATATGCATATATATATATATATATACACACTTATCTGTTTATTATAAGAAATAAGTCTTAAATTCCAGGACGTAGACACAAGTTTATTTGAATAGTAAAATGCAGTTTTAATGAGTTTTAATCTCATTACAGTCAGGAAACTTTTTATTTTAGTGTTTAAACATCCATCCACTTTTGATAAAAATAAGAAACTGTAATTCATTCAACAAATACACAGTATACAGCAAGTAATGGACTCTAGAAAAGGTTTATGTTTATATTATATCATCTATACATTGGTTGCTTTGTTTTAGTTTAGTTAGTTTTATACAGCACATGCTGTTGTGTTAACTTATGCAGATATGCAGTACTGTTCTGTCTGTTGTAAAAACGTTAAAAGTCTTGTTACAGTGCCCCTCGTACTTGATTTGAAAAGTGCTCATGGCAGGTTTTCATATTGGCATGGCTGAAAAGCACAAGTACTTTTCATTGACAAGTGACAAGTCTAATTGAGGGGCATAAAACAGGATTTAATCCCTCTCACATTACACAAATATTAATTAAAATAGAACAAGACATGTTGACTAAACAGTGTTGACAAGACTCTCCACAGTAGTTGTTCACACATACTCATGGAATCATGAGAGTGGAGTGGCAGCTTCCTAACATGCCTGTGTGTATAAATATGTTTCACAGTGTGAGGACAGGAAGGTATAGCAGGGTATGCCTGAGTGTCACTGCACAGAATCTGACAGGAGATGATTTATAATCTCTGAGGTTGCCAGAAGATGCCCGAGGGCCACTTCAGAGATCAGATGTCCACTTTTTTTTCCTCTGCTCTAATCCTGGAAGATGTTAGACAGTAATTTAGACCAAAATTAAAAATGCATGTTCTCAAGGTGTACAGCTTAGACAGCTTACAGGCAAAGATTAAAGGGAGGTGATAATATAGGAGCTCCACTGAGTTAAAAATTAAAAGAAAGGTAGAAAGCTCTGGGGTGAGGAAGGAGTGTGAAGGGTAAAGGGGAGGAAGGGCGTGCGTGTGTGTGTGTGTGTGTGTGTGTGTGTGTGGGTGTATGTGTGTGTGTGTGTGTGCGCGCGTGCACACATGCCGGCTGAGTGAGTTAAACATAAACATCTGAGCATCTAATCAGACAGTTCCAGTCTAGAAGGTCTTGGGTACATCACCTATATCACTGTTAGACAACTTATGATGCACAGGCCTGACACGCACCAGTGTCCACACGCACACATGCACATATGCACGCACGCGCGCGTGCACGCGCACACACACACCTGTAGGTAAAATGAACAGTCCTTAGGCTCACATTGTTTTTCTGTGTTTTGCGGCAGCTCGTATAGATGCCTGTTTGCATGTGTTTGTGTGTGTGTGCATGTGGCCTTTGCCACAGCTCTAGTTTCTACTCCAGCATAAGGTTACCCAATGTAGTCTGTGATAGATTAGTCATTCTGATCCTGAAAGCTGCAGCAGAGGCAGAACTTGTGGAGGACCGATTTTCCCTCTCCAGTTCACACCATATTGCACACACATGGTCTATAGACGTCTTGCTAAGTAAGGTAAGGTGTGTGTATTGTTGTTTATAGCTCCGTCTGTGAGTCTGTCTGGGCTGCAGCTCCCATTACCTAGTTTCCTCCGAGCAGAAGTTGGATTGCAGCTTTTGAAATTAAATTCCTAAGCAAGAAGCCACACTTCATTTGCCGTAAATTTGTTTTTTAAGAGAAGCAGGATTTTAATCTAAACATATCACTCTCAACAGATCTCGAGCACCATTGTAATTTAAGGTAAATACTTGAATCAGTGCAACCATCTTGATCTGTTCTGGAAACCATTTGTCTTTAGGGAGAGTCAGAGCAGTCATGCATCTTTCAATTACTTTTAGAGACAGACATATAAGAGTAGGTAGTTTTTTCTGTTACATTCAGCGAAATCTAATAATGACTTATTGAAAAAACAGGAGTTGGTCAAGCAGAATGTTATTTCCAGGTTGATCTAGTATTTTTGTCAGTGGATGCTGGTTTGCAGCTTCAATTTTAAGATCATGCTCAAATATTCAGGTTATATAATTTCAAATATGTGGTTAACAGTAGAGGATGTGATTGATCATTCATTTTGTCTGTCTACATGTTGCAATCCAACATTAAATCTGGCCTCATTTCTGTCTGATTAATTTTTGTTTTCAACTTTTTCACATCTGACATATTTAGTCAGTTAGAAATTAACCTTCTTCCTGTGTGCACAACTGACCACAGCCTGTTTCTCTTACCCCCTTATAATCATCTGTTTCTTCCTCTCTTTCCTTGTCAGAGCTCCTCTCTCATCATCCTGTCTGTCCATCCACCCACCTATCAACTCCCATCCTCTCTCACTGTCACTTTTCTTGTTTTGCATTCTGTCCTCAGCCACCCAATCCTCCAACCTACATCCGTCTTCCCAACAATCTTCACGTCACCCTCCTTATTCACTCAGCCAACACATCTGTCTCTCTTTTTTCCCCCTTCCTCTCTCTATTCTCTCTCTCCATCCCTCTCCCCCTTCTCTCTCTTCCTCTCCCTCCCAGCAGGATTGGTATCACTGCCATTAGTTTTAGGTGGTGACTCATCTCTGGAGTCTTTAATTAAACATCTGCAGGCGTCACGACTCGCTCACACACATGCACAGATGTACAGTATAAGCACAGTACACACACAAAGATGCACACTCAGACAAATGAACACATACACACCTCACAGATCACTTTACTAAATATTTAATGTGATGCTTATGCAGTACAGTTTAAAAGTGAGTCCTGGTGTCTGGAGGAACTTGTCAATTAATCATGCACTAATGTATGCAGTTACCCTTCTCTGTCCTCTCCTATGGTTGGGAAAAAGAAATAATATGTATACATGCAGGCCAGGGAATGTGTTAACTAGTTTCAAAGCAATATTGTGTATGCACTAAAGATTACAGAGGTTATGTTTCATAATTTGGGTGAAAAATACCATAACTTCATGCCAGATGCCAGAGATATTTTAAATTTTAACAAATTACATTCAAATGCTTACTCGATCTTCTGTTTTCCCTTTTCCTTTACATGACTCATCAGTCTACACAACAGTCTCCTGTCCCTGAAACTGTGTTATCTCTTTTTTCTTCCTTCCGTATTTTAGCTGCCTCACCCGCCTCACCCTCTTCCTCTTCTCTGTGCCCTCTCTCACTTGTCTTTCTATCCCTGGTAGTTTCCAGAGAGATGGGTATCTTAGAAACAAGGAGTCATGATAGAACACGTGCTTTCAGACGTCATATTCTTGTCACCTCATGACAATTATCACAAAACAAACGCTTAACCATTGACAGAATCACACTGACTCTTTCTCTCTCTGTCTCTCACTCTACAGGTGTTAGAGGGGAAAAAGAACAGAGGAGGCTGTCAATTTGTCCTGTTACTGTAAGTGCTGCTGAAGACTGGTACTCTGCTGCCACATCCCTCCAATCTGTCTATCTGTGTGTGCGATTATCTTATCCTGGGCTCCAAGGCTTTGCACTGGCTGAACTGCAGCCATGGAGGTGGCCCTGGTAGACTTCGAGAGCTTGGATGACCTTGACGTCAGCCTCAGGGATGAGGTGGACACGTATGCTGATGAGACCACAGCTCTCACGGTGGACCTGCCCCCAGAGCACAACAGCCCAGGCAGCAACTACCTTCTGCAAGCCCCTCAACTCTCCTCTTCACCCTCCCACCATAGTCCTGTGCACTCTTGCATTTGGGAATCCACTTCATCTTTGCCTACTGCACAGACACAAACACTGGAAGTGCCCCAGTCCCCAACGATGCTAACTCCAAGCAGACGTGGGCGCAGTAGCTGCGCTAGTATCATCTCCAACTGGAAATTACTACTAAACAGTGAGGGCACTAAGGAGAGTGAGACGATCTTCAGTCGGCTTGCTAAGGAGTGCTGCGAGGATCTGTTTGTAGATAAACGAGGGCTGGATGACGGAGACCAGAAAGTCATCATCAACATTGCTGGTCTTAGATTTGAGACACAACTCAAAACACTGGACCAATTTCCTGACACACTTTTAGGAGACCCTTTCAAGAGGATGGACTACTTTGATCCAATGAGGAACGAATACTTCTTTGATCGGAATCGACCCAGCTTTGACGGGATCTTGTATTACTACCAGTCAGGGGGTAAGGTCAGACGACCAGCTAACGTTCCCCTTGATGTGTTTGCAGATGAAATTGTGTTCTATGAGCTTGGAAACGAGGCCATGGAGCAGTTCAGAGAAGACGAAGGATTCATAAAGGATGTTGAGATCCCTCTACCAACTAACGATGTGTATAGGCAATTCTGGCTGCTGTTTGAGTACCCAGAGAGCTCCAATGCAGCCAGGGCTGTAGCACTAGTGTCTGTTTTCGTTATTGTCATATCCATCATTATTTTCTGCATGGAAACGCTTCCAGAATTCAGAGATGACTCTGACTCAGTTGTGCCCACACCTGTACAATTCTTCAACCAATCCAGAGGTTACACTTCTGTGGCGCCGCCCAGTGCAAAGCCCACAACTTTCTCGGATCCCTTCTTCATCATTGAGACTGCCTGCATTGCTTGGTTCTTCTTCGAGCTGTGTGTGCGATTTTTGGTCTGTCCAAGCAAAAAGGAGTTTTTCCACAACCTCATGAACATCATTGACATTATATCCATCATCCCCTATTTTGTTACTGTGGTTACAGAATTGGTCACAACGCCAGAAGAGAGCTCAGGACAGAACATGTCTTTGGCAATTCTGCGTATCATCCGCCTTGTCAGGGTGTTTCGTATATTCAAACTCTCCCGTCACTCGAAGGGGCTACAGATTCTGGGTCAGACTTTAAAGGCCAGTATGCGTGAGCTTGGCTTACTCATCTTTTTCCTCTTCATTGGAGTCATTCTCTTCTCCAGTGCTATCTACTTTGCTGAGGTAGATGAACCTAACACACAGTTTGTCAGCATCCCTGATGGCTTCTGGTGGGCTGTGGTTACCATGACCACTGTAGGGTACGGGGACATGTGTCCCATTACAATGGGGGGTAAGATGGTGGGCACCTTGTGTGCCATCGCGGGTGTGCTGACCATTGCTTTGCCTGTCCCTGTTATTGTTTCCAACTTCAACTACTTCTACCATAGAGAGACAGAAGCGGAAGACAAGTTGCCCTTGGCAGATGCTCTTGAGCAAGCCATGAAAACTGAGACAGGTACAAAACAGGGTAGCAGCACCTCACTCAATATAGCCAATGGCATCTGGCAGAGTGACAAAGGGATATAACTGTAGACAGACATAATTAAGGAGAAGGAAAGACATTGCCACAGGAGAGAAGTATTAAAGAATAAAGAAAATATAGAGAATATTAACTGTTATGATTTCCTTAGAAGAATGGTTAAATGAGACATTTTGTTTGTACCAAATGATACTAATGATGTTTTATAATGACATATAGGACATACCGGACTTACCTCTTTAATGTCTATTATGGAAATGGAACGCTGAAAATAACACACAAGCAAAATAATTCACTATCGTAATATTCAGGATTGTATGTTAACATCTTTCAGGTTTACTTAGGACTTAGGCTCTTCTTTTAGTTGCATAGAATCAGAAACAGATCAGTCATTGTCATAATTCAGCATTAAGTATATTTAAAGTTGTTTTTATAAGTTTGGTCTTATTTTTGTTATCTTGGCCATTAATCCTAATGTTTATGAGATTTTGCACACCAGCATGACTGTTGCGATTTTGGGCACAAGGACTCTAACACAACTCACGGACACAACAAAGTGCTTTAGTCTTCTGATAACTTTAAACCAGACAAATTTGATAAAAAGATAAAGACAAAAATGAAATGCCACAAGCCAAAATAGGATTTTAAATGTTAACTGCATTGCAGAGCCACGTCTCGGTTCAGCTTTCTGGAATGACCTTTCTGCTGCTTGAAAAGCTGACAAATCATCAGATTTCTATGAAGAGCAAAAGTGAGCAAGTGATCGTGTGAGTGCAGCACACGGTTCCTAATCAAGGCAATACTGGACACATCTTCAAAACAGCAGCTTGAGGCGTATGCTCTGTTGAACCGAGGAGATGCTGCTGCTGTCTGCAGTTGAATTGTGCAAAATAATAACTGATAGGGATGATGGCCAATCCTACAGAAAAAAATGAGACCAAAAAAGACAAAAAACACAAAAGATCCCAAAGATAATTTTCCTGTGTCTGAATGTGTAACTTGTGCATAGTTTATAGATTATAGCCCTGCTGTATTTATTGATTTAAAATGTATCACAATTCTATTGTATCTATTAATTCTCTCTGGTAAGTAGCGTGGGTAGGAACAACCACTATTAATAGCAGTCTAAATGATTCCACACTATGTATCATAATGGAGTGCCTTAAATCATATAATTGTGACACTGTTGAATTTGCCATACATAATCTAATTGTAACATGTTCATTATGCTCTGTATTTTGATTTCAGCTCAGTCGAAAATGTAGAAGTTGAAACCTTTCTCCATTCTAGCATTTGTTTATGTGTTTGAGTTATTTTCCAAACGCCGTTTGACAAAGAAATGTATTCTGACCTGAAAAACACCCCAACATAGCCAAACTTTGTGAGGCAGATTCAATCTCTCAAAATTTGGATTTCATGCAATGAACATCGTCATCATCCATTAGTGGATATTTTATTGAGCAAGTAAAACTTTCAGTTACACCATTATGAAAAAAAATATGAAAAAAGCGACAGAGAGGAGGGAAAAGCCAAAAATAATTGCTGAATACAGGGGATAATGGAAAATGCTGTTGGTCCTGGGTACATTAGACCAAAATGTCCCATGATCCGTCTTATTTTAGCTGGAATAATGGTAAATTATGCTGTAATAGCACTATGTGAGTAATTCTTTCATAAGCTTTTTTCTGATTGTAACAGAAATCTTGGAAAGTAAATCCAGATTTCAGGAATACAAGATCATCCCAAACAGACTGAACACATGGATCAAATTAAGATTATTTGTATGCATTTTTTGTGCGTTTGACAACCATCTCAAGTGATTATATATCATGTCAGTTTTTATGATATAGTCGTTCTCTCTTCAGTGAAGTCACAGTTGTACAATGATTCAGACAATGACCAGCCTGAACTGACCTGTGTCGTCATGGCTACAGCATATGAGAGTTTATTACACCAACAAGACCATAACACTGTATTTGGATTTGGATGTATGATATCATTTCAGTATATGATTTACTGTTATGTGGATGCAATATATTCTGGGATTTTAAATCATGTGCTCTCATGTTTTATGTGCTCTGATGTGTGTGTGTGTGTGTGTGTGTGTGTGTGTGTGTGTGTGTGTGTGTACTCACGTGTGTTTGTGTGTTAGAGACAGACAGAGACAGAGGAAGAGAGGGAGGACGAGTTAGCATTCTTGTATTTGCTCCTTATCTCAATTGGTCTTCCCCTTCAGGGAAGAAAATCCCTCATGTTATATAAGATTTCGTCATTACTTTCAGTAAAGTGTCTCCGCTTTCACTGTAATGGTAATGCCACACACACACACACACACACACACACACACACACACACACACACACAAAGATAGAGGTCACAGCAACAAGGCAAGTGCAGCAACCGTATCACTGGAAGTCTTCCAGACAACAACAGGATGCCAATCTCTGGTTGACATAGAGTAGTGTGCAATTATTGCTGGCTAGCATCACCTGATACCCTTCTGCCTGGGCTCATCTCAACACCTTGTCTCAGGCCGAATAGGCTTCTGAAAGCTAAACATACATCAGTAAATATTTGAATCAATACATTGTGGTCCTCCACAATGTGGAGGACTTCCTTGAAGTGCGGTGCAATGTGAAAATGCAACAGCTTTCTTATGGTAGAAAATTTCTGTTGCTGACGAGCAAAAGACATTTTCATACTGTTAATTTTATTTAACAACGTATTATTTTTGAGGACATGCCTCTAAATTATGGTCAAATCTTCAAGATGTCACACAATTGATGAAAATGTTACAGTATAATACATTAACATTACATGGAGGGCTTAATTTTCATAGGTACACTTCAGGAAGCAATTTTAACAAATGAATATAGGCTAAGAAATTATTATGCAGAATTTATATTATAAAGGCCAAGCAATCAGGTGTAAATGCATTTCTTTAGTGAGTTGTTGTTATAATGAATTCAATGTTGTTATAATGAATTCAAGTGGCTGAATAATAGAGTTTAGAGAATCTAAACTTGGATGAAGAAAATATTGTAAATGTAACTGCAGTGTTGAGAAATTTGATGTAGGAACAGGTTTTACCTTCTTCATGCAGATGACGCAAATTAAACAATAGATTAGAGGCTGTTTCCAATAAAAATATCACATCTTATTTGTAAGAAATGTTTCTTTAGCAATGCAAATTAAGTTCTACTGCCAAACAAGTTTAGAGTTCTGTGTCATATCACAAGCTATTATGCAGAGTTGGGAACAATAAAACTAACAAGCTGTCAGCTGATGAATGTCACTGGACAACTCTTCCCAAATTGTTTCCCAACTACTGTAGTAAAACTGGCTCCAACCTGACAACAGGAACCCTAAACTATGAATGGATGTATGGCCCAGATTACGACCATAGTAAATGAGGGACATCCAAGGACAAAGAGTGAAAACAGAGCTGCGGAAAGTGAGAAAGAAGGGATAAATGACACCCAGAAGGAGACGAGATCTGAGAGTTCACACACTACCTGGTCTCTTGTAATGGACTGTCAGCCGCATAGATAGGTTACAAGCACCTACGGAAATAGGTTACAAGTGATAACTGCTAGACAAATAAATCAGTATGTTCATACATAACAAGCTTTACACCTGGTGGCAAATATTTGATATTTGAACCAATAAGAGTGAAACAGTTTTTGACTGAGAGGAAAATAAAAACTGGTGATGGTCGAAAAGTAGAAATGTCAGTCAAATTCAAAATATGAAGAAACTTACCAGTATCTTTTTCTGAATTTCTCCCTCAGTAAAATGAGAGAGACTTTCACGCTGTGTAAAAACTCTTCCAGGCTCCTTTTGTTACTATTTTCCCCACTATTACAGTGGAGGAAGCACAAGAGAAATGGTTTGGGAATGGACTTGTGTATTTCACACAAAAGGCCACTTAAGCACGAAGAGATCATGTTAGTCCCTGCTTTTCAAACACTCCTCCTCTCTCTGTATGCCAATGTATATCTTCATCTATACACTAGCTGTGATCCTTTATCTATAGCTCATCGTTCATTTAAAAATGATACAGTTGGGTTGTTTTTTTTCTGTGTCGCTCCTGTTTCAAAAACAGCAAATGATTGTCCAAGAACATATTCAGCCCTTATTGTTACTGTTAAACTAATTTACTAACACATATTTAAGAGATTTAGACAACTCCTTTTTCAAGACAGGATCATCGTCTGGGATAATGGTCCAGGTTTATAAGCTGGCAATAACAGCTGTACTTTAAGCAGAAACATTTGTGATTCCCATGAATTCCTACTTAAATTTGAAAAGGACCATCTGAAATGTTAAATCCAAATATCATCCATCATATCAGCCCAGACTAAAACAGATTTTGGTATTAATCCTTGAGTGTCTGTCTCGTGATTTATCTAGAATGTGCGAGCGTGCGTGTCCCATATTCTCATGGCTCCACAGGGTTTTAAACCACAGCCAGTCAACCCGACTGCATCCTTTACAAGGTTGGGTAGGTCACTAACCTTGTATTCCAGTCACCAGATACCTCATCAAAATTGTAATCAGTAATGTAATCCAAATCTCAGTGATAGTGACTTCCAGATTACTTTCTGTATTTGTTGTGTAAATCAATATGGCATGATATGAGATTATATCTAAAATGAACAAATTCCTAAAGAAAACGTAAAGACATATGGATTACCAATTTCTTTCTTTCTTCTTTCTTAAACTTAAAAAGTTATATATATATATATATAT
>CM076651.1:12656802-12701839 GCA_038496675.1 Rachycentron canadum
ATATATATATATATATATATGAGAGAGATCACCCCCCGCGCGCACACACACACACACACACACACACACACACACACACACACGCAGACAAATAGTGTTTCTTTACTGCACTTTGTCCCATTTGTGCAAATGAACAAATTTACATGTCTGACTTTTAAGAAAAAGTGTCTTTGACTTGTGTGATCAAAGGACAGAATCTGCACAGTGGAAGATCCCTGTCAAGTGTTTAAAGATGCATGAGAGTGCTTCATCATTAACGAGATGCATTGATGGAAAGTTCCACAACGGAGTGAGAAAACAGACAGGTGAAGCTACAACAGGCACAGGATGGAGCAAGAGAGTTAATCTCACACAGACGAAAAAACTGGCACTCTGTTCGAGTCGGGGCCTCCCTCCACACAGTGTGTGTTTGTGTATCAATTAACTCAGAGCAGTCAAAACAAGCTCTAAATATAACGTTCTGTCTTTTTATTTTGTTACCATAGTTACTTTGGGGCTATATGAGCTGAACTCATCTTCTTATGTGTAGCCTTTAAAAGGATATTAGACTTTAATGGAATAGGGGGATATTATGAAGAGTTTGTCATTCCTGAAGAAGTAAGGCTGAAGGCTGACTGAAAGGTCAATTTCTCCTTCAGCAGGATAAATCTGTGTGGAGAAAACAAAAGAGCCGTGTCTGCCACTCCTTCACTACCACCACCAGCGTATTTTTGAGCAAGGCCCTTAAAGAAACATTATACAACTATTTTAGCATTATTTAACAGTTTCAAAATCTTTTGACGGTAACAGTAACTGTATCTTTCCTGACTTGTAACAGGAAGAATGGTGCACTGAACACCAGTTCATACACTACGCACCACTTCAGCTGGCTGTATCCTGATAATTCTCAGTATAGACTCATGTTAGAGGGAAAGAGACTAGTTCCTAGAATCTACATTTTAGCACACAACTGCTGTGGGCTCAGATGTTTCAGATTAGCCAAATGCTAACTTGACATGAGTTGAGAGCATGGTAGCTGGTTTCTGCTGAAATAATGTTTGCTGCCTGAACAACTGGTAGGCTTTATTTCTATTTTCTACATGAGCTGTTGGCTCCTGGTTTTTAACCACTTGGACTCAGAGCCCAGCAGAATGTATTGTCACAGTGTCCTGTAGTTCTCATTTGTGGCTGCAGAGGCCGCTGCTGCCTCTCAGCAATAGTTATATGGTGATACCTTACTGTCCAAATGCTCCATCAGAGCATCTGAGGCCAACAAATCACGCTATACCCTATTAGACATAGCTGATTTAAATGTGTGAGTGGACCACAGGGTGCCAAGAATAACACAAGGGGTGGTTAAAAAACAACTTCTTGTGAAACTAGCTCAGAACAAAACTGTGTTTCATTGCAGCCAGTCATGGGATACGTTAAAGTGATAACCTCTGATTCTTGTCATTTACATTTCACACAAAAGTGTGTGATGATGAATCCTATGCATTGTACAAAATTAATTAAAATAAAATCATGACAGCACATAACCCATGAGGAAATACCTGATGAATTAAAGTGATGAGAAGAAGAAGACATAAGATGTCAATAAAGGAGAAAGGTGAAAATGTGAAGAATAAAACAGGTCAGAATTAAGACAATTAGACCACTGCCAGTCTGTTTTACAGAGAATAGGCTTCATGTATAATAATAATAATAATAATATCCTTCATGCAGGGAATCATCATCATAAGACTGTATTCATCTAATCAAGTAGGTTCTAAATTTAAAAGATGAAGGAGGAGGAGGAAGGAAAGATTAGAAAAAAGAAAACTGTCAATCTGTTGCTGTTTATTAGTTACATCACCAAGTCCTGCTGAGTTTGTCTGAGACACACACACACAGACAGAGACATACACGGTTCATGTCTCATTACATCTCAGACTCATTCATTAAAACATGCAAGTTGTGCTCCCTAGTGAAACCTGACAACAGCTGTTTAATTCTGTCTACTCAATCAACAGACCTAATCTAAATTATCCCTTCCAGATCCCACAGATTACACATCTTTAAGACAAACAAACAAACACAGCGTTAGAGTTGGTCACATAAGGCTTGGGCATCTTAAGGCGAAGAATTCTCTAGAACTTAAATATCTGTTCACAATTTGTAGAGAGAACATCAAATTAAACCAAGAGTCTAGACCAAGATTCATTCTGCGGGGCTGAGCTAAATGCTAACAATGCTTGCTTTTCACCATATTAGCTCAGCAAGTTATTTAACATTGGGTAATTAGTACAGCTGAAGCTTAAGGTAATATCACATATATGCTCATCAACAGCTAATTTAAACTGTGATCTGCCGGTGGCGCTATGGAGTCAGTGAATTCCCACAGTCAGTAATGTCATTTCGAGTGAAATTTTGTAAATCTTGCAGATATACTTACATATAAGTTTGTAGTTGCAATAGGCTACTATAAGGTTTGTGTGCATGTGATTTGTGTTTAAAAAGAATCATCACTACCACTAGATGTTGCACAAAGCCACTGAAATTTCAGACCAAAACAAATACTTCATTGGCGAACCACCCCACCAGCCCCAACTTCACGTTTTCAATCAGCAAGGTGTCACAAGGCCAGTGCATGGCCACGAAACACACACGCACCACAACTGAATGAACCTGTGTACCTGAAAGCCAACAACAAAATAACAATCCAACTACAAGTATTAGTGCTAGCACTGCCATGCTCCACAGCAGTGCTGCCAGCAAGCCAGCCGTCAACATCTGTCACAGACATTCACGATACCGGTAAGAGCAAGTTAGCCAACATTATCAAGCCTACTGTAGCCAGTTACAGTGAAAACAGACATGTAAAATTATGTAGCCACTGAGGTACTTACATATGGAGGAGAAGAAAAGTTGTTGTTGAACTGAAGTCCAGTACTGGCTCCATGTTTGGACTGGTTGGGAAGAAATGAAACCTTGGCTTTAACCACTGGGACTGGCAACATGAATGACACTGAAGGAGCCGTGTAAAGATACTGAAGGAGCTGGTAAAAACTTTTGAAAACTCTTACTTTCTTTGAGGCCTTTTTAGACAAACATTTCTTCAGGGTGGCTTTCACCTCTCACCTGAAGCATCCACCTGCCATCTCATGTGTGGGCGGTTCCTGTGCATTTGTAAAGTGTTTTACTTGCTGCCAGGCTGGCTACCAGACCAAAGAACAGTGAGGCAAACAATTTACTTCCTATTTACACCGGCTCACGCATGCCCAGTGTACGCGAATGGTCACGTGACACGCGGTTTCGGCCGCGGACGGAGATTAATTTTAACGTGGAGCCAAAACGGTAATACGGCGAAAACGAAAACGTAGTCGTGTGTACATCAGACTCAGACTATAGTCTTAGAGGTAGAGTGAGTAGAGTGAGTATATATATATATATGTGTGTGTGTGTGTGTGTGTGTGTATAAGTGTGTATACAATTATGAATTTTTATATTATATGTATTATTGTTTCTCATTTAAAGAACCTAAGCCCAAGATGAGATTGATACTAAAGCACTCAGACACAAGATACACAGTATGAACACACAGAAGCTCTTATCTCTAATACTTTAAAACCTCTTTTAGGTGTAAATCAATGACCACAAACACAAGCTCACTTAAATACACACGTCATATTACAGCAGGCACATAAATGTAGCCCAGCACACACACACACATACAAATACACAAACATTTTTGGGGTATTAGATATATTATTAATGTATTTGGAATATTTTTATATATGTAAGACAAGGTAAAGAAAACATCTACAGGATATTAGCAATATGTTCCACCATGAGCCTCCCGGGCTCTTGGCATAGGTTTTACAGGTCTCAGAAACTCTATTTGTCTCAAAGATCTTCACTGTTGCTTTGATGATGAGGGCAGACATTTTCCAAAACTCCAAAAAAGGTTGTGAATTGAAACCTGGTGAGCATGAGCATACAGGTCATGAGCCTCATGAGTCACATCATGACCTGTACAGAAACCTCTACATTCTTTCAACTTTTCCACTCATGTATTCAGGCTTTTCCTAATGTCATTTGTTACTTTTCTGTATATCAGTTTATGGAAGTGCAGTAAATGGACTGCATTCATTTCGTGCATTTGTCCAAAGGGCTTTATGTGCCATCAGTTCGTATACACACGCACACACATACACACAGGCAATGACCTAACCACTAGGAACAAATTTGGTTCAGTGTCTTGTCAAGGACATTTTGACACATATACAGGAGGAGCTCGGGGAAATTAGACCCAGATCCTGTTTATTAATGTAAGTATAGCACCAAGCATTTAAGGCATACTATCAAGTGTCAGACGTCACATATCTGTGACCAACTTCCCATGGTCTTGTTGAAACATCACATTGTGCTATTTTTAAATTCCTCTCTCTTTTTTTCTTGCCTCTCACTCATATTGAACTAGATCTGGTCAGATGGGAACAACACCCTTCTTACCTTGTCCCCTCATGAACTCTTGAGCATTTGTCATCTGGTAGCACAGGATTTTCTTAAACAAGTAAACACACAAACACACACTACAAAATCTTACTCATTGAGCAACTTTCAGTTGTTTTAACTTTAACCTATTCTATCATATTTAGAGCATGAAAGAGTCAGATCGAGACAGTTTGTGAATGTTATGAGGCAGTAAAGGTCACAACTCCTCATGGAATCATCATCTCGAAGGTCTTCCTCTTTTCTCCTTGGTGCCACATCTCCATTGATCAGGAGCAGTGAGGCAATAACACTCTATCAGTATCAAACCAGCCAGCCTCCCTGTCTGTCCTTCTGCTCTCTCTCTTACGCAAAGGACCCCACACACCTTTTTCTGAAAAGCAAAGATTTCACAACTCCCACAAAAAATATCAACCTGCTCATGTGCCGTCAAATCACCTATGTATGCTCTGTTCACCCTGTTGCCTGGTGGATTAGTGAAAAGGTCATGCACTTTAAGAGGGATCATCACCAAAGAGACAGGCAGCCACCGATGTTCTATTTTTAGCCGTGTCTGTCATTTCCTCAAATCAAATTTTCATGGGGAGAGGAGAGGGGAGAGGAGATTTTTTAAAATTGGCACAATCTGTTCTTTTTATACTTATCCCAAACATATGAAACCCAACATGTTTCAGTTTTACAGACCCCACACTATGTTTCCTCTCTGTCTTGACAAAGCCAGCTGGCTGGCAGCTGACTGGCTGGTTCAGTGACTGGTGTAAGACAGCAAAAGATGTGTCTGTTATCCATATGATATATCCACACTCATTATATAAGAGGATCTCTCTACAGGTAACAGACCATCTGTATGAAAATATTAGGACATGGAGCACAGATATCAAATAGTCTGTCCCAGCTCTATGTCAACATATGTCACTGCTTGGGAACATTAACTGCATCTTTGTCTTCCTTCATTGCCTGTCATCTGTCTCCTGTCTACTGTCTATGGTAAATTCATCTTTCTATGATGTTTTCTTAAAGTGCGCCTGCAGTGAGATTATAGTCAGCTATTCCCTTTGCAAACAGCTGATGCAAGACTGATATACATTTATTATGTAAATGTATATATACATCTTCTTATTACTTATTTATTTATTATTTTTAGTGCTTTATAGTGTCTGTGTTTCTCATTGTACTAATCTGAAAATTATACTGCGGTCAATGTAGACAGCAGGCGCAGTGTACAAACTTTACACAGGTGCAAAGTTGAATCAAAGTCACTGGACTGGATGATTTGATTGAAATCTTCATTTAGTTCAAGTAAAGAAAGAGAGATAATGCTCTTACATTTGTTTGAAGTGTGCTCTCCAGGCAGGGTTTGGCTGAGAGATCTGACTTTTTGATAACACACAGCAAACACATGTATTGTCAATATAAACAATACATCAGTACAAATAGTTATTGTTTAAAGTTTTCCTTCTGAAATCAGTACATCCATTGTAAATGATAAATAACAAGAAGCACTCTTGCATAGCTCTTGCCTCAACTTAGGAAAAAACTGCAATATTTATGCCATTTGAATACAATCATAATAATAAATAGGAATTAGATCTGTCATATAAGTGATCAGATGTTGAAATATGAGTCAGCCTTTATGTTTGTTGGCCATAAAGATTTGATGTAGGCCATATAGAGCAGCACTTTTTAACTAAATGAATAGCTGCATCCAGATAGATATATTCATGAAATCCTATTAGTGATTCCCTAACTAATAGCTAATGATGTCTCAAGTAAAGACTGGCAGTAAGTACAAGCTGGTAGTCAATACCTATCAGCAACAATAAAAAGACATTGTACATGACAAATACGGGCAGTATCATTTATTCATTTTAAGTCACAAACAGGATTCTGAAAAGGCTTTGGTTTTGTTTACAATATGTTCCAGTGGAGCCAAAGGAAGTCAATGATTTCTGCCCCTTAAAACATCAAAAGCATCATTGTACATAGTTACAAATTACATCAGCGTCATTCATTTAAATTCCTAGTATTTCCAGCAGCCATTTCAAAACTGGATATAAGGAAAACACCAGAAGGCACAAGAAGTGAAAGAGTGCAGTGTTCAAATAGCACATCACAGGACTAGTTATCACCTCTCATGTGAACATAAACTGTAAATAAGTGCCCTGCAGCTAAACTTGCAACCTGACTCAAACCGCAAGTGTTTTTGACTGAGGTGTTCCACAAAAAAAAAAAAGGTCAGCTGATTAACCACTGACATCCACACTTCCATCAGCAGTCTGTTTTTGTTACGTGGAAACAGAATTCAGAAGCTGGAAGCTGAATTTTATTAGTTGGTTAGAGATGAGATGAGATGAGTTGATATATCTCATCACGCCTAACACGGAAGGATTTTAAAGATTACAGTTATGTTTTGAAGTGACAGTTAAGTCAGCAGCTAAACCTCCACCAAGCATGTCATGTAATAACTGGGTGTTAGAACAAGAAACTTTGATTTCTGAGACCCCATTACACAGTGCCTCATCAGGCCAAGCTTTTGGTTTACAAACAAGCACGATTGTAACCACAAAATATTTGCACTTTCATGGAAGTAGAAGGAATAAATTGATTCTGGTCAGACCATGACTTTCACCCTTTGCCACCTTCAGAGTAAACACTAGTTATCCTCATGAAACCTTTCTGCCACACACAAAGTCTAGTGCTGCTTGCTCATTTGAAATCTGTTTGGTTAACTTTATATACTGTTCATTTTTGTATCCCAAATCTCATACCTTGGCCGAGGAAGAACCAATTACTACAACAGCTATGTCTTAGTGGAGGCCTGCACATTACTGATACATAAATGTGATTTAAAAAACATTTTACAAGCTTAGATAAAATAAAGTTGCCTTTAAATAAAACAAAACTTAGGATTCAAGCTCCACTCAATGGTAATATGAACTCAAAGAGGCCTAACTTCACCATAAACATGTGACCAGATGAATACAGCAAGGCCAGCGAATCTCTCATCATGTTATTTTGGTTTAGTCCTTTGATGAGTGATGAACTGTCTGTGCAGACGCTTCATTTTTTCTGAATGGGCAGAAAAGGAAAAGTTATTCCAAGCTGTTGAGTGACTGTTCTTGTAGAGCATCAAATTGTGGCTGAATTTTCAGCCACTGCAAGAAGATGATGATGGGCATAACCCTAAAACACAGAGATGATTCAAATCCAGTCGTCCTATCAGGTTGAGATAAATATGAAACAGCTGATCTCCTTTGAAACTACTGACAAAATAAGTCATCAATTCCGTAAGAATCAAATACGATTTTAAATGTTAAAGAATGCTGTGCTGTCTTACCTGTTAATCATGTTTTTCTTGAGGGTATTGACAAATATGTTGGAAAGAAAGAAGATAAAACATCTCAGGATACACCAAGACCAGAAAAGCAACTCTGGAGCCTGCTTGAACAGCAACTCCATTCTAGGGGAGAGGAGAAGCCCAATTAAGCAATCAAATTGCAATATATTTCTAATTGCTAAATTGATGTCTTTCTGTACAAGGGGATAACCTAACCATAGCTATCTCTTATCTCTGTCTTAAAGTGTTATACGCCTGTTTCTTAAGAACAATCAGTTGCTTGCTGTGGCCTTAAATTTACCAGACAGGTATGAGATTGACAGAAAGCAGATGCTGTTTTTATTTTCTTAAAATGTCAATGTCTGTCTGTAAGTCAAAGGTAAAGAAGACGTAGACATGAAAGTTTCAGTGTACATGACCTCAGCAGATTTTACAGTCCTGTTTGCATTATGCACTTTATTTTCAGTGTGTTTGTTACCTCTGCCCACTCTGGAGTATGACATAAAGCCACAGCATGAGCGGAAGAAATAGGTAAGATAGGATTCTCACAGGGAGTCCAAGCATGCCCAAATAGGTCACCACATTGCCCAGCAGAACTGAAATGCAAATGTTGACAAAAGCCCATTTTTTCAGAGGGTTAGTGTAACAGTCTGAATTTTTCCACCTGAAATGAACAAGACATGCTGGGTATGCAATGGGTGTGTGCGTGAGACAGAGAAACTGCCAGCCATACCATTGTTTACCATGTCAAAATGGAGAGGAGGTTCTTGAGTTGCTTGATTTCCAGTCGAGTTGGCCGTTAGCATCTTCTGCATGTGTCCATAGTCTATAAAAGATTTCAGTGTAGCCTTCTTTTTCTTCACCTTCATATCCTCCTCTTCCTCTGTGGTGGTGTTCACATGCATCCAGGTTTGTGTTTGGTTATACTCAAGGTCCCCTTGGGATAGTTTATGTATCATAACATATGAGGCAAGATCTAAGTGTGAAGACAAGAAAGATAAATATGAGACGTAGGTCAGATTGAGTCTGTATGTAACAAAAATGTACTGCGCCTTTAATTTTGCAATTTTTGCTACCCACCTTTGCACAGAAGAAATTGAAAGGCATCTTTGTAGCCAGTGTAGTAGGCTTGTTCCAGTGTCTGAAACAGAGGTAAATATAACTATAAATCTTTTTCACCATGTTAATGATGTGCAGGTGCTGTTCGTGCACAAAGATTAATCCACATGATAGACTGAGAATAAAAAATCTGCACATTTAGTTTAGTTTAGTATCAAGTAAGATACAATAAGGTTTGAACCTCTGGAGCCAGGGGGTAAAGAGCGTTGAACACCCTGAAGCTGTTGGTTATGTTTCCCTTGATGGTGGTACCACTCACTACCATGTCCCACCTGGAAGGTATGTCTGCGGGACAGATGTCAGTATCTCCAGAGAATGGAGATATTGTCAAGGTCTCACCGCAGGTTACAGGCAGTACAGGCTGCATGCTGGTGAAACCTCCGTCTACATAATACTACAAGACAAGAACACATATATTACAATACAGGCCAAACAGTGTGCTTCAAGTGAGTCTGTGAGAAGGTCATCAAATACTTACTACTCCTTTGAAGGATGGAGGCAGCATACCACAGTACCCAGGCACAAAGCAGCTACATAGTAGAGCCTAAGGACAACATACAGCAATTGTTTATCAATTTTTAGTTTCTAAACCGCTCTGGGATCCAATTAATCATTAAGGTGTGGACCTCTAGTGCAAACTCACCTGTACAACATCCTGTTTGGACTGAAATTGAGATATCATAACGTTCTTGCCATCAGTCAGGCGGGTCATACCCACAGCAAGGCGACCACTAGCCAGTTGGTGCGCATCGGAGGGAAGATGTTTGTGTAAAACACACTCTAACCATTGTAATACACTGACTGAGGGGTTAAATGGCCCAAGTGTAAAAGCCTTCATCTGTTTGGCAAAATTCAGCATTTCATCCCGAATGGTAACTGTGAAATAGAAAACTTTGAATCAGAAATAATAATCAGATGAAACAGAAGTAGATTTTGAACAAAATATAAAGTCTCTTACTTGGGCTGATTTCACAGACCACAGCAGCTGCTACCAGAGATCCAGCAGATGCACCAAGAACGCAGGGTGCTGCGCGCAGTATCCAGGGTGCATATTTTAAAAAGCACTGGGCAACCCCCAACTGGTAGGTGGCCAAGAATCCACATCCAGAGAAGGAGATAGATGGAGGAACTTCACTATAATGACAACTGGAAACTCCAGGAGCCATTTTAGGAGGCTTTTCAAATAGCTTTAACTTTTTTAATTGTAAATGATGACAAGCATTTGTGCAACAGCAGAAATCTTACTGTCTTTAGAAAGAAGACACGGTCAAAGCAGGCTCAGATGAGGTCTCCAGTGAAAGTGGGTCTTTTTAAAGATATATCAATTAGATATACCATATTGGTCATGGCCACATGATAACATACAACACTATCAATGACTTTTTGTCTTCACTTGTACTAAAAGTTGACATGATTTTGCTCTGCTTATCTCAGACTGGCCTCCATGTGAAACCAAATAAACAAAACACTCCATATTTTGGGAAAAGCTGAAATAATTAATAAAAAGTAGAAATCAACAAATGTACAACAATAACTAACTTTAACAAGCCCTTTATTGTATTACTTTTATTACAGTACTAAACTAGAGACAGACTTTTTTCACAGTTTTGTAAAGGACAGCTTAAACAACATAATTTTTGAGTTACATTGGGAGTATGTGAAAATCTTCTTGTTTTATATATATATATTCACATTTTCATTTTTTTCCCCTATTACCTCATGAAGGAGGCATCAATAGTTTCACTTGACTTCTATGTTGTTTTCTTTATTCAACTTTGTCTATTGTTTCTAAAGATTTTTTTTTTTAATAACACAAAACTTTCTATAAAAGTATAGTCACTGGTTTCATAAAACAAAATAAATCAAAAAGCAAAATGATGGTGCAATGTCATAATTTCTGCTTTACTCATGTATCAGCGCCTGAACCACAGGTCACCATGCTACCATACTGCCCCCTGCTGGCACAGATGCCACCCTTAACATCGGGTTTAGACGGTGTACCGTGAGTGTGAGTTTTCCTGATAAGTTGCTTACATTTTAGGAACGTGCCGGTACTTTAAGTGAAACATTAAGCCAAAAAATATGCAACTACAGTAAGTTAGTAAAGAGGTGTTTTGAGCATTCAGTCTTTTTGTTATATGCCCATGACACAGCTCAGGACATCTCAGGTGCCATTTTCATTATAACAACAAATTAATAATGCAATATATGTTGGAAATAGGGTTAGGGTTGACCATATTCAATTTCTGTAACATACTAAATATTTATTTAACAAAGCAGGAAAAACAATGTAAATACCAAGTTTCTGACTTTACAACCAGCATCATCACCGTGATAAAGCACAAACCATTTTAAAATAACTGCTTGCAAAACACTGCAAAGAAAATGGAACAATGTCACAGTCATTTCCATCACTTACCTGCAAGACTTAAATATAGTACATGGAAAAATATGTATTATCTGCACAGCAAGCCTGAGAAATTTGAGCTCTGATCTTTATCCTGTTTACTGAAACTTGATGTGATTTCTTTAAGTTTACCTTGTCCCTTAAGATTAGTGTTTATTGCAATCAAAGTAATACATATATACTGTAGATTCACAGCAAAATGGAAAGCAATCTCACAGTGCTAAAAATCCTTACAATATACCCAATGCTCCCTGGTGCATTTTGTTAAACCTGTAATGACTGGGCTACCATCTGAAGCTGAAACTACAAGATAATACAAAACAATCTCTTCCCTTTTCAACAATTATTTGTGTTGTATTTGGCTCATCTGATGTTATTTTCTTCTATCTCACAGGAGCACCAGTAGGAGGTGTCTGTGGAGAAGCACGATCAGGGGAAACCTCAAAATGATCTTTACTGAACTCGTGTATAGGACTGCTGTTGAGAAAGTCCTCGTCAGGAGGTGGAGTGCCTTCTGGGGACTCGACTGGGTCCGTCTGCTGTTTCCTGATGTCCTGTGGGAGTTTCAGAAACCTGAGGGGAGCCAGAGAGGAGGCAATGATAATGATTTTGCATGCAGTTGTGAGGGAAAAGACAAACAATGAGAAAGAAAGGGCCAGTGACCTGAAAAGCAGTTTTTGACCCCGCTCCTTTTTAATGATGTTGAGCTTGTAGTAGTGCCGCAAAGCACGGGACATTTTCTCATAGGTCATATTGTCTCGGTTCTGTTAAAATAGAAATCATCATCAACATATCATCAGGGGACTGCATGACACCATTTACACTCATTTCCCCTGTCAGACGAACCACACAGACCTATAGCATGTGCTCACCTTGTGGTTTCCCCAGAGACGTGCCAGTCCATTGGGATCGACCACCCTGAACACCAGGCTGCCCTGGTCTTCCCATCGTATATATTCTTGGTAACGGTCATCACACAGAAGCTGATAAACATAGTCCCACAGCAGTCTGCACTCTGGCAATGATTAAAATAATACGGCTCAGAATTAAAGGAAAATTTAAAGGACTATGATCGGTTGGTGTTTATAACTCAATTAAGTAGTTGAGTCTGAACTGAGTCTCATACATGTCTAAAACCTATAAGTGTATTAACGACTTATGTCAATGAATTCCTCTACCCCCTTATGGTCAAAAACTGTTTGATGAAGTTTTAAAAAGAAGTCCAATTAAAATTAAAGCTGCAAACACAGCTGTGCATTTCCATGATCATCACCATGTTAACCAGTCCGATGTTTCAAGTGTATCAAGTTATTTTGCCACACCCAAATTAGATATCACATTCACGCCTACAGGCATTTTAGGGTCACCAATTAACCTAATCTGCATGTTTTTTGACAGTGGGAGGAAGAGAACCTGGAGAGAACCCATGCAGGTAGAGGGAGAACATGCAAACTCCACACGGAAAGGCCCCAGGCCTGTGGTTCAAACCCAGAGGCAACAGTGCAAACCACGCATTTCATTCATGTAGCCACGTTCCACGTTTTTAATGAGTTTTCAAGCATCTTAGGCCCTCAAACATGGGAAAAACGAGAAAAATAATAATGAACAGAGCTGCTCAAATAGGGTCCTAATACCAGTTGGTGCTTGTGCCTCAAATATATGTATCTCTGCACATTTACTTTGATTTTTTTCCATTTTATTTTCCAAGTGAATACTATAGTGGAGCTGTTAAAATGAAGTACCTGGGATGCGGCCATTGGCTTTGTGCAGAAGGCTCCGTGGCTTCTCTCGACTGGACAGGTTGAGAGGCTCCTGGACAATGCTGTCTGTTTGAGGACACTGAACCTGGCTTATCGGAATTGGAGGGACAGCTACTGATCCATCTAAGAAATAGAGAGAGGTACATAAAACAGAAACCATACATTAGAGTCAACAAAACTGTCTGCCACTACATTTATGGTATAGTAGTTTGATATACCCACTAGTATGTGGAAGTGGAGCAGGGTAAGTGTAAAGGATCAAGGGACGATCTCTGAGAGGTGACACCAGCACTGGCTGGCTGCTTGCAGTGGTTGTGATAGCTGCTGACACTGCATCAGTGAAAATGAGAGAAACTGAGAAAGAATTATAAGGAACTGTCAGTAAGGGCTAAACTGAAAGCAAAAGTGACTTCACAACAATATAAGAGCAAATGCCGTATGTAACACGAGGAAGCCATTTTATAATTGACTACAGTTCATAGAACAAACTCATTGTTCTGGACTCTGGAGTTATAATATTGTTGGTTTCCAGGTAACCACAACACACCCACTACTACACATCCAGTTTCCTGTAAGAGAAAGCTTTTTTTAATGGTAGGGACACGCAAGCAAAAGATGAAATGTCCAGAGGAAAGTAATAAAATACCTTTACTAAAGGACTGTACTTATGCACAGATTTGACGTGCAAGTACTTTTGTGTTTTTATTTCATTTAATTACATTTGCTGCTCACACTAATGGAGGAGAGCATGAATTCCTGTATGTGTTTGAACATGTACCTGTGGCCAATCAGTGTTTCCAAACACAATCTAATCAGGATAAAAGTTTTATTTGACATGCAACAAAAGCAAACAACTGGATATTTATGTACATGTGCTCAGCACTTCCTTACACTCTGGACAATTATCGTGTGCATAGAGTACAAAACAATTTGTACATTATATAGATAGTTGTCCAGGTCTTGCCTGTATATAACAGCTATATGTTTAGATTTTATTACATTGGTTTAATTTGTATTCTCTGTTTAGGTGTATGTCTACGTGTTAAAGTATCTTGGAGGCTACTCATTCATGCCTTCATCTTCAGCAGGGTGGACTGCTATAACTCAGGCTCTTGTATGATTTTCTAAAAAAAAAAAAAAACTGCAACACATTCTAAGAGGCCTAACAAGAACCAAAACTTATTTACACTGGCTTCTAGTTATTTATAGAGTGAATTTGTTTCTACTGGTTTACAAATCACTTCACAGCCTTGGAACAATATATACCCCTGATTTGCTAGAAGAATACAAACCATGCAGATCTCTGTATATGGAGGTGGTCAGCTTGAATAACCTCAAATCAGAAACAAGCTGAAGCTCTGTATAGCTACTATTCGGCACACAGATAGAATCAACTAAAAGACTGTGTGATTTGCCTCTTTCAAATCTAAACTAAAAACTGCCTTGGATTGATTTTATTCTTTTTTTTCCAATTCATATTTTAATTACCTATGTGTTTGAAAGGTGCCATAGAAATAAAGTTGTATTAGCGGTGTCAAATTATTTCTGTCCAAGTGTATTTTGTTCAGTAAAGTAGATTCTGATTCTCAATATGTTCAGAAATAAACTCCTCATCTTTACTGACCTTGGTTTTTGACTGTGGCAGGCTGGGGTTCGGTGATGCTGCTGGTGGTGATCTGGCAGCTGGCTGGACTCTGGCTATGTCTATTTGCGTGGGATGGAGGGGTATTTTCAGGGTCACAGACAACACTTCTCCTTTGTTGTTTCACACATTGAAGGATCTCATACAGAACATCACCTTTAGAAAAGAGATCACGTGAAAACACAGGCAGAAAACCAGTCAGCATGCACTCTTTTTCCATACACACACTATTCTACCTGAGCTGGGGCAACGGCGTCTGAAGTCTTCCTTGGTGAGCAGGCACAGGGCTCGGCCATTCATCTCGAAGCGTCCCTTCTCCGGCTTGCGCAGTGAATACTCCCTCTGAGCCCAGTGGAGCCAGTGGGCAACATCCTCTTTATCCCACAGAGATGGGTTTATTCCTAGAAAATAAAACACATATAATTCAAAGACAGACGCCGATGTTTGTGCTGATGGCGTCATTGCATGTTATCTGGAATGCAGGGCTCCCGGGTAAACAAAGCATATGTCAAACAAAGAAGAAAGTTTGACTCACGTAGCCGTCCAGGTAGATGCCACAGATCTTCCTGAGTCGGAGCACAGGCCACAGGAAGCTGATTAGGGGAGGAGTGATGCATACTGGGAGCAATGTTGACTTGCCTTCTGGATGAAGGACTGATTGGTCTGTTTTCTTGCTGCAAAACATGAGCACATATGCCCTTTAGTACACATACACTTACCTATTAGTGGTAGTAAAAACAAACAAACAAACAAACAAACAAAAAACAGTATAGAGAATTTAAAAACAATTTACTGGGTGAGTTTCCAATAAAAGGAATGTACTTAGAACTGAAACCACTAAATATAAAAAGCATCAAAACTGCAGCTATGGTCCGTGTTTCCTTTATAAGACAACACAATTGTGGGTTGCAGCTGAGACCTTAACTTACCTTGATTAAAGGTGGCGGGGAAATGTTCTCCATTGAAATGATCTTTATCTGTTAGGCTCAACAAAAAAGATGATTTCCTCGTAAGCAGACATGAAACTCAAAAAGAAAAAAAAAAAGAAATCCCCAAAAAACTTCAGGTTAAAGCCCGAACTCCATACTTAACCGAAGAGAGACGACACATTTCGAAGACATACAATTACCATGCTGTGTATTTTTCTTTTTACGCCCGATCCTTCCGGGAAATGAAAACGAAAGAAACACAATCCTTGCTGGGGGTGTGCGCAGCGTCGGTGATTGGAGGAAGCGGCGGTAGAAGACACTTCCAAACGCATTTGATTGCGCTCGATCAGAGTCTGATCCAGCGACGCGCACGTAACGTGAGTGAAAACTGTCCCTTCAGAGAAATCACGCTGTGGCCGAGACCTTTGTTTTTTTTTTTTTTTTTTTTTTTTTGTTCAGATTTTTTTTTCTCCTGGCGTCTCAGTGCATTAAACATCTAAATGAATGATTATTGTCGGGGAAACAGGAGGGAGTGTGAAAAGTGAACGGCACAGCGGTTGCGCGTGCGTCGAGGAGACAGAAAAGAGTCCTTGAAACTCCTCCCTCACTCCCTGCTCTTTACAGGAAGACTAAAACAAACCAGCTGCTGTCTGTCCCGAGAGCACAGACGTCCCTCCACACGGTAAACGGTAAGTCTGGTATAAAATGGATAGAAATAGCACGCACGGTTTATTATGACATCGCGGCCAACCTATAAAATACAGTTAACGTCACGGGACACATATACAAACAAACAACATCTTTCCCATTGGAGAAAAGTTATGTCCAGCAAGCTAGGTGTCGGTTAAAGTGTTCGAAACTCACCAGTAACATCCAATACCCACCATTTATATTGATTATCCCATAATAAAATATTTAAAATGTACTATTAAGTAGATAGTCTATAAATAATAATGCCACTGGTGATGATCACACCATAAATCAACCTACCCGTATTATACAAATAGTATCTCTGACCTTCTTTTTTTTTTTTTTTTGGTACAACATTCAGCAGATTAAACATTAACTTAATGTAGGAAGTTGAAGTAAGCAAAGTCCAACCAAGAAATACATAGACACCCAGATCAAAGGTTTTGACCAACCCAGTTTGTTTTATCATAATGCTCCCATCCTTTGATCCCCCAATGTAAGCTGTGGGATTGAAGTTGAAGTATCTGGTTCAGTATAAAATATAATGTGTGTTTACACAAATTACATTTTGGGGGCAAGTTGTATAGGTATTGCACAAAGTTTATTATATCCAAATCAGTTGAACTGTAGGTCTGTGCAGTGAAGTGATCCCCGCACTAATAGAAGACCAGTGCTTAAGATAATCAAGATTTGTAGAATGTGGAGTCAGTGACTAGCTTAGTTATAATGTTTTGCCTTGCATTTTGTGGATAGAAACCCCGTAAGATACGCTCCCTTGTCTTTTCTGTCATATTTCTCCAGTGATGTGGGCTCAAAAACTGGGCAAACAGCTGGGCTACCCAACACAATCAGTAGCAGGGTGGCTGGTCAGTAAGTTTCTTACAGTGCGCAACCAGGTCCTTGAGGAGAACGCTGTGCAGCTCTGTGGGATCCAGCCTAGTGACACAGTGCTGGAACTGGGTCATGGCCCAGGTTTGGGTCTGCAGTCAGCAGCCAAACTGCTAACAGAGCCAACAGGCCGCCTTATCGGGGTGGATTACTCAGAGTACATGCATCAGGTGAGGTATGACTTCTAACTGATTGGAAATAAGTGTTTAAATTGAGTGCATGTATGTCTTCAAAAATGTTACAAAAAATGTCTAAAAATAACAAAACACATCATGTTTTTATAGATGTAACAAGCTTCTCAAGTCTGTCTAAATTAGCCACATGTGAATTGTGAGCTGCCTTGTAAAAACTAATTAAGAATAAAGTAGAAGAAACCACTAGCAGACAAGCCTAAAAAAAAGAGAAAGGTATACCTACTACTCTGGGACAGTATTGTGTTTGGAGTTGTATCATTACTCACTTTCGGGAAAATGTGATGTTGCTCTTCTCTTACAGGTGGCAAGTGAGCGAGTGAAGGAACTTGTGGCAAGTGGGAAGGTGACGTTACATCACTGTGATGTTGCAGCAATGCCACTGGCAGACAGCATTGTGGATAAAGTCTTTCATTGTAACTGCTACTACTTCTGGCCTGACCTGAGAAAGGGAGCTTCAGAGATACACCGTGTAATGAAACCAGGTAGGCTATGACAATGTAACAGTGAGAGATGTTTGCATTAAAAGTTAAGATGGTCTGGAGATTTCATTCTCTTGAACCCACCCAGGAGGTCTGATGGTGGCCACATTGAGGCTGATGCACGTGGCTACTTTGGCAGCAAAACGAGTGATACCAGGGGAGAACTGGAACCCGGAGGCCTACATGGCAGCTCTGAGAGACTGCGGCTTCACTGATATCAGAATGGAGGACAAACAGCACAAACACGTTACTTTTCAGGCTATCTATGCCACAGCCTTAAAATGAGATTGTGTGTGCTGCACCCCTCTTCTGTGCTAGTGAAATTTTGTATGTGTATGCTGGTTTTTCCTGGTGTTTCAGGATGGGAAAGCTGCATACATAATCACAACTGTATCATTTAACTGCTTTTTTTGTACATTTCCTTGATGGAATAACTTTTACACTCAGAAATACACTGTTTTTTGTATGTTGTAGTAAAATAATATTTTTGAGAATATTTTCTGTTATTATGTAAATTTCAATAATTAACATTGGTTTGTTCTTTGGAAAAACATGCAAACATATTAAAATATTTTGATTATAAATTCACAATATCATTCTTATGAAATGACAATATTTATGGATGTCAAAACTCCACCTTACAGGGATATCTGCCACCAAAGGTATTAAATAGTGCTGCTATTGCTAAAGTAAAAATCTATGAAGATTAGATGAGATGGCACACAAGGAAACTTTTGGGCAACATGCTTGATATACATGGTAAAATAAACACATTGTATAACTATATAATGTATTTACATAGTTTATACATTAAAATAGAATAGAAGTAAAAAAAAAATAGATAAAGGGGGCCATTGGGTTTTTAAGTGTAGTTACTAATTACAAGCAATAAATACGCTGTGAAAAAAGGTGCATCTGTGTGGCAACAAGAATAGTTCAGTTTATGATATTGATAGTTCCTAAAATTCCTTAAAGATTTTGCAGAAAGTCCTGGAAAAACTTTGTACTGCACGTGCTGGAACTACAACACTGCTGTTTCACCGTGATCCGACGGCAGGGGGCGAGAGTGCGCCGTCATTTGGACAGAAGAAGAAGAAGAAGAAGAAGACGCGCTGATGACGTAGCGAGAGGGAAAACTGAAAATAGAAATCGAGGCGGTTGTTGAAAACTGCTTCAACTAAACACCCGACAAGTGGGCAATAAACAAAAAAAAAAGTAAGTGAATTTCATTTAACAGCGAGAAAACAACATCTTTTAACTTCGGTGGCGATTGGGCTGATAAAGACGTACTGACAAGCCCCAACGTCGGACAGCTTTGTGAGGAGGAAACCAGTTAATTGGTTAAGGTTGAATAATTAACAGTAAATATAAACATTAACGGTCAACTTCTTAAATGAACTGTCATCAAAAGCTTTCGTTTGGTATAATTGAACTTGTTCCGTTGTCTAACTCGAGTTTGGGCCTTTCGTGTAAGCGTTTTTAGCCAAATCAAGTTATATGTGTAGCAATGGGCTAAGTTTAATATAAATAAATATAGTTGACCATTTTATACACGGCTCCAGACAGTTCACATTTCGCCTTGCAGGATGCAGAGAGCCTCGCGTTTGAAGCGTGAACTGCAGATGCTGAGCACCGAGCCACCTCCCGGGATATCGTGCTGGCAGGCGGAGGAACGGATGGACGACCTCCGAGCACGTACGTCCTCTGGCGCTGGATGTTTAGCTATGAGACAAAATGGTGTTTAAAAACAAACAAACAAAAAAAACTAAAGATGTTTCACATTTAAGATTCTTCAATGTAAGTATAATTTAGCTTGATGACCTTAACCAGCTTCTTGGGGAAGTCACTTGAATTCACAGGTGTGGTTTGTCAAAAGTTGAATTTTGTCTTGGTGATGTTGGTATACAGTAAATAGCCTTATGGGATAACTATACTAACCCATATTATGGCAAGAACTACTCAACTAAGTAAAGAGAAAGGACAGTACATCATTCCTTGAAGACATTGACATCGGTTAATCTGAAAAAATTGCAAGGACTTTGAATATATCTTCAAGTGCAGTTGCAAAAACCATCAAACCCTCTGGTGAAACTGGCTCTCATGGTCTACCCAGTAAAGGAAGACCAAGACTTACTTCTGCTGCAAAGGATAAATTCATTCGTTTTACCAGTCTCAGAAATTGCCAGATAACCTCAGGTTAGAGTCTACATGACTGCTTCACAGAGTTCAAGTAGCAGACACATCACAACCATCAACTGTCCAACTGTTGGTCAAGCCTTAATGATCAAATTGCTGCAAAGAAATAATTCTGAAGGAGGCCAATAAGAATAATAGATGCAGAAAAAGTAAATGGATGTCATCTGCATGTGCAGTTCCCACCATGAAGGGTGGAGGTGTGATGATGTGGGGCTGCTTTGCTGGTGACAATGTTGCTGATTTATTTGAAACTGAAGGCAAATGTAACAGTAACCCTACCACAGCGTTCTGCAGCAACATGCCATCCCGTCTGGTTTGCAATTAGTGGAACCATCATTTGTTTTTCAATAGGATAAAGACCCAAAACACGCCTCAAATCACATGACCTGAACCCAAATGTGATGGTTTAGGATGAGTTGAACTACAGAGTGAAAGAAAAGCAGCCAACAAGTGCTCAATATATATATGGGAATGCCTTCAAGATAGTTACAAATAGTTAAAATTATTCCAGGTGACTACCTCATGAAACTGGTTGAGAAAATGCCAGGAGTGCAAAGCTGTCATCAAAACAAAAGATGTCTACTTTGAAGAATCTAAAGTCCATTTTGTTTTGTGCTTACTTTTTTCTTGACTACATAATTCCTTATACTAATAGGTGTCCATACAATTTATTCATTGAAAGTCGGCTAAATAACTGAAATACAGTTCAAAAGCACCATAAATATGAACCATAGATATGAACATAAGATTTGAAAACTTACGTTATCTTACTGCATTAACTAGTAAAGCAGACCAGGAATGTCCGAAACACACTACTATCGCAATATGTGTTTTGTCTATCCAATGAAGAGTTTTCTTTGATTTGTAGAGATTGTGGGCGGAACAGGAACTCCTTATGAAGGTGGACTCTTCTCCTTGGAGATCAAGGTCCCAGAGAGGTAACTTTGACAAGGGAGTTTTCTCTATCAATTACCAGTTACAAACCCTTACTGGTAAATACTGTTGAATTTACCTGCTGTTTTCTTCTCAAAGGTACCCATTTGAGCCTCCCAAAATACGATTCTTGACCCCCATCTATCATCCCAACATTGACAATTCAGGGCGTATCTGCCACGATGCCCTCAAACTCCCGCCAAAGGTTGTTCAAGATTTCAAGCACAAATCAAACTGTATTATTTTCGCCTTGATTATCTTGTTTCTTCCACCTTCTGTCAATGAAATGCATATATATACCAGCTGACATATGTTAGATTTAATGGTTCCTGCTCTTTATTTTTGTTCAGGGCGCATGGAAGCCGTCCCTAAACATCTCCACAGTTCTCTCCTCCATCCAGCTCCTCATGGCTGAACCCAATCCAGATGACCCACTAATGGCTGACATAGTGAGTCCCAATCTTATATCCACAGATATCACACTGTTAGAGAATGATGTGTATTGTTTTAAAGTAACATAACTTTGATACACAATCACACTGTTTTGGTTTCATTTGATTTTGAGTGGTTAAATATGGATATGTGACAGCAGCCCTTCATCAAATACATTTTTGGGCCATTCGAATGGCTGAGAACTAAATGAGACTATGCTTAAAATTTGTACCTGGGGAAAAAAATTAAATCCTCTTTTTGTTATACCCTTTTATCAGAATCCACATTTTCTGAATGCAATAATAACTTACGGTATGAGTCTTGTGCTAATAAAATTAGCAAAAAAAAAAAAAAAAAAAGCATTTTGGTCATACAGTGAATCACTGTAACCTCACCTTATATGCTTATGAAGAGGTGCTTACATTGTTTTAAATGCAGTCATCAGAGTTCAAATACAACAAACAACTGTTCATGGAGAAGGCCAGGAACTGGACACAGGAACATGCTGTTCAGAAAAACATGGTAAGTCATTCTGGTCATTAGGGGATGTGATAATAAAATTGTCATAAAGTTTTGTAGTTCATATGTATGTATTGACTATTGAAATACGTTGCATATTCGTAGTGTGTTGTATGATAAATGTAATATGCTTTCTTCATAGCAATGTCATTGTATTAGTTGTGTGTCGTGTATCTTATTTTACCCACAAGGTGGTGCTGTGCACCTTTCATATAATGTTAACTGCTAATTTAATATTCACTTGCAACTAAGTGATGCAGCCGTTTTATTCGTATTCAATTGTGTCACTATCTGAAATAGTTTGTATCTGTTTTGGTTTAGGGAGTCATGGAGGGCAACAAAGAAAATACTCCAGATCAGACAGCATCATCCCGCAAAAGAGAGGCTCTCAGTGCACAACAGGTAGCAGAGCCAGCAAAGAAAACCTGTGTTTAGTTTCCACCTCACTTGTTAGAGCCACCGTTTTTAGTACTAATACTTCATTATCCCAATTTAAAAAAAACCTACATATTAAAAAATATTTATATGTAAATGTTTGCTTGTTTTGTGATATTAAAAGTTATTTTGAACACTATTTGAGTAACATTATTAACAGCTCACACATAAGACTGCGATTCATGTGTAGTGTGGTGTGTTTCAGAGTAGTTGTATAAGCAGTGTTTCATGTGTATAACGAATGAAGATAATTTTATTCAGACATATGCTTACCAGTTGTATACAAAGTATGTACATCCTAAATAGCAAGACAGGTTGTTTTTTTTTGTTTTTTTTACAAACTAAGGATTTATTTCTTAACATATAAAATTATATATTTGTCGTTTATCATATAAAAAGGGAGACAAACATAAGGCTGTAGTGAGTCAATACCATGCTAGTTCAGAGGTAGTTACATTGTATGTACATATTGCTAGCCTACCCTAATGTCTGTAGAAAGATAGCTACATCCCATTCAGTCTATGACTGCTTGCCTCTTAATGGGCAGAGTTGCATATTTGAGATAAAATCACGTAAACCATGTAAAATGTGCGATCTGTTTCCTGTTGCATTTTGCTGCCACATAAAGGATAACATTCCTATAACCATTATTACACAGCTGTTGAGAAATAAATCTGACAGTAACATTTCTGTGAGTGAAAAATGTTAGCTTACTCTGGCAAAATGTCCTGGTATCTTTGAGGATGAATCCCTTTATTTGAAACAGACCTAAGCAATAGGATAGAACTTATATTTTAAAAAAGACAAATAAGATAACTCCACTTAAAATATACCAAACAATCTGTAACCCCTAAGTTGTATGTCTCATGATCACATTTCAGTATAAACATTTATACTTAAAATTCTACTGGTTCTACCTAAATTCCCCTTGGCTAAACCATTGATTTGTCTGATGCTCCATGATTTTCCATGTGGTTAATAGCTTCTTTGAGTCTCTGTGCCATGACTGACACAGTCTATTGAGTAGTGTCTGACATTGTCATTTACTGTAACAGTCGTGCTTTATTGTGGTGTCTCCTTTTATTAGTCTTTATTTTGAAGGGAATCTTTAGTTGCACTCAATTTTCAGAGGCACTTAGTTGTGTTCTCATAGACTCCTCCAGAGTACTCTACACGCTCCGTGTGGACTCATTCTGAGGTGCTTGAGGATTGATAACCCAGAGCTGGTCTTGCTGCTGCTGTTTGATTATGGTCCTTAAATGTCCATAGTATCCCAGTTATTCAGACAGCTAGCTTGGAAGGCTCATGGATGAGAGGTGAGAGAGGGAGTCATGGTAGAGTGATACAGAGCACAGGTGTTATGAATAACATCTTGATCCAAACTCCTCAGACATTCATTATCGTTCAGGCTTCCTCGTTCTGTCGCTCTGTCTCTATCTCTGGCAGCAGGAGTGGGTATCTGGCAAGGGATCAGAGGAACAGAGGAAGTAGAGGAACAGTGGGAAAATCGGATCGGATCCAGTTGGGATTGGAGAGAGGACCCTCCAGTAAACAGAGCATCAGCATCAGCAAGTGATGCTTGTGTTGATGAATCAGAGCAGGAGCTCTTCTCTGTTTCCACAGAAACCAGCGAGTCCAGGGTGCGGTCCCGGCGCAGCTGTGGACGTGCTTTGGGGCGAGGCCAGAAGAAATACTGGGAATGGTCACGTGTGAAAAGGAGGAAGAGGAGGGGGTTGAGGCAGGCAGGCAAGGGCTGGAGTAGCAGCAGGACTGATTTTAGCACCTCTTCCCCCAGAGAGAGGAGACCCAAGAGGGAGCAGAGGGAGAGGAAAGCTACTGGTACGTAGAGGAGTCCATTGGTGAATATCAGCCAGGCAACATGTTTGATCATGGCACAGTCCCACAAGCCCTCACACTCCCCTCGAAGTAACTCCCAGTAAAGACGGATGTATGAACCTGTGACTATAAGCAAGCATAAGGTGTTCATCATAATGAGTGCCAAGGGGAAGCCGAGGGAGGACGGCAGCCGAGAGGATGCGGGTGGTAGGGGTGAGGGAAGGCAGAAAGGTGAGGATCCATATTCCCCAACTCCGACAAGTGGGAGAGAAGCCATGGTGAGGGAAAGAGTGAGGCAGACGAGTGCACATGTGCGTACACTTGCGAGCGATGGGGACTTCCCATAGGCACGGGCACATGTCACGCTGACACCACACTGCACAGCTGCAAGAGTCAGAAGCAGCACACTGGCCTCAGATGCAAACACCCAGACCCATCCTGTTGCCTGACAACCTGGACCGCCCTCCCAGCGAGCACCATGGTGGCCAAACTCTCCCAGGGTAATAGCGTCCACAATGGTCAGGGTGCATGTGCACACCCCCGTCAGTAGATTGGAAGCACCCATGCAGGCCACAGTGAACCGGAGCGGTGACAGGTAGCCAGGTGAGCCAAAGAGGGACAAGAGCAGGAGGGAGTTCCCCAGCAGAGACACCAGGGAGATAGACCACAAGCCCACACGAACCAGCCAGCTTCCCAACAGAGAGTCGCAGGGACGGAAAGGACCTGCAAACATACAAATCATCAACTGTAGATAAACTGCGAATGAGTTCCTTATAATTCTTTTTGAAAAAACAGTCTACAAGCCACTTGATAGAAACTTCATCACATCACTGAAGGGGTAATTTAATTTACCTGGTGTTGGTGTGCATTGGACACTGGTCTGTAATTTGGATTCCTCTATTTCCAGTTGGAACTCCTCCAGATCAGGGTCATCTGGAATAAGGAATTGTTTGGGTAAAAAGTCAAGTTTGTTTTAGCTTGTGTGAGTGATCTTATTCTGCATGTGTATACACAGAAAGTTAGATTGTGTGTGGCAATGGCTGTAGGGGGTTGGTGTAATAAGGGAGGTGATCTAACATTAATTTGCACTGACAGGAAAAAATATTTTGAGAAGATAATTGGCTCTTGCATGAAATTTGATTATCGTGGCTGTTTTTCTAACAATTAAAGGTGAATAAATTTTAATCAGTGGTACACTATGGCTTAATCATCTTTTGTTATTGTTACCTTTTGGTCCATCCAGCAATTGTTTATTTTTAGCTTTAATGGTGTAGGTTTAATGGTTTTAATTTCAAACTTAATTTTGGTTTATTGGTGTTTATATTTTATGCCTGCCACAGGAATGCATAGAGAGGTCAATGCTCAAATATAAGAGTGTGAAGGCTGCCAGCTATCTGTGGTTTCAGCAAGGCTCTGACACGTTTCAAGCCAGTTTATGTCAATAATCTGGCAGTGAGCCTCAACATATGGGCCTCAGATTTCCATCTATAACTTTTCCACTCGTTGTGGGTGTGTGTTTTCTACTGTGCTTGCAAAGATACCATGTGTGCTTTCTTACAGTGTGTGTCAGCATGGATGGGGTACATGGCCACAGTCCTCTTGTGTAGGTCCTCATCAGTGTTGCTTTGCTCTGTGTCCCACTGACTGCCAGGCTTGTAGCTTTCACAGGAACCATATACACAGCACTGGTAGGCATAAGGCATCTCTATCACCCTGTAACAAACAGGTGGAAACAGTATTGACAATAAACCACAAACTGTAATGCTATGACAGATAGTGTAAAACAGATGCTCAAAGTGTGATAAAACTCTTTATATGCAGTCTTGGACCATTTCAAAGCAACTTCAAGTTCTTTGAATCTGTTTTTGTAACATTTAATGGATTCATAGTTTTTTCATATCTGTCAAGTCTTGTCAGATCAAGTCTTAAAACAGTAGCCAGATGCCAATGGAAACACTGAAACAGTTTTTACTTCTTGTAAGCATTCCTTTTGAGCATATTAGCCATTAAGAGTCCTGAAAGCAGCACCCCATGATGTAAGCAAAATCAACAAGCATCGTTGTGTACAAAGAGGGAATTTTGTTCTGCCCTCTTTGATTACCCTCTTGATGTGATTACATCAGATTGCTGAAACCTCACATTAGCTTCAGTTAAAATGCACAGAGCAAACATTAATTTGGTTGGAAGCACATTAGGAACTGATGTATCAAATAGCCCTTGCAAACAGAAGTAATGATTACAGCAAGAGTTTGCAAAAACGAGCAAAATTACCCATCATCTGTGGGGAAAATTTAGGGGAAACGTCATCTGAAGCCTGGATCAACTGTCTTTTGTGTGTAGGCAAGCATTTGCTGTACATGTACTTTTTTTAAATTGGCTCTCTGCCTGGAGTTGTGTTTTGGACAATGTTCTACAGTAATGCTGACATTGCCACTTGATCACCTGCCATCTCTTATGTCTTTGAAACTCACTCTCCAGTTTTATTTCACTGCACCTTTCCAGGCCTTCAGGGAGCTTTGCAAGAATTTACTTGCTACCGACGAAGGTTTCCTCATTGTTAAAGTTCAGTTAAGGAACAGCTTGCAGGGATGCACTGTAATTAGTCCATTGTCAACTTTGGCTGCTTTTGGTAAATTGAAGATATTAATAGAAACTTGTAAGAGGAAGGATAATTAAAGGGATGGCAAGGGATGCATTGTTCCTTACAGCCACAGGACACACACCTGGTTGAGTTATCATCTTAAATCAGTTTCTGGTGAGTGAAAAACCAAAATGCAAAGGTCATGTTGGAGAATACACTCAGTAAGTAAGAATAAGGGATGCGTGATGCTATTTGGAGTGTTTGTGTTACCTCATACGGGGAAAGTGATCAGGACTGAAGGCGTCGTATAGATTGGTGTTGCCCCTCAGCTTGAGATGGGTGAGACTCCCCAAACCTGCAACAGGGACTGAGCTGAGACGGTTTTCAGTCAGATCCCTGAGATAAATATAGAGAGAGATTGAGAAAAACAGAAGGGGGTGGGTGTCAGAATAGACCGCGCTAGTGTTGCGAATGTGTTTTCACTTCAGATATGGTCAAAGGTCAAACTTGTGTTGTCCACAAAAGGGCCTTGTCTTTTATATTAAATATATAGTAGTATACACACACACCTATTTTAACCTGTTCAGATGAACCTGTCTGGATTCCCTCCAGATTTAGTGGATCTGCTTGTTTAGGTAGGCATAAAGTACTTCAACCAGTCTTCACACAGTGAAGCAGTTTGAAACTTGATGAGATGAGTCTCTTTGCCACAGAGAGTGTTTTTTGAAACACTGAATGCATATCAATGTTCTCTGTCGACCCAGCCAAAGACAACAGGATTTCTGTGGCATACACTGTTAAATATGGAGTGTTTGTGTAATTTCAAGGCTCAGACATACAGTTTAACTTTAGAGATTCACAGATTTAGCGTTCCTATGAGGGAAAGAAGACTGACACTGCTAAAGTACCAGATAAATGGGAGAAGCAACTTAGTGACTGCTCTTTGTTGCTATCTTTGTTACTCACAGTTTGATCAAAGCGTGAAGTGAGGCAAATGCATCTGCGTGAATCCACTCGATCATATTCCAGCTCAGATCACTGACAAAAAAAAAAAGGAAGTGAAATTACACATTTAATATTGTTTAACCTTAATCTTGATAACCACTAGATGACAGTAGTGGGTCATAAGTGTACATAGTTTTATCTTGACCTGAGCTTCCCAAAATTTTTGCCTTATGACTCCTTAAAACAATTTGATATCATCATTACCCAATAGTGACTTTCCCTCCAAAGACTGTTCTATTCTAATGCTTTTGTTAGCGCCAAATTAAATGTGAAGAAGTAAAATGATCTAATATTTCTCGTGGGGGAAAAAAAAAGATCTGAGGAACAATTTTGTGTGCCTGAACTATAATTTGTATTTTTGTGTTAATCATCCGATAAAACCTCAGATGTGCAGACAGTAACACTAAAGGAGAAACCAACATAAAGTGTCTTAGTAAAGTGCAAATGGTGTTCAACTGGGTTGAGATCTGGCGATTACGAAGGCCATAGCATATGATTCACTTTCATACTCGCCAAACCATGCAGCAACATTTTCTGCCCTATAGATGGGAACATTGTCATGTCACATTTTTCAGGTTTTTTTCCCTTAATTTTTCATCTGTCTGTATCTTGCAACCCCTTAGCGGGATGCTGTCTTGAGTTTCTCAAGACAAGTTGGATAAAATGTGCAATTACAACAAAAGCTGACTTACAGTGCCCTTAGAGAGGTGAGCTGCTGGAAGGTGCTTGACTCTATCCTCCTGATTTGGTTATGCTGGAGCCCTCTGTTGAGGGGAAATAGATAAAGTAGTAAGTACTGATTTTGATGGATGTGTACATGCCACTGTGTCGGGGGATAAACTACTCACATCTCTTGCAGTGCGGAGCAGTGGTAAAAACTGGGCAGATCCTCTATCTGGTTGTAAGACAGCTCCCTTCAATAATACACAAAGCACACATAAACAGAGTGACCAGCTGTGGATTTATAGCGTGGGAATTTATGGGGGTGACAGGATTATTTGGGTGAACAGTCAGCTCTGTTAGCAAGGCGATATAGCAGGACAATCATTTTGTGGGTGAGGGGTGGTGATTGGATTTCATAGCGAAGTGACTGTACGAATGATTGCTTGGGGGCACAACTCTCCACAGTTGGGTTTTGTGTATCAGTTTTGTACCTCTTACTCCCCCATCCCTGGTTTTGTGTGTGTGTGTGTGTGTGTGTGTGTGTGTGTGTGTGTGTGTGTGTGTGTGTGTGTGTGTGTGTGTGTGTGTGTGTGTGTGCACTCACAGCACTCTGAGGCGAGGCAGCTGCTCACATAGATCCAGTGGGAGAGCTGAGAGACCAGCCCGGGTCAACGTCCTATAGAGAGAAAGTGAATCCTCTGATCATTGTTGAAATGCAAGCAAGCGAAAGGATCCAACAGTTCTGTGAGTTTAACTTGGTCAGACAGGGAGCTGTAAAGGTTCGCCAAACCTGTCCTTGACTGGCATAACTAACCTTCCCCTCCCTATCCCTATTCTGAGACTCCTGTTCTTTTCCAAAAACACACATATTCTCTCTTTTTTTGTCTTGGCTCAGTGTATCTGTGTATCTTTCTTTCTTATCTCCTTTTCTTTCATGTATGTGGACTTTGGGGATTATATCTCTGCCTTCAACCTCAGAGCCTTCTCTCATTCTTTGTTGTTGTTGTATGTGGTGAAGTCTCACTCCATGAAATAATACTCTGCGTGTGTGGTGCTGGTGTTGTGTGTAGGGGCATAAAAGAGACTCTCACAAAATTTCCAGGCTGGTGGTTCCTTTCAGATCGGGAAACTCTTGAATCTGGGTTGCTCCATTAAGTGAACTGCAGTCAAAAAGGAAGAAAATCTGTCAGAGAACTCTCTTTTTCTTTCTCTTTCTCTCTCTCTATTTCTCTCTCTCTCACACACATACATGCGTGTGCACACAGACCTTGTCTAACAGCTCATTTCAGCCATCAAACTTTTCCTCCAACATCAACACAGGCTGCTTTGGCTGTCTCTCTAGACATCATAAGTCACACCATTCAACATGTTCTTACAACACACTCTCTCTTACCACATCAGCACGCAGCACAGCAATACGCTAACACAACATCATTCAGTAGGCCATTACACATGTCCACTCAACTCTCACTGCAAGGGACAGAAGATGATTTAAACAGTGTTTGGGCTAACTCACTGGAATGGTTTCTAGTGACCACATACTTACAGTGTGTGCAACTTAGGTAAGAACTGGAAAGCGGATTTTCCCACAAACTGGATGGGGTTCTCATAGAAATGGCTGCAAGAAAGAAAAAAGATTTTTTAGATTAATATTATTTTGGAAAGAGTTGTATGGCACATGATGATGTGTTTATCTAATATATGCGCATTCTAGCATGAAGAATAAGCATCAAGCTCACATGGTTTGGAGTTGAGGGTTTCCCACGAAAGCCCTCTCAGGGATAGCTTTGATATTGTTGTTATGGAAGCCCCTGCAAATATAAAAACACACTCTTAATCTATCAATATGTTTCTGATTTTATATGTGTGTGTATGTGTGTGTGAGGAGCGACAGAGTGTTTTTGTGAGTGAGAGGCAAGTCATATGTCCTCATGTTGCACCTGCCATTGCACAGCTGAAAAACATTTTTGGATACATGAGATGTAAACACGCACACATACGCTGTATCTGTGACACATATGCACACTGCGGAACATCTGCTGAAGCTGAGGGAAAACATGGGTTGTGTGTATGTGCGTGTGCGTCTGTGTGTATGTGCAGGCGAGGGGGAGCGTGGGTGTGTAGCCAGCACCTGCTTAGGGCGAGAGAGATTGTATCCGAGTGCCACATTAAAATCACTTAACGGGATTACGCCGGATAACGCAAACACGATAGTCATGTCAGGCAGGTGTGTTTTCTTGTAGGCTATGTGTGTACGTGCGTGTGTGTACTCACAGTTCCTGAAGCTTACTCAGTGTCCTGATGGCCACAGGGAACTCCTTCAGATCATTGTAGTTTAAATCCCTGAGAAAAGATGGAGAAACAGAGAGATAAACAGTCCTGATTAAAGACATTTATATATTAAGTCCAAGATGAAATCATAATTCATCCATATGCAAAATTCTGCACCTGATTGAATATGTATGCCGCGCCATTTCCTCTCCACTCCAAGAGGCAAACAGGTGTTGAGTGTGAAGTTTGGATGTGACCCTTAACCTTTGCTGCTCTGACCTGATTATTTAGGTCTGTCTCTGATTAGTTTCCCAGGAAACACTGTATCAAAACATCCATTGCTGTTGTTGACACTGTTCCTGTGCAGGTGGCAGGAAAATGGTTCTTACCGTACTGCTTTTCTGAATATACAGTATGTATTTACTGCAGAAGTTTGGACTTTGCCATGTTAAGAAGTGTTCGTGTACATGTGTCTTTTTTGAAGATTCTCAGCCATCCACGTGCAAGCATATCTAAAAGTAAGTCGTGCTCAAATGGATTTGTTTTTACTCCTTTGAAGTAGTAAAAATGTCTTTGATAAAGTACTGTTAGATGTTTTTTGTTTTTCAGTGGATGTTGTGAAACATTAGTCTGTCTGGGTCAGCTCTGACTTGTTTGCGTATGCTGTTGTGTTCTCCAGCAGTCCTCTGGACAGCTCTTCGTAGTAATGATTTTATAATACACACTAGGGGCTGGGGAGGGTGCTGGTGATGCAGATGGTCTCTCGTATTTCTCATAAGCGAGGCCGCTGTGAGAGATTAACCCCTCATACCAGTGCAATCCCCACGTCAGTGACACCTGTCATCTTATCCCGCTGAATCATCCGTCTCTCCTCACCACTGACGGCCCAAACACTTTAACACAAACTATTCTGGTCTACAGAGCTCCATCCCTCTTTTTCTCATTCTCTGGTCTCCCTTCATCCCCTTAGCCATGGCTCCCCTGACTTACACCCTATTCCCTCACATTTCCCAGCATGGATAATGGCTTTTAAGTTGAGTGTTAAGATGGCCATATGTTTATGAGTGCACAGGCAGAAGTACTTGGTTATCTGCACACACATGCATGTGCCCACACACATGCTCATAAAAAGGTACACATAGTTTTTTTTACACTTCAACAGGTTGTTAAGCAGCATGCCAGAATAATTTTTTTTTTCATCAGACCACCATGAATTTTGCAGGAGACACCGTCGCGCTGTCTCAATTTCTCTCGCTTTCTTTCGCCACCTCTTTCATAAGACTTTGTCAGTTTCCTGTGGTTTCCACAATGGTGTGTGGTTAGGATCTAGTTATCAGAGCTACGGCACGTACACTCAAACAACTCCTGTAGCCACGCTGAGCCATATTTGACCTCAGCGTTGCTTAGCAATTACTTTTACAAAACACAGAAGAATGTGTTGATGTTAATTCAAGGTAATGAAAGAGGAACTTTTCATCTTTGCATTCTTGCCATTTGTTGGTTTGTTGTGGTTTTGAGTAACATTCAAGGACCTGCTGAAATTAACAGGACATTAATCATTATGACTATATGATTTTAGCATTGCACTACATGATTTTTAACAGTTTAACATTCATTTCAGGTGTTCCTAGTAATGCTCTCTACTTTCATACATAAAAGAAGCAGGGCTGTAGTCCAACACACAATCTGAATAAATTGATGCCCCTTGGTTTTATTACCTTTTTGAGGTTGTCAGGGAGTTCATCATATGTCTTAGGGTTATTCTAAGGCTATGTGATTGCTGTAAACACTACCATACTGAATGTATGTTGATACTTGCTGATACTTTGTCATCACGGAGCCAGAGATAGTGTTTTGGGAAACAGAGGAGGTACTCATTTGGTTCTATGAAATCATTTGATTGTGCATGCATGTAGGTTTGAGTGTGTGTGTGTCTGTGTGTGGATGTGCATGTGTGTGTGTGAAAGATTGTGAAAGTTTTTCGCATGTAATTTATAACAGTATCCACTGTCCAAAAAGCATATGTGTGTGTGTGTGTGTGTGCACGTGTGTGTGTGTGTGTGTGTGTGTGTGTGTGTGTGTGTGTGTGTGTGAGATACTCACAGTGTCTCCAAACTGTGTAAACCTTCAAAACATCTCGCGCCCATACTCTGGATCTGGTTGTTATGGAGATGCCTGGACGAAGGCCACAAATATTTTTCAACAAATCAGAAATTATTCACTGAAAAACGTTTCCACACTATAATCATCTACGCCCTGTTCTAAGTCAGCGGAACAAATAATTTCTCTGGTAAGTTGAGAAACCCAGACTCAGGAGAGTTTTAAGTAAACAAATCAAGATGTCACTTACAATACGACGAGGGCGGTGAGGTTGGTGAAAGCATAGTCTGGGATGTGTGTGATCTGGTTGAGGGCCAGTGTCATGGCCTGCAGGGAGGGCAGGGAGTCCAGCGCCATCACTGGGATCTCTGTTAGGGAGTTGTCATCCAACCACAGGTGTCTTAGAGAGCGAACACCTCTAAAGGTCCCAGCCGGAACCTCAGACAACAGGTTAGCATCAAGACGCCTGCAGGGTGAGAGGAACTGAGTTTAGGGAGATAATTACCAAGTCTAGGTACAGTATGTGTGCTTATGTGCATGTGCATTGGTGTTTGTGTCGTGGCAATTGAAGCACTTTGGCTTACAGGAAGGTTATTATGAGAATTACACGTCTTTTATTCTCCATCTTTCATCTTTGCTGCAGCTTCTTAAAAGCATCTCATTATGATTTATTCACATGCTAAATAAGCCATGTCTAGCTTCACTAGCACAGACACGTATGAAATGAAAGATGACAGAACACACAGACAGAAATGAGGAGGAATGACTGTGGTGAGCCTGTTTTATTCCACCTCACTTTATTTGTGTTGTATAAAGCCTTTTCCCCACAATGTGTGGAATAAGAGAAAGACAGAGAAAGGGAGGAAAAGTTGCAAAAGATGCATCTTCAGCTGTTCCTCCCTCTTACTCTTTCCATTGAAGTCCCATTGTTGCTGTCAGTCCCTGACGTTTCCACCACACAGACACAAACACAACTTTGTTCAGCTAACGAATTTATGACACACAACACACTCACTCACATATGCACGTGCACACATGCACTTTCATCTTTTCAGCCATACAAATCCTAACATGCCTTTGTCCCCTCTCTCTCCGTGTGTCTTCACCCTACAGGCAAAGAGTGCGGACTGTGACACACACCCCACGTAACTGCACACATGCAAACACATGGTCCATAGTGATGAATGATCCCCTCAGGGCAGAGTTGACAAGCTGAGACCACTTCCTGCTGCTATTCTTCTTCCTTTGGCCCTTCACACTCATTCATTAATCTCCTTTTACTCCCCCCCCCGGCCTCTCTCACTCTCACATTTTGTTTCTTACATCTTCATTGATGCAAACCCCTTTGCGTCTCACTCCTTAACTCTAGTTCATCTTTCAAACATCCTCCCTTATCAATCTTACAACTAGGCTCTTTGATTCTTGCGCTACAGCTCCTCCTTGCCCCGCTGAGGCTTCACCAAACAAACAGCATCATCAAAGTGAAATCTGAACTTGAACTCTGAACTCTGGGCTTTTCTCCCCAGGGAAATTTTCCATCAGGAGAGGCAACTGTATATACTGGCAGATGCTCATACACACAGGCACACAGAGACACCCCCACAGCATACATGTAAATACACATGAATGTGTGTATACGCAGCTTCAAGAAATTCTCATCTTCTCTGCTTCCTGACCACACAATTCTTTCAGTGCTATAATATCGTCCTTGTGCATCCTGTGTGTTCCAACTGTGGACATTGTTTGTCCTTGACCCAAATCGTAGGATGAAAGCTACGGAAGACTTCAACTTTCTGGTTTGTTCTCCGGGGCAAAAATAATAATTGCTCCTTTGGGTGGACCTGCCAGGTCTCTGGAAGGTCCAGACAGAACAAGGAATGTTCCAGAGAAGCCAATAAAGCTGCAACTATTTCCTGTCGATCACATCAAAGTCTGAGCTACAATTGCAGGAGGGAGAAATAGAGACAGAGTTCTCTTGAATTATCTGTTGACCTGCTGCCACAGGTTTAATTCTCTAGATGGGAAGTTGGAGAAGTATGTTTCAATATATTGATTTAAATCTATAAAAACACAGTTATGTTGATACAATGCGACTTGTGGAACTCATCAGTGGTGATTACGCTACTTTACCTCTGGGTTGGCACCCAAAACACATCTGTCTGCTTCTGATGGCACCGAACTAAACAACAGCACTCACACTGCATGTTGTAATTAGCCTGTTCCAAACGGTGAGACAAATTTTTTGACTCGGTTTCAGTTCTCTGCTGACAAAAGGATTCTTGTCCAAGATTAAGTCATGATTTATTCTGGATGAAAGCCTCCTTTATACATTTATACCAATTTAAAACCCATGTGCTGACTCAGAAGCTGTCTCCCTTGCTTTTTACCTGGTGTGTTTTATGTCAGTGAGAGGCGCCGACAAGCTTCACTCTCCAAAGCCTTTCCACTAATCTCTCTCCACTGGGCTTATCATTACAGTAATGACAAGGTACATCTCTATACACTGGCTCTGTGTGTGTACTGCGTATGTGTTTCATTACTTCAGACGATCTTGATGTGAAGAAATTAAGAAAAGACCACACATACACTTGTGCACGCAAGCACACACACACACACACACACACACACAAACTGAAAACTGAGACGTCAACAGGACAAAAAAATGGTTAATTCACACACATGGGCACGCTCACATAATGACTGCCTGACCTATTGTGCCTTGCTGTGAATACAGTACGTGCGTGTGTACAGATGTGTGAGTGTGTGTGCAGGCTTGGTTACTGTATTAAGCGAGAGCAGGCCTGCTTTATACCAGACGGGGAAACGCTGTAGGTGGTAGAGGAGTTCCTTGTGCACGCCCCTCCTATGTTACAACTCCAGCAATTTGAGTGTGTCTGTGTGATGAAGGAAATGGCTCTATGGATATTTACAAAGAATTATTAATTTGGAAAGCAGGGATGTGGAGTATGTGTGCGGTACGAAGTTGGGAGAGACGGGTAGGGGTGAGGAATTACAGATGAGGTGGTCCACATGCACCCGCACAAACATGCACACAGACACACACATATACACACACATATACAAATGTACACTGACCCCACAGATGAGACAATTAAGCCACCAAACACTCTCATTAGCCAGGGGGATAGCGGTGTGGGTGGTGGAAGAAGAACGGACGAGAGGAGTGGAGGAGGAAGAGAGGGGGAATTGATGGAAAATGGGGTTGTTTCACAGCTCATTGGAGATGCTCTCCCTGGCCTGCAGTGTCTGCTGTTTCCCTCATGGCTTCCAGATGCTACCATGAACTGCACTGACACAGTCGGGGCTGTGACTCCTACTGTCAGGCGGTACAGTGCTGGATGCAGAACTATTGCAGCCGACATTGGGTTATGGTCTGTAAGGCATCAGTGGTACTCTATACCTGCATTGCGGTTAGAGTTGAGATATGTGAGTGGGTGGCCAGGGGATGTTTGATTCCCTGCTGGATGAGGTAGAGTAGCATGATTAGTGTGTGTGTGTGTGTGTGTGTGTGTGTGTGTGTGTGTGTGTATATATACGTGTATAAGAGAGAGAGACTTACAAGGACAGAAGGTTGGGTAGGTCCCATGGAGCATCATCAGGAAGTCTCTCCAGCTGGTTATTTTGTAGCATCCTAAAGGGAACATACAGATTATTCAGCTACAGGTAATATTGTACGTTGATAGGTGAGAGAGTGTATGTGTTGTGCGTGAGGGCACGTCAGACAGAACAAATACTTCCATAGTGAAGGAAATCTGACACAAGAAGGAAAGGCTTGAAAAGAAGCAGAGAATGAAGGTTAGAGGAAAAGAAAAAGAGAAGCTCCTTGGGTGGGCTGCTGATGTCATTCTCAGAAGAAAGGAGCAAAAAGCGAGGAGGAAGTGGGGAACAAACAATAGCCCTCTCTCTTTCCTCTCCCTCTCTTTCTCTGTCCTTCTCTCCCTCTTTTCTACAAAGCTTTTATGGTGACCAGTCTCCAGCGTGTCGCTGTCTGCAGTGCCATTATGACTTTATCGTGGCATCATAGCGCCACAGTAGGCACTCGCTGTGAGTCTGTCAGTGTAAGCACTGTAATGTCAACAGTCAACAGTTAAATATCTGAGTGTACAGTGAGTGTTTGATATGAATTATGTGACAATTATGTGCATTTCATATGTTGGAAAATGTAAAGAGCATATTTTTCCAAATGTTTTTACATAAGTCAACATGTCACATACTTTCAGAGTGTAGAGTATTTCACAAGAGTCTTCTGTGTAAGATATGATGATTGCTTTAGGGAAGAAAAAATGCTGCTCAGGTTCGAGAGGATCAGGGAAATGTTTCCACTGGGATGATGATGCCATGATAAATACACTCGATTGAGTGTTTCTGTTTCAAAGAAATTCCCCATGGATAGCTTCTCTGTACTGCACTCTGGGTTCATAACCTTTTGTGTCTGTGTGTGTGATAGAGAGATAATGTCAGTTTGACACAGACTGACTAATAACTAATATTGAAGAAGGAAACCAATAGCTCATCTGGTCTGAAGTTAAAACTGTCCAAAGGTAAGGTTGGGTATGAAAGATGAATGTGTGCATGTACATGAATTCAGGTAATGTGTATGTGAATGACACAATAGCCCAGGATTCATAGCTGGTTCACTCATGTCTTGGTGAGTTTCACAACACAAGGTGAAACAAGATGGACTTGTGTGCATGCTAAATCCCCCCAGATTCCCTCAAATTACAAACCACAGTTCTCTAGCTAGGTTTATGTTCTGAGGCAGGGCCTCTCAAACATTTCTCAGCCAGGGTCAAAAAAGAGTTGAGTTGGTTGCCAAGGCTCATGAAAATCTCTTTAATACCCTTGTCTTGCACCCACCGGGGATACGGCCACAACTCATTAGATGCCGCACTCACAAGTCAGAAGGTACTATGGTTTTTATGGTTGCTTTGCACATTTTTGTGATTTAATACTTCACAGCAGTGCTAACAGTTGGTGGCCATGGATCATAAGGCTCTGAATACACTCTGAGAAATGGGGTGTTAAGAGAACAGCTTTAAGTGGCTTTTTTAAGTTCATTTTTTTTGTCACTTACAGTCATCTCAGTGGGTGGTGTGACTGGGAGGTCCCTGCATTACACCTGTGTGTGTGTGTGTGTGTGTGTGTGTGTGTGTGTGTGTGTGTGTGTGTGTGTGCTTGCAACTGAAACCGGGCTTGTTTGGAAATGAAGGAGCTTCAAGCAGGGCAGGTCTCCCCCAGCCCATAAACTTTAACTGCAGTTAATGATGCGTGGCCTGTGTTTTTTATTCAAGGCAGGAGCACAGCTCCCCTCCCCCCGAAAAACTGGAGTGGAACAACCCACCTGGGATGTGGACTAAACCAAAAGAGTAGGATAGGGAGGGAGAGAGGAGGAGGTTACTTACAGAACTTTGAGGTTGTGGAGACCCTGGAGAGCGTGGCCTGAGATATACCTCAGTTGATTCCCTGAGATACGCCTAGGGAGAAACACAGATCAAAAAGGAGAGAACAAAATATAAAAGTGAAAAATGAAATATTAGTACATACACAAAAAAATTTACAAGTCTCACAAGAGAAATTTTGCCTTTTGCTTTACTCCATGTCTTTGGATTGAACTGTGATATGACTTCATCCTTGAGTTCCTGCTTCAGGGTTACTGTTGGGGCAGTATGCAAATAACAATATTCTATTCCATTCAGTGTGGTTGCTATTGGCCCAAAGCACATCCTGAAACCTTAACCAATCCTGGGAGCTCTGATGAGTGAGTAAAGACTGAATTGAATGAGACTGAGACTGGGTCAACAAGTGCAGCGTGAAAGCATATTTGCTTGTGTGTATGTGAGTGTGTTTATGTGTGTGTATAGAGTAAGGTAGTATATATAACTATATATGCGCGCATGAGTGCGTTGAGTGTGAATGTGTGTGCTTTTTTCCATGTCCTTGAGGTGAATTGGGCTCATTCTGAGGGGCCTTGAGGACAGCAAAGGAGAAAAACCACACACATTCACACAAGCAATCCAATCAGTTTGTTTATCAAACACAGCACCTAATGGTCATTTGTGAGTGTGTATAAGATGTCCAAATAAATAACATTCAGTCCAGCAGAGCAACTCTCAAGGTCACGAGCTGGAAGCACAATTTAAACACAGATTTTGTCTTCACAGCTTGAGACCACCCACTTTTATTAAACACACACACAAGCTTAAAGTTACTCACTGGCATCCTCCTCCTCACACCGTTGCTCTAAAGGTGACATTTGCTTGACATTTCAGCCTTATGCTAAGCAGCCTGCCTCTGGCTGAGTTTTTCCATCAGTAATGAAATATTGATATAGAGTGCTGTCTGCCTTTCCAAACCACTATCATCCAGATGGTAATGGACGGGGGCTCCCAGCAAACTCTCGCTGACATCTGACACCCATGTCAACATGTCTCAGTCTTATTACCATGCAGTGGCAAACCACACAACCCTGCGCCTGCCACATCTCACACTTTCGCACACTTTAGAACTCTTATGGAGCTTGTATTTATCAACACAAACACACTCACCTGCATATACACATAAATGCACTCCCACATCAGCACAGTAGAATACAAAATGGACTGATCGTTATCCAAGCTATTATAGTGGTATTTAGTCATGCTGCTCAAACCACAGTCAAAACTCATTCAAACAGACTTTGACAGCACTGCGCAATGCAGATGACAGGGTTGATCTCTAGTTACTGCAGCACTTTGACACTATAAATAACATATTCATTCTGGTCTCAAGGTAAAGCAGTTGAATCTGCTGTTAGATCTCATTTGCACTTGCAAAGAAACCTGTATACTGTCTGTTGTCCTTCCGGGGATTATGGTTCTGCTACTTCAATACCATTTCAGGTTCTGCTATTTCACAAGCTTGTCACCAGGGAGCATTTCAATAGCTACTTTTCCAGGGGTAACTGTTTCAATAGGCCTTGCTGAGGTCCTGACACCGGTAAAATAGATCTAAGCCTCCGTCTGCAAAGTGCCTTCTTTTGGTTCTTGTTCAAATGTAGTGATTGGTTGCAGACACACTGGACGGAAAAAAGATATAGGTAGCACCAAAGGAAAATAAATGTCTTTTCTACGCGGGGATGAGGACCGCCCGTAATTTAGAGTTTTAGAAAACAAACATTGTAGTTAAGGCCATGGTATGATGTGCATATCATACTGCCAACCCAGCCTTTCTCTATTAGCTGCACCATTGGAGCCAAAACAGCATTAGAGTGGAATCATGCTTTTTTTTTTTTTTTTTTTTTTTTTTTTTTTTTTTTTTTTGCCGACTTCATTTGTCAAATGGATAATTATGTCGAAAGTGAAGATAGATATTGAAAAAGGAAAGAATTGTTCAGACGTTCTTGATAGACATCAACAGAACAACATTGACCAACTGTTTCCATGATATCAGTGTGTGTATTTATGTGTGTACGTGTGTGTAAATGATCGCACGTATGAGTGAATGTTCCGCACTTAGCCTCAGAGTCGTTCCACATCAATCTCATTCTAATGAAAGGCGCCTTGCTCTTGTCAAACCATGGCTCCAACTGTTTTTTCTTTTAATTTGATTTGGGGATGGTTAGAATTTTTCTTGGCCCCTGGACTGCAGAGATAAAAATTCCACCTCAGCATAATTCAGCTCTATTGAAGTGATTCATAGATAAAATAACAGAAGACAGTGCAGTTCAAACGTACGGGAGAACGGCAGGGATGGTGCTATCACACCATTCTGTTATCAGAGCTGATCAGTTAGGGCTTTACCGAAGCATACCAACTCCTGATTATCCTATGCATCGCCATGATCTATTGCCTCAAAATAATAAACAAAAAGATGGATTAAAGACCTAGAGAGCGACGCATCATATTTTGGGATTCTATCTCAGGCAGTGATAGGACGTGGCAGCAGGACCAGGATGGTTGATAAAAGTCAATGATGAAAGGAGATGGAGAGGATAAACTGGCCTTATCAGTAAGAGAGAAGTTCGTGTGTGGGTGTATCTGTAAGTACATATGCATGTATGACCTTTTTCACCCTTGGTTCATCAATAGAAATGTTATCCCTCCTTCTGTTCGGAGGTCCAGCCTGAGGGTCAACCACTTAACCTGGTGTTAACCTCTGAAATTACTGGAGTAAAATATAGACATGTGGAAATGGTGTGTGTCTGTATCTGTATGTGTGTGCGGGTGTGTGGGGTGCATGTGGGTGTGTGTTTGTGGGAGGGAAAGAGACAAGCAGACAAAAACCAATGTTGGCAACACTAAAAGGAAAAGTTTTAATTGACCTAGATAGTCCCAGATGTCTTGTGCACCTGGACTATCAAAACAGCCAATATTATAACCCCTTAACCCTCACCTACGTCATAGTCCTGGCCTATCAGCAGACAATCTTATCACCAAGGGGAAGACAAGCCGGGCAGCATTGGCCTCTGCTCACCGTTTTTCTCCTCTTACATTTGGATTTCATTTGTATGATAGCTGGAGAGCACCTGAGTGCACTCCCACAGGGCTGGAGAAACCCAAGCAGTTTGGATATCCCAGAGTTGGAGGATACTGACGAGACAGATTTATCAGAATTTCAGTCTTGAGCTGATAACAGGAGCTAGCACCATATTCTACGCACATTTAGTCAAAGCCAGCAGTGATTGAGAGTTACAAAAAAATCTAGTGAGATTGTTTAACCTGTCAGGCCACTTTGGATGGTCTGATTTCAGCTCTGTATTTAGGAGGTGAGTGATGGCTACAGATAATGATAAGATGAGCATGAGAGATTCATCCCAAACGGCTGATTATGATGGGAGTCAAAGGAAAATGTGGAGGGAAATGTGATCTCCGGAGGTACAAACAACCTGGACTTTGATAGGCTGATGATAGGCAGAAAGCACAGTCGCCTTCTAAGGTACTTTTCACAGGGGGCTTCTAGGGGGACAGTTTTCCCTAAAACCACTCCCTGCTAATTCCAAGTTGCAATTAGGTCATAAGTAGATAGTGTATCTTTGATATTAGAAGACAACATTTAAAGAGAGGGGATGTCTTTGATATGTCAGGTAGATGAGCAACCAGTCCGGGAGTCTGTACCTGAGCGTGGGCATTGCTGCCCTCTCATTAACCCACAGACACACAGTGTGCCTCTCAGTCGCCTCTCTTCATGTTCTGTCTGACAGACAGTTGCGTGCAGGTTTGTGTATTTGAATAAAGAAGTGATTCATTGATCAAAGCACTAAATGAAGGCTTAATAAGAGGGATCTGAGATCACAGAATAATATTTAGACATAAGGCATTTGAGTTAGAGAAAGGCCTGGAGGGCGGGGCAATTACACTTACATCTTATTATTAATATTAATGCCGCAATGAATCAAAGAGCGCCTTAGCCTGGTGAGATTTGCACCCTACATTAATTTAATCACCTTATTTGAGGTTCAAAGGGATTAGCTGTCTGCACTTTGATACCAGAGAGTTGAGAACTGAGCAAAGAGATGAGAAAGAGATAGGGCTTCAGAAAGGTTTTCCGTATGTGACTCATAAGATTTTATTCCTTCGCCATCCCATAGTTTACAACTGGATGAAAGCTAAGCATCTTGCCACAAGCAGATGTAAGATTGTTTTGGTTTGTGCGAATGTGAAGAGCACCCAAAACAGGAGAAAAGAACAACTATGAAAGGCAGCGACTACATCTTGTAATAAAATGAATTGGAAAGGAGGGAGATAGAGTGAGGGAGGGCAGGCAGGGAGGTAGAGCCCAACATCAAACAATTTATCACTCCACCAGTCACAACATGCCTGGCCCCTGCCTTTGCCTGTGCTACCAACAAGTGCTGTCAACCCACATCAAACACTCTCTCACAAGCCAACCAGGTTTGTGTTTAGTGCCTCAGTTTGATTTTATAAGAGCTATAAGTAGTTGTAATTATAATGTGTTTACCATAATCTGCCATGTTTCATCATTCCAAACATTCTAGACGGGAGAGGGTGTCAAAAATGTGTTTCTCCTTTCCACCCCAGAGATGGTCAGCAGGCTATAAATATTTGCTTTGGGGCAGGTACATCCTCCTTGGAAGAGTTACAAAGCAACAGAATGTCTCCTTAAAATGTCAAAACCCCAGAGCAATACAGAGGAAGGAAGATCAACAGGGTTGTAAAACACTGGGTGGATTATCTCTGGACAAACACTGCAGGTGAAACTGCATCCAAGACCCCCACCCTCTTTTCCCCAGTGCAGGCAAATGTCAACCTCAATGTTCAGCATCACTCTGCTCTGCGAGGTTCTGATTATTACACCATCAGCAACGTCTGACCTTTACCGTTTTTACAACAGCAAAAGTTCAGATCAGCAATTAATTACTGACAATGAATCAAAGTCTCCAATTTAATTCTGTAACTTCAAGGTGTCATAAAACTTAATTCAGCTTTGTGCTACACCTCAGACCCAGTTTGACTGTGGTTCAAAGTCAACTGAATGGTTATCCTGCAAACCTTTTGCTTTCATCATCATTAGCTCATGCCTCACAGGCTGCAGCTGCGAGAATTAGCAAAGAAAACAGCGGACTGTTCAAACACCCCATGCACATACACACACACGCACTTCAGAAGTAAAAGAATCAGGTGAAGGCTGACATACACACATAAGCCCCCATGAATTACTGCACACTTACGCACATATTCATACCCTTGGGGCAAATCTGTGGGCAGCCTTTGTCAAACCAAGACTTAGCCGAATTCTGCTGAGTGGTCAGATCAGATGTCAGTGAGGTCCACCAAAAATGTGTTCAAAATGTTTTGGGATTTTGCTACAGCATGTGTTCTTTCATCAGCCCTGTGAGAATGAAACCAATACTTTCTGCTTTGTGAAGTGCTGACCGAACTGTGTGTATAGAGGTTAAGAAATTTGGCACAGTGGCAGAATGAAATTCTTAGTCTTTTTTTGCTTATTTTAAGCTTGGATATTCCTAAATTCAAATCGTATTTATGTTCATTTTGTAGTTTATATGTTTATTTTGTTAAATGACATTTATTAAGAATAGTATTATTTTTTTTGGCATCTAATTCATTTTGTGGCTCGACAGCTTTATTTCTATTGATACCCAACCATACGTATTGCCTAATGCTATAAGCACGAAAAACATATGATCTTTTCTCCTTCATTTCCCTCATTCCTGTGCTGAGGATCTCCTATAGTGTGTGTTTGTTTTGGCAAGAGCTTGTGTCTCAGTGTATACTGCTCCTGCTGAGCTCTCTAGCTGAAACAAAGTCAAGGAGGGCAAGAAAGCAGCGGCTTGGATGCTAAGCACAGAACCTGTTCTCTAAACACTTTGAAGACCATATATTCACTCTCTTAGTGAATATCAGAGAGTATATTCACTCTCTGGGTGAATATCAGGTTCCCTTCGCCTCCCTCTGCAGACATCCCACGATATACTACCATATTGCTGCAGGCAGTTTCTTGGTAGGAGAGCTCAGAGGCAGGCCAGAGTCATCAATCCCCTTCACTGAGGTTTGCACATATCAGCGGCTCAGGGAACAAATGTTTCTTGTCATGAGTGAGTTGCGGCTATGGAGGTTTATTAATTGATCATGAGTTGAATCATTTTGTACTCACAATTCTGATAACAGGTGCAATCGGTGGAAGGCTCTGGGCTGGATCTCACTGATGTTGTTCATACTCAGATCCCTAGAGAGAAAACAGGGAGCGTCAATATCAAAGCATCAGTCAATATATCTCCACTGATGTTCTTTTGAGTCACTCAGGACATGTAAAATTACAGATGTTTAAATGTTTTTTTGCATGGAGATTAATCATTAAGAGTGGGAGTAGGACACACAGAGAGGTTTGAGGGTTAGGTAGAGAGGTTGGAGGAGAAGGAGATGTAGATGAGAATTTTCCCCAATGAATCATTGTTGGGCAGCTGTAATTTCCTCCTCGTCCCAGTGACTCTTTCTCTTTTCCAGATGTCTCACTCTACCTACTCTTATATCTGACCCCTCAGTCTCCCTCCATATCTATCTCTTTCTCTCCTCCTCCCCCCCCCCCCCCCCCCCCCCCCCCCCCCCCCCCCCCCCCCCCCCCCCCCCCCCCCCCCCCCCCCCCCCCCCCCCCCCCCCCCCCCCCCCCCCCC
>CM076651.1:12701853-12723219 GCA_038496675.1 Rachycentron canadum
ATGTGTATAAGAGACAGCCCCGCCACCCACCCACCCCCCAGGTTTCTCATGAGACCACCTCCTTCCCCCTTTTGTTCAAAGCTCTAACATAGACACACTCCATTTCTCTCTGACGTGAGAGGGTGTGTTGTGGAGTGAGTGTTGACGCAGCTGCGTTGCGGTCAAAGAGGGAGAGGTGCAGGATGCTCGGATACATGCATGCTTGCACACACAAACACACACACCTAACCTACGCGGACAACTAATATGTCAGCCTCTGGTAGAAAACATATATAACCTTCTGGCCCTAGTCATGTAAGGTCATCTCTTTGATAAACACAATGAAAGCAAGGAGGTGTTACGTCACCCCTTCTTTGCTTTCACAGCCCTAGGGTCTCGCATGAGTCCTCAAAAGTAAGGCTTGTATGTGCGTCTGTGTGTGTGTGTATGACACTAACCATTGCTCATAAAGCCAGACCACCGGGCTAGCAAGTGTAAACTGTGCTCTCAGAAGCTCTTCGCATTTGGGAGTTTTGACACACTGGCTGTTTGTTTGTCAAGGCAGCCAAGCTGACGGGGGGCTGGATGGATCTACCCGCAGGCATGATCTATATTCAGCTTCAGGGGAGATGTGTGTGTGTGGATGTGGAAAATAACACTGTTCACAAATTTTGGTATTTGGGTTGCCAGTCATATTTAGCAATTGTGAGAAATCCAGTGTACCAGAGGGTTGTTACCTTGTCAAAGATAATGTTTAACATTAGGCTCTAGGATGTGGTGGGGAGGAGGTGTGTTCTCACCATGGGATGAGCTTGCAGTCTCTACCGTGTCCATGTGCCATGAGATTTTGTAGGTCAGATAATTATGTAGTCTTTTTACAGCATCTGCTGACATTGACTATTTTTCTTTTGAAATAATAATGGCATGTTAGTTTCCATGCATGGGAATTTCCTGTTACTGATGCCCCCCTACTGGGAGGTCTGACTGCAAAGAGTGGGTTCAAGGTGTTACTCAAGGACACATGCAGTGCGAATGCTTTTGATCAGGGATGAGGAAAATTTGTTTCACAGAAAGTTGGGAATTAATCTTCCAATGTCGTTACACGCATCACCATTACTGACATAGACTTTATTGCATGTTTTGATACGCAGGTCCCTGTGTTATTTGTACCTCATGCGCTCCTGGCACACCACAGGCACAAGAGTGTCATTATACACACTTATGTCAACTGTGGAGGTTCATATTGATAGCTGGTGTAAGTAATGTGCCATAAAAAGGTAGCAATGGGCAAATAAAAGAGGAGAATAAGGGGATCACAAGTCAGAGTAAACAATGCTGGTTGTAAAACACTTAATAAAGGCTTTGCAAATGTTTTACAGGGTATAAGAAATTCATTCATCCTTTTTGTAATGCTTTAAGAATACAAAGTTGTTGCGAATAGTTGAGTGTATTCCAATTTGTGACACAAGAATAACTCCACAAGCGGACCCTTAAAACTTATAACCTTGTCAAAGATAAACTTATGTTGGAGAGTCTCCGGAGTTTCTAACATAAATCTTGCACTTACAATTGAATAAGTGAATGACTGAACATACAAATCAGTAAACATGGTAAACATAAAATCTCTTTTTCTTTCAAGAGAAGTAATAGAATACCTTTAGAAAACCAGTCTTAAAAAATAACAAATAGAAGTAAAATGATGACGAAAATAAACAAATAATTTACCATTTGATACTTTTTACGTTACGACCTCACACACTGTTGCCGAAGTTCCTATGCTATCATGGGACCTTGAGCTTAGCTCTCCGCTAAAGCACTGTGGTGATGTCATGTAAATTATATGCTTCATGTCTGTCCCATTTTTTTGGCACAATCTGCTCAAGCTCCGGGCAGCAATTTGGAAATGAATACAAGTGTAATGCACTATTGCTCGATTAAAGTCAGAGGTAAATATAAGTGATAACAAAGTTGCCATGGAAATGGTAAAGCAAGCAGTAAGAGCAAATAAATTGACATAATCAAGACTGGGTGACATCACATATGATGCAGGAAGCACAATATCACCTCACAGGGCCTCATGAACAATACACATACACACCTTAATCCTATTTATTGTTTGTGTGCTGATCTACTGAGAAAAATATTTATCGAAACATTAAAGAGGAATCCTTAAAAGACAGCAACACACATGCAGACACACACACATCACCCAGCTTCTGGGGATGCGTCCATGGATGGAAACAACTCTTCGTTATCTGGTCCTGATTAAAGAAGCCATAAACAAACGTTGTGTGAAGTCCATAACAGCGGCCTCTCTCAGACAGAATAAACACGCAGCAAAGGAGAGAGAAAATGTTTAAAAATAAAGACACACATTGGTGAGTCATGGGGAAAGGTTGAATGCAGCTCAGCTCGGCTGTGCTCTCCAACGAGCTCATTGGGGAGCCGGAGAGAGAGAGAGAGACATTTCTGCTGCGCAGGCCAAGGCCTCCGCTGACAACTTGACGTATCGTTGGAAGGCGCTGCGCTATGGCTTGTTTTTAAAATCAAATAACAGCTGTGGCTTTTTTAAACCATGATAATTATGATTGATGACTACCACATGTGCATTGTGTCGGCTGGCGCTGTGACGTGCAGATATTTTCAACGCAAATAAACGGCCACAAAAGAAATGAGAAAGAGAGCGGTTAAAGATTTTGCAGGCTCCGCAGTGTAAGGGAGTTTCACAATTAGAATTGGGGTTTCTGTGTCCCCATTTTATAGGCATCTCTAAAGTCTGAGTGTGTGTGTGTGTGTGTGTCTCCCATTTGAGAAAGTGCAAGTATGTGTGTGCAGTACAATATTTTTTTCCATTTATAGGTGGCTGCGGTGTGCGTGGTAAGATGTCTGTCGCTCATTTTCACACCCCTATTGTTTTCCAGTGAGCCTGCAGATGTGGTGGGTACAGTCCCTGGTTGCGCTTTCACCACATCATACATGGACCCTGACGGGGCATGGAAACGGATTGGTCTGTGAGTCTGTGTTTTTGTGTGTGTGTGTGTGTGTGTGTGTGTGTGTGAGAGAGAGAGAGAGAGAGAGAGAGAGGGAGGGATAGAAGTGGAGTACATGTGGTTTCTTTTCTTCATTTTTCATGAAAGTATTCAGTAGGGAACTGTCCTGCCCTATCTTGGCCATCACGGCGTCAAGAAAGGAGCCTGATATTGCTTGCGGAACAACACATCTCTCAACCAACAGAGGCACACGGGCCATCTGGTCCCCTCAGATCTCCATCTGCCGCTGAATGACGGACTAAAGACTCCTGAGCATTAGGAGCAAAAGATGCAGACATGGAGATCTATGCTCATCCCTCAACAAACACACTTGCCAATGTGCCTCTTGACTGTTCTTTTTATCCCCCCTTTGCTCTAAATCAACAGAGTGACTGACAAAGCCTCAGTGATCTCTTCCTGTTTCCCCAGGGTGGAATTAGATTTTCGTGTGTGTGTTCATATAATTTGTGTGTTTTTAAGCACAGTAGCTTGTGTGAAATTGGGGCCAATTTTGCAGCAATTGGGGGAGAAAAAAAAGAAATGGACCTTTTTCCATTCCTAGTCCCTCCATTGTTCCATGATTTGCAGATACACAATATGCTCTGATGGATCATTTAGTCTTTCCTCGCCGAAGTGTATGCATGCTTATGTGCATGTGAATGTAAGAGAGGAGCTTTGGCAAGGGAACAAAGGTAAAGCATTAGATATTTGACTGCTTTATGCTGTGATTAATACAGTAACCATGGTAAAGAGCTTGTCTTAAGGGGGGAACAGAAGCATGAAGAAGCAGAGGTACATTTCCATTCATCAGCCTTGGCCCTTTCTCTCCTTCTGTCTCATGCCACTCTATCGCTCACACTCACTCTTTCTCTCCCCAACTCTGTTTCAAATTCCAACTGGAGCATGAGGTTACACAGTTACAATAATGTGATTTATCATATTTCCTCTTCGCCTTCAACAGAACTACTGAAGTATGTTATCGGTTGCATGATCAAAGGCAGTGTGTGTGTGGGTGTGAATGTGCCCCTAGCTCCATTGTAGCCAATTTCAAACTGGAAGCATTTCTGACAAGAGCTGGTGATTTAGCGCAGCAAAACAACTGGCCACATCATATGAAAAACACCCCTGTTTATGTTCAGAGTGATACACACACACACACACCCACGCTACATCCACAGGCACTCATACACACTCCAGGCTCTGGGTGGCTTTTGTGGGGTGGATGATGGACCACCCTGGTGAATGAATGTACCCTCAGACTGGGACAGATGTGATCAGCAGTCAGGTGTCTGTTTCTAGCATCAATGCTGAAATGTGTCAGTTAGACAAAGCTGAGCAGGAGTAGCCTGTGGAGAGATACTTGATACAGTTCACTTTGGAGAACTCATTGTCTCAGAGTAAAAGAAAAAACTTAGCATGGAAAAGTTAAGTACATGCAGGACCTGTGTATAACAATGCAGGAAAAAGCATGTAAACAAACATACTGAAATTGGTGCTCTTCAGAGGGATGTTTTTCATAACTCCCTCTCTCTTACACACACACACACACAAATCACTTCACAAGAGCCATACCCTGAGGTCTTCATTCTCACTTCCTCCTCTGCTCTCTCTCTCTTTCTTCTTGCCTCCCTGCCAATCCCTTTTCTCCCTCTCTCAGGTGGAGAGTCTTACCGAACAAACAGCCAATAATGACAGTAAGCTTGACGCCTTTGAAGGCGGCTTATCTGTGAGGAACATTAGAGTAATAGATCTTTAGTGGAAATCAACAACCAGAGCTTTGCCCAGAGGGCAGGAGTTCTGCACTAGTGGTGCTGGAGCCACACCTTGGCTGTCTTTTACAGTAACTATGACAGTAATGTCTTCAGTCGGATTCAGCCGGTCTGATCCTCTCCTCTTAGTTCTTTGAAACTGTTAAGGCCACGATGAAAGAGGATCTTTTATGCCACACAATGCAACTAGTAGTCAATGCTCGGGCGCCGCCTTAAAGAGGGCCTAAATGGTTGTGCACATTTGTCTGTGTGTGTATGTGTGTAAAAGAGAGAGAAAATGTGAGTGAGGGTGAGGTCTAAGTGTGTTTGCTTTTTTTCTATCTGAATAGACTGACTGCTTTGGCATTCAGTTTCTCTCTCAGTCACACATGAGCTTGCACACACACACAGACACGCACACACACACACAAAGAGTCAGGAAGGAGGGTACAATGCTGTCCTGCCCTCCTCCTTCCTCTAAAGATGTGTTTTTTTTCTCCCTCTCTACCAGACTTCCTGGGAGGGGTACACTGCCCTTTGTGTCCGAAGGCACTCTGTCTTTATCTTTCCCTCTCTTTTTCTCTCTCTCTCTCTCATTCACAGGGCACAAAGAGCGAGGGAGAGGGCGAGGAGAAGTCTTTCACCTGGACAAGGAGGGCCACGGAGAGGACTCAGGCACAAAAGAGCAGAGAAACAGAGAGGGAGGGAGGAAGAGAAAAGACAAGATAACAAGGCAGAAAAGGAAGATGTGTCTATGTTTTTGTGTTCCCATGTTTTGTGCCCTTTTCCGCTTGCTGTGGTTTAGCGGAGAATGACAGGCGGATGTCTGGGTGGAGAGAGCGGCTGTTTAGTCTGAGGCCATGTCATGGGAAACATATTCATGCCCTCTGGGACTTATTCATACCCTGGTATACCGCACACACACATACACACGTGCATGTACACACTTTATGTCCGTTCCTTGTCCTCCCACACACACCCTGTCATGAACAAGAGGGTGAAAGGTCAAGCACTTCAGTAATGGAACAGGAAGTGTTGGAACAGTCGGCGCTACACAACCTACAACTACTGCAACATGTGGACAGGACTGACAGGCAGCTGTTGTGGGTAGGACACAGCTTTGGAAGGCAGAAAGGCATTCATAGTGCTGCCCATAGTCCACTAATCTATCGTTTGGCGTGTATATTTTAGGACAAACACATGCCACTGATGTGTGGAAGAGGGTTACAAATTTCACCACTTTTCCACACATCCTGAAAAGGTATCTCTTACAGTTTTTTGTTTTTTTTTTTGCTGCACACTGATTCGAGGCAGATTCTAAGCAGTGGATAGAACAGTAAATGAAACCTGATGAGTATTAGTGTCAGGCTCTATTATGACTTCATTTGGTTGAATGGCAGAAACAGGAGGACACTGGATCTAGTTAGAAGACTGCTCAAATCCACTCCTGGCTCACTCCTCCTTAACTGCCGCACTCACAGATCTATGATCAGCTCATCTGCTCCATATATTTAACCGTACCCACGGATAACATCTAGAACTGAACTTAGATCAGCACTCAATGAAATCTTACTCCATACCAATGAGGACATGTGGCTGCTGTTGGTTTAAAGAGATTTAGTTTGGCCCCTTGCCATACATGTAAAAAGTCCAGATTTCCTCTTTTGCTCCTTCTCAGACATGTAATAGAGACATGAGTAAGTCTGGCTACAGTTGCTGAGGCTCTGCAGTGGCCGAATTCCCTCCAGCCTCCCCTCACAGCAGATGGAAAATACACCTGTGAAGCCCAATTGTAGCAAGAAGTAATACTATTGCCTTATGCCATCAGAGTGACCTGACTGCTGTTTCTGCATTCAGGTCAGGCAAACTAACCCTCCAAAACTAAGACTTCTGAAAAAGATTTCATCATTCTTTCTCTGCCTTCTTCATTCATCTCTTGAACTTCTGTTTTCTTCATCCCATGTCCCATTTCCTGCACATTCCTGTGCCGTTACCCACATTTGGCTATACTATATGTACATGTATGTGTGTGTGTGTGTTTGTGTTAGTGTATATCTATGCCCTGAGGTGTGTGCACATGTGTGTGATATTTAAGTGTGTCTGCGATTGCTTCTTTGTTCCCTTTAGCTAACTCCCGTCCCAGTGGCCCATTCCCGACCTAATCCCTGCTAGCATCACTGTATCAGCACAGCTCTTTGGGATGCTTTGATGCTGCACAGGGAGATTGGATAGGGCATTAACCATCATTAAGTCAGTATGTGTGTGTGATTGTGAGAGTGTGTGTGTTCAACCATGGATGTGGGTACATACATTCATCATAACGTGTTTCCCTTGTGTGTAATGTGCACATCTTGTGGGTGCATAGGTGTGTGTGAGAGAGAGAGTTCACTGTTGGAAAGAGCATTAAGTATCATTAGCTCCTACTAGTCATCACCTGCACACTGCCAGCCCCACATGAGCCACTTTAGTCGGCAGGCCTGGCCAGCGATCACACAGATAGGTACACAGAGAAAGACAGACCCATGTTGAGGCGCAGAGGGAACTTGCACACTTTCAACACTCACGTAAACATTTCTAATTTATGCATATAGCTGGTTATTCTTGGATATTATTGTGTTCATTTGAAATATAAAATTAGGTGAAAACCAGATTTTTAAAATAAGAACTCCAATTTTTTTTTTTTTTTTGCCTAATCAGCAGCTGACTTCTGATTTTATTCACAGCTTTTTAGAACCAAAAATATGATCTTGTTTATTGTTTTTTCAACACATCGTGTGCTTGTGTGATTTAACTTTTAGTTCTTTTCAAGCTAGCTGTAAGTATTTTGCAGAAGACATGATGATTTTTTCTTAAAATTGAGAATCTGATGTAAAATTTGATGAGCAGCAACAGCAAAAGAGGAGCTTGTGACCTGAAAACCGCTGGAAGCAGCGTCTTCTTGCGGCAGAAAACTGAACAACTTGCGTTTAGTTGTACGAATGTGTGAGACAAAATTACTGAATTTGGATTAAACCAAACTGTTCCTTTTAAGAAGATGTGGTATTTTCCCTGTGCAAATGAAGAGAAAAATGAACCAACTAATCCCATGCATGTGTTATTAGACCATAAGCGTGGACTGATAACATATAATACCTTGCATGGGTCACGGGTGCACATGTAGATAGATTTGCACGTGCAGATATAGATTTACACATATTCGTGTATATGCACTCAGCCATTTGGGGACATTTGTCGTGGCCTGGCCTGGGATAGGACAATGCATTCTCTGTAGTGTAAAAGAGAGGGCTACTGCATTTGCACAGATTCATGCACACTCATACACTCACACACACGCACATTCCCATAGATTCCCACGGTTAGAAAGAGGCTGAATAGGAATCTGGGCCATGCAGGCATTCTGAATCCCCTCAGTCAGAAGCAGCCCTTCACCCTTCAACCACACGTCACAGGGAGCACATTCCTACCCCCCGTGTCATACTTGCGTCACACTGGTATCACACGAGACATACAGATTCACATTTTCGGTCAGCAAGCATGGGTAACCACTGTTGTGTGACATGCAGTCCAAAGACGTACTCCACTTTACTTCCCGATCTCCACCTCCTCCACCCTAGTTCCCTTCAAGATCTTATGTCGTGATTGCATTCTGCTGTTTTCTAAAGGACAGGATATGGAGCGGTAGACTAACACTATGGCCTCTGTGTCTTCTCTGGCTGCTGCTCCCGAGGGAATTGTCATTGTTTCCATTGTTGTCCTCTACCTGCCTACCTGCCGTCTGTCCCCGAGCGACATTTAAAAGCCTCCCAGGTTGCTCTCAGGAAACCACAAACCACTGCACTATCCAGCGCTAACTGCCTGTCCCTTTTCTCCAACACCCTTCTGGCATAAACATTACTTTTGTTGCAGGCGGAAGTGGCTTTTTCTGCTGGTGGTTACCGTGCAGCCTCCAGGGAATCAAGGAGAGAGATGAGGAATTGACACTTTGAGGCAAACACTTCAAGTTTGAGGGAAGAAACAAAATAAGCCAGAAATTAACGAAAATCCTTTTAAAATCTTTTTAAGCAGAACAGAGTAACTATGATCACGTGTCACTGTTTTCTTCCTCTGTATAATCTGAGGTGTGTTACTCCCTTCTCCAACTCTGATCACAGCTGACAGTTTGTTGGCTTGTAGCCAAAGAAGCTCCTCACCCCCACCAACACACACACACACACACACACACACACACGGGGGACGCTTGGGGACACACCCTTCACTTTTCTCAGCTCAATGCCCTGAGCTATACTATGTATTCATTTTGAATTTCTAAGAGGCACATTGCACATCAGGGACTGTACATTTGCACTTGGTGCTCCATGACCATTTTCAACACCTGCTCTACAAACACAAACACATGCACACACACACACACACACACACACTACACACACACACACATACACACAGTCAAGCACTTAATGTATGGATTCTTCCTCTAACTGAAGGAGGCCAGAGGAAACAGGTGAGGAAAGGAGAATAGGTGGGGGAAGAAGCATAGACAGAGAGAGCATGGGAGGGAGGGGAGTGTAGTTGAGGCTGAGGGCTACTAGAGATGCCTGGAGCCTGGACACTGATGCTGGAGCTGATAGCTGCTTTATAGAGGACCCTCCACTGACAGTACACACACATACACACAAACAGACACACACATACACTTTTTCTCTGCCGTTCTTTCGTTTTTGTTAATTTTTGTCCCTCAAATCTTCCCCCCCCCCTTTTTGTGTGTGTCTCTCTCAGACATGATGTTTACAGTGTGACCCCCGGTCGCTCATGATAGGAATCGTTCCATCAACATAATGGCTAAATGACACGCACACGACTGTTACAGTCGTGGCCACCCCACAAAGAGGCAGGATGTTGTCTCCTGCATGTGTATGTACATACTGTATGTGTGTGTACATACTCCTCAAAATTTTCCAATACACATTTTTCTGTCACCAATTTCTAATCCTCACTCTTTTTTCCTCGTCAGTTTTTAACCCCTTTTCTTCCTCTTCCCTTATATTTTTCTTGCTTTACCTCCACTGGCTAGAAAAAAACCCCCAGCAGTCTGGGTGGTCCTCACACACACACACACACACACACACACACTCACACTCACACACTCCTTGGTTTTCCTCTGTCTGGTAATGCGCTAGCTGCGGTTTCCTGGCCTCGGCCAAAACACCGTTAGAAGTTCACCGCGCTCACCGCTACCACAAAGCATCACCTAATCGCTGCACAACCCCAGCCCTAGACTCACATACAAATGTACACACACTCTTTTCCTCTTACACACCCATGTGCACACAGCACAGGGAAGTGTGAGATGTGTAAACATACGCACCTGACAGCCTTCCAAACTGAAAGTCTATGTACCTACCACACCAACCAGATCATGAACATATTAATTATTTTCAACATGATTAAATATTCAGTTCAAATAGGTGTAAGTCTATCCAGGGGACAGCTGACTGAATTCCCATCTCACATTTGTTAGCTGGGAGCAAATGAAACCTACTTATTGTGTCACTGTGCACTCATTTTTTATGAGAAGTTACTTTGCTTGCAGCTACACATAAAACAGCAGCAATCCCTGATGTACATACAGTACACAGTGTTCTCAAACACCACACACACTAACACACATGCACGCACACCCATGCAGACACACACCCTTGGGCAGTGTCTTTCCTCTCTAATCTGATATCAAAGAGAAAGGTTTTCAAAGCATCTCACATGACAGCTCATTTCATGTGTTGCCCACGGAAACGATTATTGTCATAAATCTCTACCCACTTTGCTTTGAGTTGCTCGAAGCATCTTTGCCTCCGAATAGTTAAATTCCTTTGCAGAGTCATCCTGTATTCATCTCAGTGTGATGATATAATTGTTTGTGCATGAACCTTTCTACCTATATGGAGTGGAATTGTTCAAGTGTGCAAATAAACACTAGAAAATGGAGTGAATCATGCATTGCCTGGATTGCCCTCTTGGTCACCATAGCACATACAGTTGCGCTCACTTTGAAGAGCTCTCCGATGACACGGGTGAATGATGTCATATACTTTCACAGCATTGTGTGGATGTGGTTTGTAATGTGGACTGTTCCCAAGCAAATCCCTGTGACCTCGGCAGCCTACAGAATGTGCTGGGAGGCTAATCCAGCCTCCACAGCACAGCGGGGCGTGCTGGACGGTTTGACAGATCCTGGTGGGGATTGGACCGGCTCTCCGCTGTTGTAACCTTTTATACTCCAGGACGAAATGAGAAACTGTAGCCTGCTGTGTTGGGTTCTGGGTTATGTATGCATGTGGGCAGGAATAGGAGGAGATGTTGTTTTGTTTGTGTTAGATGATTTTTATCAGCGAGGAAGAAGATAACGGTGCGATTGTTGTGTGCAGTATCTTAATTTGTCGCGGCATCTATCCTGGTGTCTAACATTCCCATCTTCTCTCATTTGCAGAGATGTGTGTGTGTGGGTGTGTGCGGTTGGTCGCTGAGTTTATTTATCTTACTCTAAATCAGCCCTCAAACTCACTAATTGGTCCAGTTCCACCGTTAGGTAACGAGGGGAAATGAACAATTACTCTTGTGTTTGTAGGGAATTATGTGTTTGTGTGTGTCTGTGTGTGTGTGTGTGTGTGCATGCGAACAGTTGTATTGTAATGGATTACTTAAGAGCAGTATAGATTTCTAGAGTCTCAGGTCCTCATTGTTTTTATTTAAGAAAGGGACAGAGAGGTTCAACACACATCCACCCACATTCATCATTCCTTGTGTGTGTGTGCGCACACGCATGTGTGCTGGCTTAGTTGCGTGGCATGCCCCACTGTTGGACCAAGTGCCTGATGTTCTCATAGGTAGAGTGGTTCCTGGATGAAGTTAGTGACCATATTTCACCACCATAAACTCGGCATGTGTTTTAACTTTCAAATGAACATTGTGAAATCTGGCTGTCTCAGACAGCTGAAGAGTCAGGCATCATTCAAGTAGAGCTGTCTTTTATGTGTCTCTTTAAAGGTCGTTTGCTACATAAACTGTTGATCTTTCCTCACTCCCTCTGAATTCTGTCCTTCGACTCTTGTAATACTTGTAGAGCCCCTAGTGAGCAACTGCTCTATCACACCCTGTTTCCTGGATTCTACTTCTATCACTTCAATATCAGTTATCACAAAGTGTCTGTAATCTGTCCTCAGAGGCCTAGCAATTTAAAAGCCACAGCAGGGTGGTGTAAGAAACTGCTCAGATCTTCTGTTTTTTTGCATAATAATGAATCTAAAGCTTCTCTCACTCCCCTTAAAAATTTATGGGCCTCCTGCAACTCACTATACTAAAGTACTATTGATTATTAAGATTCATTGTTGTGTTTTTAATGGTATTTACAGTATTTTATTAATGTGCTGAGTTTTTCAAAAACAACTCACAAGTCATATTTAAAAATCGTTAGCTTATCTTAGCAAACGATTCCCTAAAATGGAGTGTGTATATATATGTATATATATGTGTATGTGGCACTCAGAATGAAACCTGACGCTGAAAGAAGTGGTCCAGTAATTTTGCTATAGTGGTCAGCACACACACGTTCCCACATGGCCCTGTCCATTTTTATCTACATGCAGGTTCTGCTGCTGTTTCCTGGTCACACATCCAACTGACTGTTGCCTACTGCTCTATTGAAAGAGATACTATCCAACATACAATTCAGCAGCATGAGAAATCTCTCTGCTTCTTCCACTTACAAATTAATCAAAACAGTTTTACGTATGAAACAAATTGGCACCATAATTGAATGAGAGGAGGTTTGAGGATCAAGGAGGAGGCTCAAGGATTCAAAATACAATTTGCATACACAAGAAGGTGTGTTGGGGTCATGGTAACAGTCTGGACACAATCGGAGGCCTGGAGATGGAAAGGTGAAGATGAAACAGGACAAGATAACACACCCCGGAAGTCCATAGCTGTTATAACAGAAACGTGTTACTCACAAGTAAGTGGTGAGAGGGCTGAGGTTGGCTGGCACAGAAGATAGTCCCAACTCCGAGCAGTCCACCATGATGAATATCCCATCTTCTTCACACTGGCACGGGGACGGGCACAGCGACGCCACTGGCCCTTGCCTGTCTTGGATGCGTCCGTACCCCCACACTCCAGGGGTGGACCCCCATACTCCTCCAGTCATGCAGAGAAGCAGAGGCACAAGCAACATGTCTGACTGTCCACCTGTCTGTCTCTACACCTGTGGAGTCTCCTGTCTTGTCACGCTCTCTTTTACCCTCTCTTTTGAGAGCCAGCTGTGATAATTGAGGAAGTTCCAATGTTTCTTCTCTTCACTGACTACACCTCTGAATACTACCTTTCTCTCCTCTACAGGTTGTCCACACTGTAAATCTGAATGTGTCCCTGTCACAAGGTCCACCTCTTAATCTCTCTTCTCTATCTACCAGTTACCACTACCACTTTCCAGGGGTTCACTTTGTTGTAACTTCTTTCTCGTCTTCCCTCTCACTCTGCCCTCTTCTTTCTCACTGTCTTTCTCCTCCAACACAGTCACTCTTTCTCCCCCTCTGTCTTTCTCTCTCTCTCCTTGAATATATCTCTTCCTCTTTCTGTCTCTCTCCTTACCTATTGTAGAAAGACTGCATGAGTTGTGAATGAGCCACCCTCATTGGCCCACAATTTAGGGATGGGCTGGAGCATCTCCGGAAAGTAGGAGGGGCCCACGATTCTCAAACTCTTCCCTCTCTTTCTCCCTCTCTTCCTCTCCCGTTTTACTTTGCCCAGAAGCTCTCTTTGAAGAGAACGGGTGAGTGTTTAGTTAAAGGAAGGGAAAGGGGGACGGAAGGAGGGAGGGCAGCTGGGGCAATGCAGCACAGTGGTATGAGACAAGATTTCTCCTTGTGGGACCTTATGAATGGAACTGAGACTGTTTACAGTTGAAAGAGAGGGAAGGTGGGAAAAAGCAAGCTCTGGAGGATGAGAATGAAGGCAGCAGAGTGTGTTTGGCTGAGGAAGAGAGATGCAGAGGGTCAGGGTGTGTGACTGGGAGTGACTGTTTTTAGGAAATTGGAATTCTGACACTTCAGCACCCCTCAGTCCCCAGAAAGAGCAGAATCCAGTGTCTCGTAAGTCACACCTTCTCAGGTTTCTGCTGCAGGAATGTCATGATTGCACACACACAGAAACATGCACGCATGCAAGGACACCCATAGAAAATAACATTATGAGTGACCGGTGCAAAGGAGTTCACATATCCATTTCACATGCACACTGCAGTCTATAGAGAGAAGAGTGTGGATTTGTGAAGAAGTGTCAGCTGCTTTGGGCTAAATTCTGTATTTCACGGCGCTCACTGAGCTTTTCAACAGAATTTTGAAGATAATCTCATCCAACAGCCAAATATATTAAATTTAAAACTGATTTAGTCAGCGGCCCATAAACAACAGGACAGAAATGCTGTAAAATTAGATCGAACCAGGATGCGTACCACTGTGCTTCACGTGTTACACAATTTAGCTTTACATGCCATGCACCTGTAAGTACAGGATGTTGCATAAGAGCCAAATGATGCATTCCATAATTACAACAAATCAAAGAATGAAAAACTGGCTTGCCATTGAAAACAGTCCTCTCTCCCAGCAGCAAGTACTAACCAGTAAAAATCTGCAACCAGCTGATGAGCACAATACGTTTGAGAACTTCAGCAGAAATCCTAGATGGGGTTAGCATTTAATCACACCTCATAACTCTACTTTTGGTGACTTTCATGTTTTTACGAGAGGGATTACAAAGTCTTCAATGAGTTGATGAAATCTGACAACAACCTGGGTTCAAAATCTTTTCGAACCCCACTGGATCAACTCAAAAATGCAGGGCAGTCAAAGTGGACGAGAAGGCTGTTTTCTCAGTCCCTGAAAACTGCTGATTTCATTCAACAGCAGCGGTGTCTTCGCAAATGTATGCACGCAAAGCCAACACCGAAGGTGCAACATATACATTTATGACATAAATCAAAATGTGGGAAAACTACATCGGCCGCTCATTATAAATGCACAACATGCTGTTTGAAACATGAAACAACACATAAATGTCTTTGCAACCAGTTGAGTTTGTCTATCCTTCCAGCCGGTCTGTGTGTAGCTCTGTCTCTCTTCTTCTCTGTCTTTCTTTCTCCACCATTTGCTGTAGGCTGAATAGTTTCTCATTAATTAATTAACATTCCTATGCCACTGTGTTTTCTGAGGGGCCTTTGTTATGGCCCCACAAAAACTCTTTCAGAGCTGTTCTTCACACAGTCTCTCTCTCTCTCTCACTCTCTCTCCCTCTCTCTGTCTGTCTCGCTCTCTCCTTTTTCTTCCTCTTTGTAGTGGTATGTCAGTTGTTGCTTCCTCTGTCTTTTGTCAGCTTGAAAACCATAAAAGTGATGTTTTATGGTATTTTTCTCTCTCACTACTTTGTTTGCTCACAGGAACACCTTGCGTGATCTTACACCCACGTACAGCACACGCACTCATTCCCATGGGCACACGTGCACATACACCAAGACATGCACATGCTCTTCATGCACCTGCAAACTCTTCCACTCCCTGGGCTCTCCGCCTCTCCCCTTCTTGCGCTCAGAGCTCTGTCATCTTTTTAAATACTCTTTAATTGTCTGGCCCCGGGGGAGCCCTAAAACATGCATACTGTAAAAACCTGCATGTCTGGTCTCCTGCCTGTCTCTTTCTCTGTGTGTCTCCCCCTCTCTTCTTCCACCCATATGTTATCCTTCTTTCCTTCAATCACGGACACGCACACAACCATGCTTGGCGCTCTTTACTGATAGAAAAGTAAGCTACATATTTGTTTTGATTGCACCTGTTCTGACACATTTGTGATAGATGTGTGCAGGGTTAAATGTGAGTCACTGTAATCCAGTCTTCCAGAGAACGGAAGGGAGAGAACGCAGTGGTTGCTAAAGTTGTCAATCGGCCCATCAGCTGAAATTATATGATGCAATATGATATTGTTTTGATGTTGTGGCTTTAGCTAGCTAGCTCACTCTTAGCATGTATTACAATAAAATGTTCTGTAGGTCTATATCTGACAAGAATGTGTTATGTCATTTTTATGGCTACCCACTAATAGTCAACCTAACGTGAGCTGATGGAAAGAGTCTTCGTCGACCAAGTTTTCATGGGTCAGGGAAAAAACATCAAACTCAGTAGCAACACCCAGTCAGAGACAGACATCATGCGCACGGCTGGTCCCTGCGGTTATTACATCGTAATGTAACCAAGCAAATTGTGTTTGCCTAAGTGGGCATATTTAGTAATAAAATGATGAATGGGAGCTAGAGACACAGTACAATGAAAAGCAGCACTAACCTCTTTAATTTTCCCAATACATGTGTCACAAGCTGGATTTGATATGTTGGGCTGGAAATCCAAAGTTTGGGTACTTTGATGGTAGAGGACAACCCCAAGATGGTGACTTACAAACACTGGCTTCTCATTCATTGATAACAAACATGGGTTAATCAATTGGAACATGAAAGTAGTGTGATGACTAGATGATCAGTGACAGCACTAGTCATTCGGGAAGTTGTCACCACATATTGGTGGCTTCAGTAAAATAAATCACTTCAACCAGTGGCATTAAGGGTAACACAACAGCTTGACTACTTGTCACTATATGTCACTGTCCCAGCATTTCCCAGCATGCACACACAGATCAGTTCTTCAGAGAAGCAGTGATTTTATCACATTCACCAGCTGCTGGAACTTGCTGCTCTATGATGCATCTGCTGTCTGACAAATGCACGTGGCAAATGACGTGAGCCTATGTTTAGTGGTGTAAGTTGCATTTACAAACAAGTTCTGTATGTCAATAATGTACAATTCATATATCGCAGATAGTGCATCAGACCATATTTTGTTCAGAGAACACAAGAGGTCTGGCCTTGCATTGACTCAAACATTAGTACAGTTGTGTGCAAACATTTGTACATGCCACTGAAAAAAGTATGCATGCAGTCATATCCTTCTCTCTCTCTCCTTCATTCTCACTATCGCTCTCTCACTCACATGCACGCTATCAAACAGTCTTCATCAGATCAAAGCCAGTGCTCTCTCCCCTCTCCTCTCCCGCCCTCCCCCCTCCGCTGTGCTCCCTGGGCTGTAAACACTATCCAAGCAACGGCAGCCTTGAAGACACAAAGACAAGTAGCTACCTGACACCTGACACTAACTTGAGAGCACTCACTGTGGTGTACCTGGGAATAAAACACACACACACAAACACACACTCAGCTACCTGAGCTCCTTGCAGTCCATTCAGGGAAAGAACAGAGAAAGTAGCCGCCCAATAAACCCCCCTCCCCAACACACACACTCCATCCCAACTCATCTACTAGCCCATATTCCCGAACACACTAAAACCTCAACACATCAGAATAAGTGTGTGTATATGTGTGCACACCTGTGTGCGCATGTCGACAGACATGTGTGCTCGCAAATCTGCCTATGTCTGCATGTCTGAGATACACAGGCAATTTAGGGCTAACTCAGGTATACCCTGCTGAAGCAAGTGAGACACGGTGGGTCGCCAGTGGCGGCAACCTAGGTGTGTGCTCTGGCTTTTCATGTGAAACCACCTGAAAGCCAACAAAAGGTCTCTCCCCTTCACTCCATCCCTTCCCCCATCCCTCTCTTCCTCTCTGCATTTCATAATACAAAGGAAAGGAATGAAGAAAGAGCAACAGAGGAAGGGGGATAAGGGAATGAGGATGCAAGGGTGGGGCACTGGGGGGGGTATAGAAGAGGGAGTGGTTGAGGTGTTTCCCTGTGTTGGTATGGGACATTAAGCTTCGAGGGATATGATTAATCATGGGGTTCAGGAAAGAGCTCCATTACAAGCTGTCCAGATAGATCTCCTCACCTCAGCTGGGGTGTCAGAGGGTTGTGTCACATTAGGAAATAAGCTTTTCAGCAATGTCTTCTTTTACAGTAAACCAGATAAATTCACAGTTTGTACCTTAACCTTTGAAATGATGAACAATGATAGCCAAGATATCCCATTATAATCCTGCAGTGGGACTACTTTGCTCAGGTGCTTGATTGTGTTTATTCAGACACAGCTTTATATTTTTATTAGTTTAACATGGGAGTAATACTAATTACATGGAAATTACACAACTACAAATATTTTTATTAGTATAACATGATATTATTGATATTATTCATGATAACTATTATATTTATTGGAATATCACTATTAAAAGAGGGTAAATTGGAGTCAAGATCAATTATGTAATCTACTGACAAAGACATTCAAAAAAATTACGTTTATGAAAATATGAAACGTAAAAATCTGGACCACAACCAACTGTAACAAAACACCCCCCTCTACATTGCAGACTGTGAACTGCACACAGGAGCAAGCAAAGTGTTATCAGAAGTGACAGAAAGAAAAATACACAACATACTGTACCTTATTTCTCCCCTCAGTGATGACTTAATCACTATGAAGTGAAAATGCTGCTGATGAAAAACTACTGTTGTAAATGTTTTCAAAGCGGCAGCCAAAACAGGAAATCTTCAATTTTATCTCTGTAAACACAAAGGACACACATTCTTGAATGACTTTTGTCTTATTTCAGTAATTGTTAAATTACTGTTGTGAGAGACAGTATCAGCCATCATGCTGACATTTTCATTGATACACATCAAGTGATGTACTGTGTGTATGCAAACTTCTTGCCGGTTGAATTAATATTTAAAAACCTTTTTCTGATGATAAGTTGACAAGTCATTTTTCTGCACAACACCCAAACACAGCATAACCTGCACAAAATGACTTTATTAAAGAAAAAAAAAAGTGCTAAGTAAGTACTTTCATAACATTAACAGTTACACGTTATTTAATGTATTTAAGTTGAGAAAACTGAGAATGTGTGTTGTAGTAGTTGTTTAGTAACAATCCATCAGAACCGCTTATATGACAATATAATGGTAATAAAAGACAAGTTGTTGTTCACAATACAACATTCAATGTATCATTCCTCTCACACATGAAAATGAAAATGTTTCTGATACATTTAGGGTCTTGCAGGTTCAGATTATTAAAGGTAAGAGCTCACATCTGCAAGTATAACTTTCATTTTACTTGAGATCCAGTGATTTGTTTGCATGGTCTGACTGGAATCACTGAAACTTAAAGCCTCAACAAAATGAATAAAATAAAGCTAGAAATTAGAAACACCACATACTTTTTTAAGTATAAAATTGATCCCCATTAACTGTACAACCTTGCTTTGTAAAGATGTTCATCAGACTTTAAAAAATTAAAAACAAGCTTCAAAAAGTGGAGTTTCAAAGGGGCATATTATCATATTATTCAAATATGTTAATATTAAGTGTGGAATGTTATTTAGTCACAGTTTGTAAATTTAACTAAATAAAATTCCATGATATGGAAAAAAACAACAACAAATGAACTCGATTTGAAGTCAGCAGTCAAACTAGTTCTTATTTGTTCTGTGATGGTGAAAAAATGTTAAACAGAGAAAATGACAGCGTTTTTGAGTGTGAAGTGAAGAGAACATGGCAGTTATTTTCTTTGTCGTGCTGATTCACTGCTCATGCTCAGACAAGTTGAGGGAATTAACCAATTATAAACTGGCAGAGAATGGCAGCAGTGATAAAGGGGTGTGGTCCAGGATAAAAATCCATGTATTTCAGTTCAATTCAACCATCATCCCATCATAATAGTACAATATACTCAGATTTATTCAGTAATACAATCCAACAAAATATTTTTGAGTAATAAAAGTCAAATGTTTAATTGGAAACAAAACAATTTCCAGACTAACAGTGAACTTTTCATTTTCATCAAGAAATCTCTCATGCAGAACTTAGTGTTGTACCAAAACAAAGCTTTCTTGTGTTTTGATCTCCACTCTTCTTGTTTTCTCTGCACTGACAGTTTGATATACGAGAGTTAATATGGTGAAATAGACTGACTGAAGCAGACAGGTCTACACCTGTACAATGCCAGAGAGAGAGCGAAAGAGAGACGCTCCACTCTCTTTGATGCTATTCTAAGCGACGCCACTGGCAATGCAATCAGGGGGTGTGTGATTTTGAGTGTGTGTGTGTGTGTGTGTGTGTGTGTGTGTGTGTGTGTGTGTGTGTGTGTGTGTGTGTGTGTGTGTGTGTGTGTGTGTGTTTTTTAAGGTGTTACTTCTACACTAAATACTGTCTATAAAAAGTTTGTTGACCTAGAAATAAAGCTGTGGCAGTGACAACCTAATCATGCTTCTCTATGTGTGGGGAATTCTGTAGCGGTATGTGTGTGTGTTTTGTTGGGTTGTGTGTGCCTGTGTGTGTTCATGTCCACTTGTGCATGCATTTGTGTGAGTGATGATAAATGTTTGTGCCGTCTTTGTAGTCATACCCAGTTCTTCATGATAGTATCAGCCGTGTCAGTGTGGAGGGAGACTGATGTGGAATGTTAACAGTGACTGAAACTATTGGACTGTCTCCATAGAGTCTCGTTCATGCAGAACCTAGATAGGACTGGCAGGAGACGCAACACATTATAGAGAAGGATGAAAAGAGGAGACTTCTTATTGTAGGTTTCACACCAGCATCAGAGAGTTCCAGTCATCTGAAAAGTACATAGCAGCAGCTGGAAGATTACAACTATTAAAACAGAAATTAGGCACCTGGGAAGTATGAAACGTATCATCACTGAAAGCATGATTACAATAATCTTATTAAATCATACCATTTAGCAGTGTGATCTGCTCTTTCTGGGATCCAGAGTTGAGTGATGAAATGGCGCCATCTTCAGCCAAAAGACGGAACAACGTCAGTTCAGCAGGTCAGGAAGCAGGCGACCAGTTGATGGCGACAACCTATTGTCTCACTGCTTGACTCATAATACACTTATAAAGCTCCCATGGAATTCACCTTTAATGATTTTGGAACAAGTTCATATTTGTATTATTCATGAACATTTTCAAATAATTATGGAGCTGAATTCACAGGAAATACAGAGATATCGCAGCTTGTCAAACCCAAATGAGATAAGCGCATCAGTAAATTATCTGCCATCTCAGTTGTTTTTTTATGCACATAGTTGGTAGGGATTTTATGAATTTCATGAATTCATTTCATCTATTGAGAACTTGCAGTATATTTAATAAAATACATACAAGTCAGTATGAAAATCTCAAAAGTCTAAATCTGTGACCTGTAAATTATCACTACACAGTCTGGGTCAACTGTAAATGTTTTACCACAGCCAACAGCATGTAAAGCTGAGAAAGACAGACACCAGTAAGAGATGAAGATGAACAACTTTCAATTTTTCCACCACCTATGCATATACACACTCCCCGCTTTTCCCCTGTTCATGTTTTTATGTCGTCCAGTACAGTTAAAGAAGATATATGTGGCAATAAATGTGGCATAAGGTTGGTACAATTACATAATTTGTTCACAAGTAAATGCAGACAAGTTTATTTTTCAATGTTTCACTCTCAATGTTTGTTACATTTTATGTAAAAAAAAAGAAAAAAAAAGAATATATATATATATATATATATA
>CM076651.1:12729496-12770266 GCA_038496675.1 Rachycentron canadum
GGGGCAGCATGAGTGGGTGGGGGTGGGGGAGGTTGGGATTGGTGGGGAGTAATGGGGGCAACTGACACAAAGGGCATAGGGATTTCATTTTAATTTAACACCCCTAGGTAGGTAGGTATTTATGAGCAATATATAATAAATGTTTTATAACAAACTGTAATGTAGTTAGCAGATGTGTCTCCAGATGTAGTTGTCAGCGTTCATAATCATGATAAATAAACAAATGATGAAAGCCAATATGACATAACTCAGCTGTAATTATATAACTACATAAAATATATTTTAATATATATCTAATATGTATGCATATGTCACAACATGCATTATAAAGCGTTGACATAATGCCACAAATGCAGTCCTCCTTTGATCTTGACAAGCATTTCATTATTGAACATATTCATAAATACATTCCCAAGTCACATTTTCATTTTATCATATCGAAATCGATAAAATTTTTAAAATGAAATTGTCAGCTGGCTACACTAAGAAACACTTCCAAACACATGAGGAAGTTGAGGGTAAATATGTGAGCATGTAAAGGTATATTGTTGTTTTTTTTAATATACATATTAGAGATCTATTCAAACAGATATGTAGGAATATCCTAAGACCAACTACATTGTAAAGCCACAAATATGAAGCCACATGATTATCTTCTATAGTACTGTATCTGTACCTGCTCCGTCCTATGAAATGATAAGAAACCACAGATACGCCACAGGTTTTAAATCCATGAACCAAAACACCATAAGCTAAAAGCGGTCACTAAAACTCTTAACGCATAAAATAGAAAATCTGACAAGAAAAGAATCAATCAACTAAATTTCACCTCTTTTTCACCTAAAGCCCTGCTAACGATTTGTTTTTCTGAGAATAAGATGGATGCAGATAGCTCACAGTAGCCCTTTTTAAACTGTAATATGTTCAGAAAACAATAACCAGAAATACCCTTTATTTTGTAAACCACTCCCACTTGTGCTAAGGGGCTTGGCCAAAAGTGTGCAGACATAAGAGAGGTGACGTCCAGGTTATCATACAGGTGAGCATTCACATTCTCATGTCTCCACTCTCTACTGCCTGAGGATACTACTTCACTGTACCAGACACAGGGGTACACCTAAGACTTAACAAGGTACGGCTGTTATCTTCATTGTGTTGATTCGTTCGGGTTGTGACCTCGTCTGCTGCTGTCATATCTGACAATCTGTCAGCAAGTTGTGTGACATCTTCTTTCACTTCTCTGTTCATGATGTGAATTTTGAGCTTTGATTCTGGTTTCCCACGAAGATGTTTTCTCTTTACAGATTGTCCTTTAAATATGTTGGCACAAATGGAGACGGTGAGTCTGATATTTTTTTTATTTTAAGATGGTTTTTAACCCACTTTATGGGAAAATTGTGTGATTTTTTCCAAGTTAGCCCATTAAAGTGTTTGTTTGTAAAAATTTCTGCTCTTAAAAAAAAAAAAAAAAAAAAAAATCAAATTAACTGTTACAGATGTGTGTGACTTTGGGGCAAAGAGATACTTGTAAGAATAGCAGCTAAACCACACAACACTGTCATCCGAATCTTACGTGTTCTGGTCAAAGCATAAACACTTGCATAAATTTGCCAGTCAAACTAAAACAAACACTGTCACAGTGTTGTTACCTGGCTGATTTCCAAGATACAAACACAACAACGCTACAAGCTACCATCATGTTAAAGTTCACTGCAGCAGGTAAATGTTATTTGTATGTGTATTATTTGACAAAACTGTGCCATATGAAAAACATTTTTTGTCATCTTCCAGGAAGGGTCTGTTCTCTAAAACATTTATAAAATGGATGGTTGATAGACAAACTGAAGCTCATTTAAAATCTTCACATCTCCAGCAACATTATTCACTGTACATGAATGATGTGCCACAGCACCAATAGGGCATCACAACAAAACAACAATGGGTTATCCTGAAAGAGCTGTGTGGTCTGATAATAACCGCACCTCAGGCCATGAGATAAATGGCATCCACCATCCAAAATGTTCCTGGCTTGACAACATCACAACCAACAAACATGCCAAGGTCAAACAAATTGTCTATGTATGGTTTCTGACAACTATTCAACAACTGCTCTGGTTCTGTCAGATGGCCTATGTTACTGGGATCAAGCTGAGTGGAGCTCGGGGGGCCTGGGGTGGAATATCTTCCTCCTCCTGCCCTGAAGTGGACCTAGAGGTCATTGAGGAGTACCTGAAGGAGCATTCACTGGAGGTCCAACCTGCACACACACCTCCATCCCCTCTGAGCGCCGTGGGGCAACAAACACACACCCATTCCCACCAGGGCACCAGGATCATAGGTTAGTGTAATGATGTCGACAACGGAGGCTCTTGTGCGTTTTTTTTTTTTTTTATCTCACTGTCTGTTTGGTCTGTTTTCTTCATAGAGAATAGCTGGTCAGGTCAACATGCCTATGAGTGGCACTGTGGCTCTCACACCCCAAACAAGGAATATGAAGACAAAGCCCCGCCTCTAGCCTGGTCTAGTTCCCATGACAACCAATGGGTAAGTTCAAGAACCTCAATCTCTTCATAAAATAGAGCTTAATTACCTCTTTCATAGCTGAGTACTACAACACATCACTGTGTGTGGCATATTTCAGCATTTTGAGGCTAAGTTTTGATCCACACAAGAAATATGATTGGCTTTATTCATGATTTACGAAAGATGGTTAGTTACACCTGTGAATTATTGACATGTTTCATATGCGTTTGTTTCAGGAGCACATTACGTACACCTACGAGGCACCTGCATACATTGACTCAGACTCCCAGTCCAGTAGCTCCCAATACCAGGAATACCACGATTTACCATCACCGTCATCTGACAGGGGTGGCAGGGAGGAAGGAGACTCCCTGTCTGTTGCCCCACTGTCAGGTACTAACAATTACACAAGTGGCACAAAACTCAACAGTCCTGAACTTGAACAAGACACAGCTGGAGGAAAAAAAAAATCCATGGTCACACACACTTACGCACATGTCACGTGAATGAATCATTGTCACTTGATATGTATATTTATGTTCCCTTCCTCCTCAGCAGGAAAGAGGAAGGAGCGGTTGTTTCAGTTCCTGTTTGAAATGCTCCAGACACCATCAATGCGAAGCTGCATCTGGTGGGTCCAGTCCTCCTCTGGCACCTTTCAATTCTCCTCCCAAAACAAGGAGCGCCTGGCACAGCTATGGGGCCGAAGAAAGGGTAATCGCAAGCCCATGACCTACCAGAAGATGGCACGGGCCCTGAGGAACTACTCCCGCACTGGTGAGATTCAGAAGGTGAAGAGGAAGCTCACATATCGGTTTGATGAGAAGACACTCAGAGGCCTGCAAGGAGACTCTAATACAGTGTAGCAAGCAAGATGGCGAGTGTATATAAGCACAGAAATCAAATAAGCAATGGATGCTGATGTATGGAGAAAACTGCTGTGGATGTCCCTTTAATGTCCTTTCTACTAATTCTAATTCTAACATGTGGAAACAAATGAATACTGAGTATTTAAAAAGCCAGAACACTGAGTTTGTACATATGAGGGGTCAACTGGAAATGATACTGACACAAAGATACGAACTCCAGACAAAGATGACGTGTGAAGTCAGCTGGCATTAAAAAGTACGTAAATCTAAAAGATTGTGACATAATCTACTTTATAAGTAGAATTTAAATCATTCTTAAAATAAAGTTGTGGTTTTCTGCTTTTCAGTATTGACGATATCAAACTGATGTTTTCTTAACATAAGTAGGTTGTGTAAATATGATGTTTGTGTTAAAATATCTTCTTTAAATTAAATAAACGAGAAAATATTTTTAGTTTTTTTATTTGTTGAGTTTTGCTTGTCTGTACATCTATTTATCTGTCTGACTTTGAACAAAGACATACTGTGTAGTATGTATCAACCAAACAAATACAGATGTGCTCATAAACTGAGGCAAACGCAAACACACACACACACACACACCAAAACTGTATGCAAAGTAATCACTGACTAAAAAACTGTTACTAAACACAGCCCTGTTAATCATTAACATCTAAAAAGTCCCCTCACGCACAGAGTAACAGAACAGACAAAATGAATGCATGAGGTGCAGATTGTCACTTTCTTGTATGAAAATGTATTAAATTTTCACAGTCATGATGAAGCCATATACAGATATGCTGAAAACCAAATAACACTCAAAAAGTCTGCTTGGGTACGATTTTGAGGTACTTGTACTTGACTTGACTATTTCTATTTTATGCATTTATGAGGGAAGCAAACTTTTTCCTTTTTCCAACTGTTGTACTAAGCTGTAGGTCGTCCACTAACCAGAAGGCCACTTGTTTGATCCCTCGCTCCTCCAGTCCGCATGTTGAAAATGCTGAACCCTAAATTGCCCTTGATGGCTGTATGTGGGTGTGGTGTACGAATGTATAAGTGAATGGGCGAATGCGATAAGTATTGTGAAATGCTTGATGAAAAAAATTAATCAAATACTAATTGATCCGGATCTGCAGACAAATCAAATGGGCTCTTCCCTGGTGCAAATTGGTTGAGTACTTTTTGTGTAATCACGGTGGCACTGGTGAAAACATTATCTCATAGGCAAAGGTAATTAACGCTTTGCATGGGATGGGATGGGATTGAAGATTACTTTTACTTTTGATTTGTTTGATACTGATTTTTCTGATCATAAATGTGTGCTTAAGCTCATCATTAGGTACTTATACATTGCGGTATTAGTACTTTTTACCACTTTCACCTTCGCCTTCGTAAGTCTGTCACCACTGTCAATACCAAGCACGCCATTCAGAAGTCCTCTCCTCCAAGACTACTGAGCCACATTTATCAGTGAGAGAGAGATTTTCACTCGCTGATGAAATACAGATGGCGTCTCCATGGAGTGCCTGTTGCTGTGTGCACGCAGAAGCGCATGCATGTTTGTATATAAAAACATCTGCTCAAGGCTTTTTTTGGTCATTTGGAGCCAAGAGCTGAAAGCAGCGATAGACTATCTGAAACATCGAATTTGGGATTATGTTGGGATTTTTTTTTGTTGCGGAATTTGTTGCATCTGTCCACAGCCTTCAAGGAGACCTGCTCACTCAAAATTCATAGGTCTCTTTTCAGCCTCAAGAGTCCCCTTTTGTCCCTGCTCTCTATCCCCAGCGATGGCTGACTGGAGCTGGATGGTTTACACAGTGCTTGAAGTGCTGATCGCTGTGGCTTGTTGCCTTGGCAATGTCTTGGTCGTGTGTGCGGTGTGTGTTGGTATTCGTGATTCCCTTCGGGAGCCAACCTTCTGCTTCCTAGTTTCGTTGGCAGTGGCTGACTTCTTAGTGGGTGTGGCCGCCGTGCCCCTGGCTGTAGTGTTGGATGGCTGGGTGAGTCTGACCCCGGACCTGTGCCTGCTTCTCAGCTGCATTGTGCTCGTGCTGACACAGGCCTCTGTGCTGTCACTGCTGGCTATCGCCGTGGACCGATACTTGCGGTTACACACACCACTCAGGTGAGGTATGCGCTTTTAAACACAGGTAGAAAAGCTATGCAATCTGCTTGCATATTGGTTTGTAAAAAAAAAAAAAAAAATTCTGTCTCTTCCTTGGCTTTATTCTAATTTATTCTTCTTTTTCAGATACAAAGCATTGGCCACACAAAGGCACTCATGGTTGGCCGTGTCTGTGTGCTGGATGCTTTCCTGTCTACTGGGGTTCACGCCTCTATTTGGCTGGCACAACCACTCCTCTCTGACGTCTGATTTCACCAATACATCCTCATCTTCCTTCATTTTCCCACCATGCACCTTCCTCTCTGTTATTTCCCTCCCCTTCATGGTTTACTTCAACTTCCTGGGATGCGTCATGGCACCCCTGCTGGTCATGACGCTCCTCTATCTTCGAATCTTCTGGAGCCTACAGGGCCGTCTGAAGGAGAGCTGTCCCCAAGCCCAGGCCTCTCTGCTCAGGGAGAGGAGGCTGGCCTGCTCCCTGGCTCTAGTTCTCATTTTGTTTGCCAGCTGCTGGATTCCTCTGCACCTGATGAACTGTCTGCTGCTGTTTCACGGTCCTCAAGCTGTCACACAGGGGACACTTTATACAGGCAGGTGACAGGAGCTTTCTTACACAGACATGTAATTTTTTTGTTTTCCTATTCAGAGATATTACTCCACAGTTCTGCTTTTTTTTTTTTTTTTTTTTTACCAGTTCTGATAGTGAAATATCCAATTTTCCAGGTATTCTCCTGTCTCACGCCAACTCAGCCATCAACCCTGTGGTCTATGCCTACCGCATCCCAAAGATCCAGCAGGCCTACAGTTACATATGGAGACAAGTTCTGTTGAGGGTAAACTGTTGCCATGGGGACAAGCGAGTTCGGCAGTCACAGAGACGTACGAATCAGGAGGGAGGACCACACATTAACATAGCACCACAGGGTCATTTTCAGTGACGGATGTTTGTGGTTTGAGCTCATGGGACATTTGCAAGAAGATCTGACTTTCACCATGTTCCACGACCATTTAGGCTTTTACCACACAAAAACACGTAGGCTGAGGAGATGCAGGCAGATTGTTTCAATTTGTAAAATCCCCATTTATAGTGTTTGGCTTGAATGAAATCCTAATGAAACCATGGCGTTCTCCTTTGATCTGCAAACTTTATTCTGCTCAAAGCCATCTCCTGTGTCTCCACTAGAGGGTGCTCGACACTAACAAACTTAACAGCTGCTCCAGTACACAAGCCATGACACCATCAGAAGGCAGTACATGACGAACAGACAATTTCAAGACCTCATTCACTGATTTTTGGACAACTGATTTGAGGCAAGAATAACTTTATTGAGATGTACAAATATTTAAGCAAGCGGTGTGACAGGTGAAATCAGTTCAACACTAATACTTTGTAAGTACATATGTACCTGATCCTTTTTATGATGTCGAAGAACAAATGTGATATTCAGCAATGAGAGTGTGTTGAATACTGATGAGTGTTTAGTGAGCTCCGCAGGGAAGGCAATAGACTGTATAGTTATCACCTGAGCAGGGTGCAATCCCACCCACCAAACTATACAACCTACTACCTCACCCTGACAGAGCCCAAATCAAGCATACCACAAGTTCACCTGTTAGGGAGCATGACGCCAAATTTCTCTGCCCTAGCAAACACAAAAAAAAACTAAAACAAAAACAATGCTTGTCACAATGCATAATTTTCATTTGCTGCAAGCATATGTTTTGATTGGACAGCATGTTTGCCCATCTGCAGATGACAGTCGGCGAGTGGCTGACTCAGCTGTCTCCTTGGGAAAGACAGTAGATTGTATAGTTATCTCAAAAAGAGGTTATAGAACCCCACAACTATTCAATCTACTACCTCAGGCCCAAGGACAGCATCCATGTTGCTTCAGCAGCAAAGATCCTCAAACGTAAAACTCCTGCAATGGCACAAAGAAAAAGAGACAGAGGGTTATCTTAATTAACTAGTCTTTTCTGTAAAATACATGCAAGATAAAACTGGATACGACTGAAATGTATCTCTGGATATGTATATTTATATAACATTTTTGAACGTTCAAATTAAATCACTAGAAAAGAGTGTAACCGTATTTTCAGTTTTATCTCTGTGTCTGATTCTTTGTTTTTGTCTCTTCCTGGAAATGATTCAAAATCATGGCTTATGGCAAAGCCTGCACGTGCTTCATGACAACTGTCTTCAACTGCCAAGATTTGGAGAAACGTTTACCACCCCTTAACAACAGAAGACCCGCGGAGATTTTGCATATTGGCACATCCTCGCTGATCAACCAAACCTTTTTTTGTTCCAGAGCTGATTGTCTTTAAGAAATCCATTCCACTAAAATGATTCAAAGACAAATAATTTAACAGCAGACATCGGAAAGTGAGAGCACTAATGTGTGAAAGCCCACCAAACAACTCACTGACTTCCTTAGACTCTGGCATGTGATCGAAAGGGGAAAAAAAAAGATCTGCTCGACACTGTGCCAGGAATTCGTTTCCGTTTTTGCCAAAAACTGAGCTCATTCCAGTGGGCTATCCCTGTGTAGGCTGGGTGCTGCTTCTCAGACGGAGGTACACACACAGATGCCTGCAAATATGGCTTCCACCAGCTGCCTCTGATTGAATACAAGGCTGGGATTCTGCCCCCCAAAACACAACAAGGAAACACAAAATGGCGTCTCGCACATCGGCCATTTTAGGTCTGCTTAAAACACTATAAGATCTACCTTTCTGGTTTTTCCCTGAGCCTGCTGTCTCATGATGGAGAAAGAGCCGCTGTTCTATCGAGCGTGATGAAGAATCAATCTTGTGCCAAGCACTGAGACGAAGCCAACAGACCCAGACGACACACTCTATCACGGGTACTGAGTGAGAGAGCAACGCCAACATTTCTTATCAGACAGTTGGAAAGTTCACAAAGAAAAAGCATCATCACATACAGCATGTCCGCATCTCTGCGTTTTTCCTTGTGCCAATAATTTCGTTATGAAAGACGTTACTTAGCCTCAAGCCACTATACTTTTATGGGATAAAGGTTGGGATGGGCCAGGAGGTTAACATGGCAGTGATTGAAGGGTTAATGAGTGCCAGACTAAATGCCAGACCTAGGCCTCAGATAGACAGAGAAAGGGTTAGGAGGTACACTGCTTGCATAAATTAGCATACAGCCACAACCCCTGAGACTTGGTCCAGACCAGCCCATAGTTAGCATGCAGTAGACCCTACTAGCCTGATTACAGAAGACCAGACAGACAGAAGGGGGTGGGGGTGTGTTGGCATGATGCCCAACTCTGCCACCATGCCATTGACAGATCTACAAGCTCTGTTTGGTCGCCAAGAAACATCCCCTGACTGGAGCTGTATTTGGAGGACGAGGGCAACAGACTAATAATGATATAACACAGTGCACTGGGGTAAATGGGTCGAAGTAATGAAGATTTAACAGGACATGTGAGCATGGCCTCGAACGAAGAAAAAAGATTTAAACATTAATTGTGGGGAATTCTGTGCTTCTGGGTTAATTGCAAAAATTGCTGTCCCATTCCCTGCACAACTCTCAACTGTTTTGGAAACACTGAAACCAGACTCGGTCATGTGAGCTCCACTGGGCACTGTTGTGTGTGATCGTGGACTTTGTCTATGGCACATAAAAGGGGCACACATGGCTCTGCTGGGGCAAATCATTTTCTCTGTCAACAGCTCCAAAATAAGCCTGTGGGGCAGCTGAGAGGATCTTGAAGAGAAGACAAGAAAAGGCAGAAATGTGGCCTATTCAGTTAATCTCATCTGCCTATCAGACAGTCTGTCTGTGCATCTGTCACAGCAGAATTATGGCTAAATTGTAGTAAATTCACATTTGCGCTCTTCTATGTAAGCCAAGAAACATGGACCTTGTCCTCTCTTGTCCTCTGATAACGCTGCACTGCTGTGACCAACCAATATATGTTTTTCTTGAGACAGTTTCCTGCTTAAGTATGTTAATCTTTCTTTGGTTGACAGTTACAACTAGCTTCTTTTGGGGTTTCTAAAACCTATTCTCATCTTTAGCACAATGAATCTTATCTTTTTCACTTAGTTTCAAGCAAATGTTTTGAACTTGGCTTGTTTTGTCTATGCAACACAAAATATTTGTTTTAAATAAATTCATTTTATAACATTGCCACAAGTATACAAATGAAGGCCTTTGTAAGAAAATTAAAAAGGAAGCACAAAACAATGAAGACAATTATAGAATAAGTTGAAAGACTAACTGGCAGCTTAACTGAATTACCGTTGTTTATTATACAAGTTCTACAAACTTCCACAATAAACCTAAACCTGCTGTACTTTCAAAATACACAAAAAGAATACATAAATAAAAAGTCATGCGAAAATTAATTTGAAAAATAACGTGGAAACAATAGGCCTGAGCTTCCTCTCCTCCCCTGTAAAAGGATGCAGGATTCATCGGATTTACTCCTCACCCAATATGCAAACGACGTAAACACACAAATTAATTAGCAAATCCCCAAACACACACAGCACACTCAGATGCCAACAAAACTCCTCAGAATTGGAGCAGATTTTCGCAGCTAGCAGAGGCAGGGAAATACCTATTGGATTGCCTGGTCCCTCGGTCCGCGAGACGGGATGAATGCTTGGCACAGACACAACGGAGGGGGCACCAGACGATTGGTACAGGTTCTTGTGTGTTTCTCTCTCTCTCTTTCTCTCTCTCTCGCTGAGCTTTGTGCCAAGAATGGCCAGTGTCTGTGTGCCAGGCAGAATTTCAATGAGGGAGGAAGGAGGTGGTGATGGTGGGCAAAGAGGAGGAGCAGTGGGGGAGCTGGAGTTGGCAGAGGAAGTACGCCACACAATAAATGGCAGGATGAAGAATTCCCACAATCAAAAAGATACAAACGGATGTCTCCTTTTACTCCTGTCCAGCTTTACTCCAGAGAAATATTGTGTCCAGGCATCTGGCAAAAACAAGTAAGAGGGCTGATCCTCAACAGAGCGCAGTGGTTATTTTATGGTACCTGCTTTTTCACCTTCCCCGCTCCCTAAGGAATGCCTGACTTCCTACATTAAAGAACGAAGGACAGCAGCCCAGAGCCTTCTCCGTGCCCACTTGGCACATTGCCCGCTCTGATGTTCTGTATATCCTCATTAACCAGATGCGGTACACAGGGCTCATGCTCACATGTACAGCGCTGAACTGAAATACGTGGCCATATGCATGTACTTACACACAACCACACGCTGGTAGACACAACACACACAACAGTTGCTTGAACTGTGAACACAACAGAAGCTCAGCCCATCTTATCCTGTTTTTCTAAATGGTAATTAAATAAAAATACTTCCAGTCCTTTGCCATCAGCTTCTCTCTTTTTCTGAGATAGAGGTCTCCACACACAAATGTTGTACTTGCAGGCGTAAGAGCTAGGTAAACATGCAATGTGTGTGATGAAATGATAGTATGACCCAGATAAGGCAGGAATATAAGGGAGCCATTGTATTGACTATCACAGTGTCCAGCAATCATTTCACCCATAGATACCCACACAGAGAAGTAGAGAAAAGTTGAATAATAAGTATAAAAGGTTATTTGGCTCGACATTAAAATATATTTTTGTACATGGATTGGCCTTAAAACATTCAGGAAAAAGAGTTATTACCTGGTAAGCAAAAAAAAGAGAACAATCACTGACCATCACTGTATTGGGTATATCCTCAAACTACCCAGTAACCTGAATGAAGACAACATGAAATGTTTTCATCTACTCTCTCTATCCCCTCTCCTCTTTTCTATTTGTCTATGCTTTTGCTAATGTGCTGATGAAATGTGTGGTTACCATGGTTTCAGATGTTTCTTATAGCTCTGATGCCTGGCCTGGCATGTTGCTACACGCCCACATATTATAGCATTCACTAATGTCACATACAGCGGGCCATACACACACATGCACACACACGCAGCATATAAACACAAATACTTGGAAAGGTATGCCCTTTCAAAAAGGGCGTGCGTGCATATTTGTGTGCATGTATGCAAAGAGTATGCGTGCAAGAGTGCAAAGTGGTGTATGTTGGGACGAAACAGCTGCAGCTTCCTGCATGAGAAAAGAAACTTCCTGTTGCCTCGCTGTAAAACGCAGCCGGTCAGCCAAGATATCAACCAATCAGCTATGTTGAGGCTGAATGCAGGAAGTTAGCCTGACTGCCTCTAGGAGAAAAACTCAGAAACATTATGAGGCAACACGATAAGTTCATCTGAGGATAAGAGAGGGGCGGGGAAAGAGCTCTCCCACTCCTGCCTCTCTTTCTGTCTCTGCAACCCTTGTTCTCTCTATTTTTCTTCAGCTTCTTCTTTCTCAACATTTTTCTCTCATCACTGTCACATATCGATATACTCAAAAAGCAGTTCTGGTGGTTGTTTTTTATGAGATAATTTCTCACCTTGTACCACAGCTGAGTGATTTGAAGTGACAGAGGCTGATGCAGACGAATTGGGAGTAGTTTACCCACGAATTGTGAGGGGTATGTTGAAAGGGTCTGCCCATAGTCACTGTTTCTTAAACACGTGGCACGAAGGCGCCATCTTACCACCAACCCCTATTTAGACCAAGATACAGTACTGACAATAAGCAGTCCAGTTAAATTCCTAATCAGACCGACAACATGCAGATTTTTAATAATATTTAATTTCCCCTCTAAAAATAAGTTGAACGATCGAATCAGTTCTTGATTAATTTCCAAATTCTGTTGTGTTTAATTTGGGAAGCCCAAAATTGATATTTTGGTTTTGTTTTGTGGCATTCTGGCCTCTGATATGCATCTGTCATAAAAATAAATTGTACTATGAATAACATACTTGTTTTCTTGCAGCTCACTAAGGTACACATCAATCAGATAAATGCTACTGTTTACGTTTACATTTTTTATTTTTCGATGGCTGATAAAAAATCAGCAGCACTGCTGATTAAATACTTACGCGTTAAAGTGCAATTTTTGCTTAACAATTTCTCTTTAGAGCGTTGCCTGTTTGCCTGGCCTAACTCGGTTTCATTTCTGCCTGAGTGTCCTCCTGAAGTGTTAAGTATAATATACGGTAGTCAATGACGCATTGTGTCAAGAAAATTTTATAGTTGCCACCTTTAAACAAACTGTCACACCTCTAGATCACAGAAAGATAAAACTAATGTATGAACACACCTGTTCCTGTGAAGCAACTGCAGTATCTTAGTTTTCAAAGAGGCAGTAAGTGCAAACACAAAAAGTGTGCGAAGCAAATGAAAGACAAAGCAAATATTGCCCTCGTATTACCTGTCATAACAGCACTGGATGATAAGAGACGTGCCAAGCACCTCACTTGTCCTGTGGCCACAGCTTTTCAACACTGGTCAGCGGCTAAACTTGTACTGTCCTGAACACAACAACAGCACTCTGGCTTGGTCGACACACTGAGGTCAGAAAGAAACCAAGAAGGCCTGTCCTTCCTCCTGCCTACAAAGAGACACCTGTTCAGTACGGAAAGCCACAGAAAGACTGTTTACCACCCTGTCAGAGTCTGCTGACCAAGAGCAGAGAGGGGAGAGGAAGAGGAGGACAGGGAAAGACAGGAAGACATAAGGGAGGGAGGAGAAAGACGATGGTCAGCAGGGAGTCAAGGAGTCCCTCTAAGCTCTAGAAAAGTTTCTCCTGTTATGTCCATCGAGCCAAAATGGCGGCGAGCGGAGTGCGGCGTGGCAACCGACGACGACAGACACGTTAACAGGAGGAAGACCATGATGAAGGACAGAGAGGTGGGCGAGAGGGACTGGAGGAGAAAGATTATAGGTCAGTGAAAAAGACGGGAAGAGGTGTCGCAGGATAAAAAAGAAAAATACCTGGAGCCTGTATGTGAGCGGCGGGCTGGGCCGGAGGACTGGAGGAGAAGAGGGCCGTGATGGCGGGAAGAAGGGAAAAGAGAGGAGTAGAGCACACCCTCTGAGAGCTACACCCCCTTCCCACAATCCCCTCCTACTGGCGTGAGTGCGTCTGTCCGTACACAGGGTGACAGAGGGACGTCTGCTCACACACAGCTCCATAACACACACTCTCACACACACAGAAAACACACAAGCCACAGTATCAACCACATTGTGCACAACAAAAAAGAGAACAGCCCCCAAAACAGACTCGCGATAGACTACCAGTACATGCAGTTGCGAATGATCACACCGGAGACATGCGAACACACAGTCACAGGACAGTTCAAAACACAAACATACACATAATCAATTCGCCAGCCTTTGTATCGCCCTCTGCTTTGCCCTGTGCTGTGTTTGCCTCGGTCTGCCTGCCCAGTTTGGCACTGCTGCCAAGAGGGAAGGAGAGAAAAAGGAGGGGAGGAGGGGGGATGTAGAGACACAGAAAGAGGAAGGGAGGGACATGCTGTAGCGAGAGAGGGGGAACAGAAAGAGGAGGAGTCAGAGAAAAAGAGTTAAGAAAGACAGTGAGACAGAGAAAGACAAGAAAAAGAAGGAGAAGAAGAAGCGTAAAGTGTCGTGTGCCGAAACGGCTACACAAAACAGTGGGACCGCAGCTGAGAGCACTGAATATTTGTATGTATCTAACATCCAAACTACACCTTTTGCCTTGTACCAAACATCACTATCTTGCAGCAACAGACAGATGGCGAGAGAGACAAGCAGATCCTGACACTCCTGCCATATTGTTCCCACTGACCATAGTTTTACAATCAATAGACCCCAAAAATCCCAAACTAGCAAGAGGTTCAAACTCTGAACTGTTCGACATTTGTTGTCAAGTTCTCTCGCCCGAAAGAGGAGTTCTGGGAGACTTACTGTCTTCTTCGACATCTTTATTCTGCCTGTTTTTCTTCGCATCTCCCTTCATCCTTCCCTAAATTCGTCCTCTCCCTCCATTGGGGATAATATCAGCCCTCCTCAGTGGGAGGGGTTTAAGGGAGTTAAGCTAAATGAATCAATGAGCAAGGAGGGTGGATATTTCAGAGAATGTCACTTTTTTTTCATCCACTGGCATTTTTCCCAGGTCTCCCTTTGATTTCTCACACTAGCAAGACAGTTGAACACCAATGCTGCTTTTGGATCAGCGAGCTGTTGCCTCTAGATGACCTCAATCATTAGGAGAGAAAGCAGAAATCCATCTGTTCATAAATGGCCGACATTCTCTATAGCCCGCTTGCAGACCAGTCACTGGCATTTGAGCGGGTATCCCAAGCTGAGCCAACCAATCAGAGCACACTTCTGAGCTGACGTCGTTTTTGAAAATGTTGTGTGTAATTTTAAAAACTGAAATAATTTTTGTCATTAAAATGCAAATAAATACTGTTTGTCTTTTACAGCTGACATGAATTACTACTACAAAACAAACAGACAACAACAAACCTTGTTCTGCTTTTGGCAAATAAAATTGTTAATTCCTTGTAGCTGCTGTTATATCTGAGTTACTGAGTCCTCAAACTTACCCAATACACACTCACACAGACACACACACATTCGGAGGGTGCTGCCAGTCCTCAAACACTCACCACAGAGACAAAACAGACCACAATAGTCCAGCCTCGCTGCTGAAACTCCGCATGAGCCTTTTCTCGAAGATAGGACAATGAACACACACACACACATTCGTACTGTACACAGGCGCAAACACACACACATAAACACACATACACAGACACACATGTGGTGTGAACAATCCGGTTCTTCCATGGAGGCTCAGATTCAGCCAGCAGGTTGGACAGCCCCTCAACCTGACGTCACGTCTCCTTTGTTGTTTATGAATTTATTTCTCTCCTCAGCTGAACTCTCTGAACCCAAAGTCCCCCACCCTCCCCTCTCCACCCCTCCCGTCCTGTCCTCCAGCCCTACACTTACCCCCTGCCAACGAAGGCGGGCAAATACAGTATGGCTTTAACAAGGAATGAGAAAAGAAAGAGAGACAGGTAGACACAGAGAGGAGAGACAGGGAGAGACATAGAAAAGAGCTCAGATGTCTATCTCACTTTTTCTTTTCCTCCTTTTCTTCTTCGATTCGTTCTCTGTGTCTCTTCCTGCTTGGCTTGTAAAAGTTTCAGCTGCATGGTGGGGCCGGCCTCTTTTGGCAGACGTCCAACTCTTGACTCTCCTGTCCCCTTGCAAGAGAGAGAGATAGAGAGGAGGGGAGGACAAATATAGTCACAGCTAGACTGTACTGTACAGTTGTGGAGGCAGATGTGTTCATGCACAGCGACCATTTTTATTTCACACTAGCCCACGCAGGAAGAGAACATTTTGTTGCATTCCTTCAGTATTTATAATGAGGTTTCGATGAAGCAACAAGCAGCGGATAATGTGTAAAATACAAGCTAATCATTGCCCGGGATATCATGCAGAGTTTCAAAAAGCTGTGCTGTTAGTCTGCCTGTAAGTGAGTGTGACAGCTGAATCTGATAACACTGCGTTTTACCCCTCACACCCAGTTCATACAAGGACACACTTACTTCGCCATTTCTCCTGGTATCAATAACATGAGCAGCTCCGTTATTTACACATGCACACATGAACAGTTAATTACTGCTACTGATTTGCACCATGACTGAGGCAGTTACTGAGAAACAGTATCTTTCTCATAACTAAGCTCTGTAAATTTGACTAATTATGGGACTAATTACAGCATTGAACTGGATTAAAAAAAAACAACAGGGCTTTATGTCTTGGTGCCTTCTTACTTATTTCTTTACTTACTTGAAACAATCACCTAATATGGTGACATGTATATAACATATCTTCAATCCAATATGGTTTAGGAGCTAAAATACCTTAAAGACATTGCTCAGACATTCATTAGTTCAGTAACTACCCATATCTGATTTATAACGTCCAATTATGCTGTTGTCTTACCTGCGATAACATTCAGATTAGTTCTTTATTTAATAAAGGAAATTCAATTCATTTATTCAATTACTCCTTTAAAGTGCAAGGTCACCGATATTCTACTGTCACTTAGCACAAGAACAGCTTACTGATTATTTTTGCAAATATGTGTGATTTAATTATAGCGAAGTGTCCTGACACTGAGAAACAGGCCTTTCTACTTTAAATGATGTCGCCACCTTCGTAGCAGCTAATGGTCTTAGCTAGAAGATACCAGCTTGTCCACTTTTAAAGATTTTTTTTTTTTTTTACCAAAAAAAATAAATAAATAAATACGAAAGTAAACCAATCAACTGAGCAAAATAGACATTTACAGTCGTTTTATTCGGGGTAAAATGTCTCCTGTCTAAAAATTAAAAAAAATAAAAAATAAAGTGAAAATGGTAAAACGCCTCACCTCGCGTGACTCCAGACCTGCTCCACACGCCGTCTGCGCACTTCACTGCGCAGAAATGTCTATTTTGTTCTTTGAAGTGCTTGTGTTAAGTAAGTTTGTCGCATTAGCTGTTTAATGTAGCATTTGTGTTGCTTTAACTGGCATGTGAATAGAAAGCAGCACAGTCAAGTTCAGATGGCTCAGACACTTTAAGCTAAAGCAGGTGTTAAACTTTGGTCAATCAATTCGCCTGCTGAGAAAGTTGCTAACAAGTCAGCTTTCAAAAGCACTTCTTTCAGCTTGTGGACCTTCATGTCGGTATCACTCTCTGATTAGACACCATTTATAAAGTGAGGACACTTTATATACTTTATTAGGACAGTTATAAGCTAGGAACAATTTTGGAAAATCTTATATATTAAGAAAGCTACGCTATATTATTTCTATCCTTAATGTTAGCGAGAGAGTTGGTCTTGGTCTTGTTCGTCAGCCACCTGCAATTATAAATGTTAATAAATCATTTGTTTCTAATATACATCATGTTAAAATGGATTTTGTTCCAAATGTCCCGTTGGCCTTTTTTCTAATAAATAAAAGCTAGCAAAACAAGTAACGTGCCACGTTGAAGGAGGATTTTCCACAAACTGGCAACCCAAGAGCTGTTCTTATTAATGGAATATAATAGATGTAAAAATAAAAAAGTTTTGAAAAATGTAAGTAAATTGTGTTTGAACCATTAATTAGACTTTTTATTCCACTTTATAATACTTTTAGAAATTATGCCTATAGTTGATTAAAGCTGTTTACCAGTTTAACAATTTACCTGTTTAACACATATCGTTTATTGTTATATCGCTGATCGTTTGACTACGATCCTTGACAGTTTTGACTGTACAAAGATAAAGCCCCCCATCTAGTGGTCAATGTGTATAATTGCAGTTTGTGGGGACACGTCCCACCCTTTTCAACCAAAAGACACAAGAGTGTGAATTAGTTTTTTATGTTAGAAACCTGTATAGTTTATTTCTTTGTCACAGTGACAAGGATATCTCACAAATAGGCACATTCTCTCTGTAAATTATTCTCAGTTCAATTGTATTCATCTTACTGATGCCTTTTATAAACTGTAATTAATGGCTTTAATAATGGTTAATAAATCTTTTTCTAATGTTTATAGAACAGTTACAAGCCATTAATAAAAAAAACAAGTTGTCAGGTTGTGGCAAAAAAAAAAACAAAACTCTAGCATAACAAGCATTATTCAATCATTTATGGATAGTCCATACTCCAATGGGCTGTTTAAACACTTACTTTCTGGACCAAACTCCACTTATGAACTGCTTAATAACATTCACAGCTGCAGCCTTGATGGACTGATGGTACTATTTTACTTTATTCTAAGCATGGCCCATTAAACAGAAGAAAAGAGAAGAAAACAGTTGTTCATGCAGCGTGCACGAGGGTTTAAAGAACAACTTTACTGTGAGACCAATGTCTTGCAGCTTTTGGCCTTTATCAAGAGCACCATAAATTAAAATAGCTATGAAAGAAAAACATTTTTAAAAGCTTGGAATGTATAAAACACAACTAGTTGTAACTACATATCAGCCAGCTTATTAAAAAAAATAGAATAATGACTGTAAACATACATTTCAGTAAGTTATCAGGGGGTAAGATTAGATAGGTATTCTTTTTGCTCTGTGCAAATAAGTACAATGATGTGTGCAAACATGTTTGTAGGATTTTAGACAATCATGATCCAATTTTCTTATATCAATATACTAAGTGATAAAATTGTCAAAATCTAATCAAGTCAGACATACAGTGACAAACACCACAGACAGAAAGAGAAAGAGTATCGAAAAAGCAAATGAGCTCTGGAGTTATCATTCAATTTATTCTTCTTTTTTTCAGTATGGAGAGCAGCCTCACTCCTCTGGGGACTTAAAGTACTAATCCTGAAGAGTCTGCCCTCCAGCCAGCTCCACAAGTGAGACAGGGGTGGAATTAAAGGAATAAGAAAGATAGATTGCGGATTATTCCCCATTTGTCTTACACTGAATTAAAATGCATGCCAATGTTTAGTCGTATTGCCATTATTATTTTCGTTCAAGTGTTGAGAAAATAAACTACCTCTAACTACCTGATCTCCACTGATACCACAGACCTCACTGGAGAAGAGGAGGAACTTTGTATAGGCAGGTTTAGATACAGACATGTTTGTACACGTCAAAAAGAAACCGGGGAATCCAAGCTGTATATATTTCACTCTAAGGCATTTTTGTCAATTGCCAGTCAGTCAACAAATAAGTCATCATTGTATTATCTTGATCCGTTTTGTTTGTTCCAAATGAATGGATTAATGTTCTTGTTTCTGCTCTGATATTCGTGAAGCCAGTGAAGCATTTATCACGTGTGATTGCTGGTACAATGGTACACCATTCTCAATGCGAGGGTTGGATGAGAGAAAAGATGAATTTTTTGATTTGTGGAAAGAGTGGTATGTCTACTACATGTACTACACTTTTTTTGGAGCCTTGCACTCAGCTATAGGGCTGAATGAAAAAGGTAGAGAGCTGTTGACAGGGGGAGGCAGAGAAGGGCATGAGAGCAATGTGGAGAGTGGTGTGTCCTTAACCAGTACAGACTGGCTGTCTCTAGGAGGTTCAGAAAATTGCCAACTGATGGGCACCGCTTTTTCAGTGAAGAAGGAGGCAAAGATATGGGCTCAGAGATTTGTGTCTAGTGGGAATGGTGGAGTTTTGAAGGTGGAAAATTGTTTCTGCAGTACTGTAGTATTGCTGATCTTATCATAGTAAAAAAAATGATGCTATATTGAAGGAAGACAGTAGTGACTGGTCAGAGGGATTACTAATTATGACATTTTCTCTCAGAAACTCTATCACTATGCAGCTTTTGGATGGTGTCAGTCAGCCATGGATAAAGCAGGTTAGAGTGGGTAGGTTTTGTGGATAGAGGACACATGGCATGAGGTCAGAGTAGGCAAAGAGACTTTTTGGTATCACTGACCTCTAATGTGAAAAATGTGCTAATGGTAGGAAGAGCCAAGGTCGCCATGGAGGAAATGTGGGTGTGAGACAAGTTGTGGCAGATTGAAACCAGAGATGATTTTATAAATATTATTACTTTGGTTAGATCATTTATCTTCATCCAGCTAAAAGATTAAATGGACCTTTGTGTCCTACGCAGCTTTTAAAAGCTCACAGAACCAGAGCCCTGTCAAAAATGGAAGAGTAAATGGATTGCATTTATATAGCGTTTTTCTAGTCTTATCGACCACTCAAAGTGCTTCACAATCGAAGCCACATTTACCTTTTCAAACACACATATTCATATTATGCTACTACCACTACTGCTCATATAGCACTTCTATAGTACATACTCATACAGATACATAGAATCTGTGAATAGAGAATAGAGCAATTCGGGGTTCAGTGTCTTGCCCACGGACACTTCAACATGCTGATTGGAGGTGCCAGGGATCGAACCACCAACCTTCTGATTAGTGGACGAGTCGCTCTACCTCCCACTTTTTTCTTCAATCCGTGCTGACACATACAATTCTCTAGGCCTTCTGAATATCTATGACTAAGGCACTTACTGCCCTCCAGTGGCCCTTGTTGAGGACAACATCAGTCCAATCGGGTGACAAGGGGTTGATATTTTTTCGCCTGCCCTGTCCGGTTCATCCTTCCATTTCCAACCACTCCAGTGTAACTTTTGTCTTTCATACCGAATCACAATACAATCGATCAATTCAGAGGATTAAAGAAGACAAAGTGGTGCATGTAGGGCAAACAAGTTGGACACAAAGGTGTTGGAGTGATAATGTTGAGAGTTTGCATCAGACCTCACTGACCTTTACTGATCTGACTCCATCTGTTGACCACAGTCAGAGCTGAGAATCTTGCAGAATTCAGTGTCAGATGTTAGTCTTTGTTTTCTTCCATTAAACAAGAGTGTATTGTTAGCAGTTGAGGGGCATGTTGACAATAAGAGCGTGTCTTGGGACATTTAATCAAGAAGCCATTACATCTGCATGTTGCATGTCGGTTTCATAAGAAGAGCCTTTTCCTTTAATCAGTATCATCTTGTCCGACCACCAGCAAATAAAAACATTCACTGTGTATATTTTTATTGATATAGTTAATAAGAGATAATTAAAAATAACGTGTCTTGTTCATTAATTTGAAATAGGCCCAATGAAGAGAAGAATCATGGAGGTCTCATTAACAGCAGAGGTTGCAGCCAAATCAGCCCAGCTCATAATCTAGCCTTCTGTGATATATGATTTTCATGATTGTAGTTGCTTGGTTCACCTCTAACAGTGGTCCCCAACCAACCCTTTAAAACAAAGTAAAACAGAGTTAAGTGGGTTAGTGTGGGTTAACTCAACAGCAAAACATTTGAGTATCTTGCAATTTGGGGAATTGTGATGAAAATAACAGTTTAATTTGTTGCAGCCTTTCACGTCATTGCTGGGATGATACTACCTTTCGCCCAGGTTTTGCGTGTTAATTACGCTGAATCATTTTTAATAAAACATAGCTTTATTTACAGATATATGAGCACTGCTACAATACAGAGCAAAATGTGTTAACAGTAGCTAGATAGATAACAGTGTTGAGATAAAGAAATGACAAACACACTGAATGGAAACTTTGACACAGTGCCACTCTACAAGAACAGGGCTACAAGATGAAGCAACGAAGCACCAGTTTTAGCTGATGTTGCGCATTAGTGGTTCAAATTCATGAACAATACAACCAGTTGATATATAATGAACCTTGGGTTTATGGGGTCCTTGGGGGTTTTGGGGCTCAGGGCTACTTTGCACAGATGGTGATCCAACTTTGACACTAACAAACAAACATTAATAGTAATAAGTAATCATATAGTATACTATTAACAATATCCTGAGAGGGGTGTTTCTATATAGGGGGGTCTGTATTAAAGAAAACTGTCACATAAGAAATCAGTTTGATTTGTGTCTTGTGAACAGGGCTCCCGTTGCTGTGTTCACACTGGCACCTGATTATTGTTTTAATGCAGATTTAAAAATCCCCCAGAATCACCATGCGAGAGCATAAATGATGTGAACTGGCCTTTATGCTTTTTAAGATAACGATAATATGTACTACCACCTTTCGCCCCGCTCTGCTCCTCTCCCAGCAGGAGTCTGATGTCATGGGAGGAGTTTGTGTTGGGACCCACAAAACTTTTTGCTTGTGCTGGTTTCGACGCCACGCCTCTGTGCGTTTTCCTCCGCGCGTTGATTTCATACCAAACTCATACTTGGCATTCCGCCTTTTTTTTTTTTTTTTCTTGCGTGTGTGCGTGTGTCAAACGCGATTATTTGCGCCGAGGAAATACTCGCTATCCAGAAATTTGAAAAAAAAAAAAAAAAACAACAACCCACCAACAAACACAAAAAAAAAAAAAAACCCCACCGTGGAAACAAAGGCTGAAGGAGAGGAGCGTGAGCCCGTGAGAGCAGGGCAGGGAAGCCGCTGTAAGGTGAGTGCGCCTCTCGGAGAGCTCTTTGTTGTGTGCAGCAACTTTCGTGCGGCAGCTGCTGCTTCGCTTCGTGTGCGCTGAAAGTTTTGGGATATTTCACATATTTCGCATTTTCCCGCTGCCGCTTTGCTGATTCAGAGCCTCGTGTGTTTAGCAGGGAGTCCCTCTTTTATTCACCCAGTCACTCCCGCCGTAGTTGAAGCCACTTTCTCGGTGTCTCGCGGACTAACTTTGGGGTGTGTTTTTTTTTTTTTTGAGGTATTATTAGCCCGCAAGCTAACCAACTAGCATGTCCGCTCGAGTGTGTTAGCACAGACCTGTGGGTAACATAGCCACCAAAGGACAGAAAGTACAGCTTCTCCTTACGCTTTAAAGTCTCCGTAAACTGTTTTTCTTTTACTTCTCGGCCTCAGCCGGGTGCAAGCTTTTGTTTCCACCTGGTTTTTAAAGACGGATTATGCCAACTCACAGTTAGCTAAACGACTCCCAACCGTTGAATGTGATTTCATTTTTCCCCCTCTACGTACAAACAGATGGGACTCATTTCTCGAAAGTTTCACCAGCATGTGAGACTGGTTTTATGGGTTCAACAGAAGTCGGAGAAGAAATGAATAAATAACACCACTGTTCCTCCCCAACACAATCACTCTGAATTATCAAACTGGTGTGAAACGCGTCGCCTTAATGTTTCACGGTGGTGAAAGTGCTAAAGGAAACTTTCCCGTCTTCAACCTACGACGGTCTTCGGTGATAGTGGTTTTTAAATGCACAGTGAAATCTAAAGTGATGAAATCAAGCTTGGTTAATGATGGTGTCACTGCTTTCCCCGCTGGAGCAGGAGGCAGCCCGTAATGTGCATGTCTTGTCAGTGTTTGCTGAGCTCATGGCTTTATTTAGCTCAAAGCCCTGCCGACTCCTCGCTGCACTGAACACCTGACCTTTTTGGCCACTGGGGTTATGTCGAAAATGGCAGTGCTACATCTGACTTGAGTGAATTATGTCCTAACTTTAACATTTACCCTAAGTCCCCTCAATGACAAAGCTGGGGCTGTGACGCCTTAGTTGGTTGCAGGATTTTCTAAGTCACAGCCAAATTGGTCAGTAATATTACACTCAGTCCTCATGTCCACCCTCCGGCCACTTTAGTGGGTACACATACAACTTAGTCCATTAAAATACAATAGACAAACCTGTATTTATGAAGATGATTTGTTCATTTTTTTAAATGAGAGGTTTAACTTAATTAAACTGTATGTTTATAATTGAGGTGATAGGTGTTGTGCTGGACTGAATTACAGTTGGAATTATATATTATATTGAAATCTGCCTGTAATAGGTTTTAAAAATGTGGTTGCAAAACATTTGAAACACCTCGACGTGAGTGTAATCCATTGTGCATCTAGTTAATATCTTTCTGACTGTTAGTCAAGACTAAACATTTCTATCGTTTTGAAGATGGACTTTATGGCTCTGCTGTTGTGTTGGTTTGCATTAGATTTTACAGATTTACCTAAATAAGTGGCCATATGATTGCATAATAGTTTTATGCTATTTGCTGTCAACAATGTATATCAGTTGCATCAGTATTTGAGTTAACTAAAGTGATTGAATCAAAGTGAACTTCCTTGTTGTTTGTGGTCCCACACACCGTAAATGTTTTTTTTTTTTTTTTAAAGAAAATTGCCAAATCACATAATTCTCTTAATTCTGTTTTTTCTGATTATTAAAATGTATGTTTGAGTGTTAAAACCCAATATTGGGCATTGAGTTTTGAGTGGACAACCCCTCCACTGCCCGTAAACATTACAAAATACAACAAATAAAATAAAGGATTGTCAAAACGCCAAATAAGGACATATGTGGTGTGATCTCAACAAAGGAAAAAATACTGTTGATGAGCTTTGAGTTGTCCAGCCAAAGTGGAGTATCTTAGTAAGATTTAAGGCTGAGTAAAGGCCTGAAAGGGTGGAAGTATCCCGGATTTCCTCCTAAAGCATCGGTAGCTTTATGGCTTTATGTGAGCATTTAGCAGCTGCAAGGACAAAAGATATTTAAAGCTCTTTCCAATAACTAATAGACAACACTCATAAATGAAGTAATACACTGCACCCATTAAAAAAATAACCACTACAAGATAACAGTGGTTTAACAAGGCTGAAAGAATTTATCTTTATCTTAGTCATTCCCTTATTGGTCCTGCTCATACTATTCCAGGTTCTTTGTCATACTGAAGAATTAAGTTTTTGGATTATCTTAAAAAAATAAAATATATTCAGCACAGGACTAGAATTGATTTAAGTACAACTAAATACTGTTTATAGAGTAATGTTCACAACAAAAAAGTCAATATAAACTTGATAACTAACTGTAAACAAATCTGACATAGGTATTATATCTAATTTGGCTGAGTGAAGTTTAGAAAAATGAACACAGACATCAGTCAGTATCAGTCCTTCCTCCTGTCCTCTGTCCTTCCCCCCTCTGCTGCTGGTGGGATTCACTTCCTGTTGGTTTTGCCAGTAGAGAGAGGAGGAGCTGGTTTGTTTCAGCCAGAAGCTCAGTTAACAACAATTTGTCAACTTTTAAGATTTGTGGAAAACTCAAATATTTAGAAGTTGACATTGTTTTAGCTTCTTCCTAACAATTAGCTATTAGCTTAAACAATGCATACATTTAAAATATTGTTGTCAGTGTCCTTGCAACTGATCACTGCAGAGAATATCTTGCTGACTGAGTTCCTGACTTCCCACTCAGTGCTTTGAAGGCCGACACATCTCCTCCCCCTGAATATCAAAATGTTCTTTTAGGCTTTGCTCTTTCCTAACCATCTCACCAGGACCCGTCTAATCTCTATGGCAACAGCACAGTCCCGTCAGCAGTGATTGAAACTGGGAAGGCCTTGTGCAGAGTGTGTCCAATAAGCCCACCACAGCAGGGGAAGCTCGGTGACCACACTGATCCTCTGTGGTTCTCCTGTGGCCGGGACCATGTTAGCCACACTCTGGAAAACATTACACACCAGGCAGCACTCATGTTGCATATGTGTGCCTGTGTTTGATGAGACTTGGAGCATCTTCAACAATAGCAAAAGAATGTGTAATTTCCTCATGTGGCCTAGGCAGGCAAGGTTGCGGGCTTCTGGGAAGTTCATATGGCTTGAGTGTTGCCTTTTGAGATTGTTTCTCTAGGATACTTAGCTAAGGAAAATGATTAACCAGTCTCACCATCCCTAACTGTAGTCAATTTGTCATCTATCATCTTCCATCTGCCGGTGTAACCTTAATAGCTGCACCAACTGGAAGTGTCTTCATTGACCTTGGCCAGTGTCTTTATAAATTTACAACCTCCTAATGTTTTTCCATTTTGTTTGTCTGGTCTTTAACCCTGGATGCCAGAGCTATTAATACATCATGTACTCATGGAAGCTGTAAACAACTTCAGATGAATCTGATCTTGCTCTTGGTCAAGTGTGGAGACATTTTGAGTCCAAGAAATCTGTCACCATTCTCAACAGCCCCAAAGTTAATCCTGGTCCCGTCTGTCCATCAAAGTCCGTGTGATGTAGATTAGTAAAACAAAGTTCATGGCCGTTCCTCAATTTGGCTCATCTGGTAATTTGAATAGCCACAAAATCAAAGTTCTGCATCATATTAGTGCAAATATCATAAAAATACAAGATATGTCATAAACCTGTCCTGCTGATAGCTCTCAAATACTAATATGCACAATGGTTTCATCTACCCAGTTATATTAAGATGATCATTAACATTGGTGTAAGTTGACAAAGGCTTAGAGAAGTGGAACATATCGTCATTTTGCTCAACCCAAGTGGGTGTGCAAAGCCAGTTCTCACATTTTACTTGTTTGGGAAACCCCTTGTCCTCCTCCCCAACCTTTAATACTTTGCCATGATTTTTTTTCTTCTAGTTTTAAAACAAACCATACTTTGCAACACTCTGTGTGCAGTTCACTTCTGATGAGAGTTGGTCAGAAATGCCTCCATTACTGCCTAAAATATGGTAACTGGTATCAGTGTATGCAAGTATAAGCAATTAGAATAACACATTATTTATAAGTTTAGTTTCACATCTAGATAAACAGATTTCCCACAAATCTTTTCTTCTGTGCTGCTCTTGAACAGTAGAAGTTGCACTACTGGAAGCTGCTGTGTTAGATTGGCAAAGAAAATGTATTTCCTAGGGTGCGCCATTAGCAAAATTTACGCAAAAACTGTTACAGTGGATATGGTGAACTGGCAATATGTTACATTAGAAAGTCCCAGTGTAATCAGTGTATAAATCAGTGTATACAAGGCCTTAATTTTGAGGGGCATCATTAGTGTTGGGACAACTGGTAGAGAGAGTTTGTTTTCATTTTAGTAAATTTATATATTTAAAAAAAAAAAAGGTTCTAGGGTATTCATGTATATATTAATCTTTTACCTGAGCTTAACCTGAGCTATGCCATACAACAATAACGGCAATAATGTCATATCCATACAGGATTAGTAGTCTACATCTGTGGTTCCCCGATGGTGGAACAAGCTACCAAATGCTGTCGTAGTAAGCAGTGCCCCTCTTTATCTTCAAAAATCTTGTAAAGAGTCATCTCTTCCTAGAATGCCTCCTCTCCTAACGCCTAACTCCCTAACGTGTTACTGTCACTTAATAAGCACTTTCCATGCACTTCTTTACCTGCTGCTCTTGTACTTCACCTTACTGAAAAGATTTAGTACTTCAAGGTTTCCCGCTACACGGAAGTTTTAGTGTTGTTCCTTTGGATAAAAGTACTTGCCTAATGAGTAAATGATATTAATGATACAGCATTCAACTCTGCTTTGACTTTCTCCCACGTTCTCCACTTCTGACACAGCAAAGTAATATATTTTGGAAGATGTCCAGTCAAGCACAAGTTTTAGTTTAAGCCAGACAAACATTTTCATATGGATAACAACAAAAAAATTTTTTTTTCAGGAATTATACTCATGGTTTTCATATTCTTCCCATCTAACAAATTTAAGAAACAACACATTTCTTGGCTGCTGTTGTGGGTAGCGGTGTGTGGTTGAATTCCAGCTCTTGGTTAGTTTAAGCAAAAGTTAAGTTTCTTAAACCACAAAAATGCCTGTAGTTTATTATTTCCAGCTCACAGACTATTCACTTTAGTGTTTGTATATATTGCTTTAATAGATGATTTAAAGCTGGACTGTGTTTTCAAAACACCCAGGTGACAGCTGCATTCATTTCTTTGTTGCTGACTGTGATGCCACTTTAATTACTTTCTAAATTAATCAACAGTTTAAACAAATACTTCTCTCCTCTTACATTGTGGTAGATATTTTGGTCTAATGCTTTTTTAATGTGGAAGAAAGCCTGTCTAGAAACTGGGGTACAGAACAAGAATTATCCTTTGCATTGTTTCTATTTTTGTTAATGGTCCAAATCGACATTTATGTGGAGGATCATCACTTTTTCACATATTATTTATTACACTCAATAACCAGCACCACAGAATTATTAGAAATGTATTGTCCTGTGTGTTCAAGGTGTGTTGTGGCTGGAGCCGTCATCATTGCGTCGGAGTGGAGTTGCCGTGGCAGCCCTGATGGGGCGCAGGAGGAGGGTGGCAATGGAGAGGGACTGGGCGATGGGGCTGACCGTGGATTGGATGGTGACCCTGAGGGAGTGTGGAGTCCTGACATTGAGCAGAGCTTTCAGGAAGCTCTTGCCATCTACCCTCCCTGTGGCAGGAGGAAGATCATACTTTCAGACGAGGGGAAGATGTATGGTGAGAAACCCAACACATTTCTGTCCTAACACATTGGTTGTCATTAGGGGTCAACTGATAGGGGTTTTTCGGGGCTGATTCTGATTATTAGTAATCAAGGAGACTGATGACCAATATTTGGACCCAATATGCCAACACAAGATTACTGCTACATTAGGACTTTCACTGTGGTATTCAAGTGTTTCTATCATTTTGTGTACCTCATTTATATTCATGAATGTAGGCAAAATACCTCTTTAATGATGCAATACATCAGCAGCTCCACATGCTATACCCTCCAAAATGATTATACAGTTGAATCAACAAGTCTCTGCAACAGTTGTATTTCAACTGAACATTATATCTTTCACGAAGAAAGATTAGGCCAAATCAGTTTTAGCTATAGATGTTCCTAATAAATTGCCAACTGAGTGAATATTTAATAATTATCAGTTGTATGCACAAGTGTCTGACTGTAATCATTTGGTTAATTTCGGTGCTTTCCTCATCTGGGAACCAGTATGACTGATAGTTTGAAGATGCTCTTTAATTGAGTCATTTTATTAAATATTATTAGTATCAACATATAAGATGTTATACATCTCTGCCACCCCTTTAAAAAAATGTAATGCATTAACATAGTTACTCAAAGCTCATTTTATCTGGCTTTCTTTGTACTTCTGTCTGATTACATTTTACACACGTAATTATTCTGCTACTTGAGTAAAATGTCTTTACCATAACAGCGATAAGTGGCAGTTTACACGCTGCACTAGGCTTAAGTGCACTGCCTCATTTCCAGTTGGTGGAGTTTCTGTTAGTGGTAGTGCTTATTGGTGCTCCATCTTAGCCCTGTTAGTGTTGCTGTTTTTTTTTTTTTTTTAGTACAGTGACTAACTACCCGCTGTGCACGCTGAGCAACTTTCACTAATTAAAACTGATGCTATTGAGATCTGTTAGTTGCTTACGCTTAGCTATGGCCTCTCTCTCTCTCTCTCTCTCTCTCTCTCTCTCTCTCTCTCTCTCTCTCTTTTCACCCCTTGCTCGGTGTGTCTTGGACCAACAATTAGCAAGTTAATTAACTTGTTAATTAACTATCTAACTTATCATACGATGCTTAAGGTGGGACATTGCTCCAGACTACAAACAGGGACAGATGGCTGCATTACAGCTAAAGTAGCGTATTTTTAAATCAAATTCCTTTATTTTATTTATTAAAAAATATTAATTCTGATAATCAGTCAGGTCAACCAATCAAGTAAATTTACTTGAGTAAATGTTCTGTACAGTAACAGTAGAGATTGGCCACCACATGCTGATGTGCTGCAGTCAACCTCAGTGTACCGTCTCATTTCCAGTTGAGTTTCTGTTACAAAATGAGCAGTGTTTATTGCTGGTTGATCCCTAGTTGTCTTAGGTCTCACCACTGTCTTGTACTTCTGTTCTAATCCAAAGGCCAAAGTTGAAGTCCATGTTTGTTTTAAATGCCTGTTGAGATTCTTTACAGGTGAAATAACATAACATAAGGATGTAATATCCCTGTCTTGTTTGTAAAGGGCTTTGACTAAACCTGTCAGTTATGGAACCACAAACAAAAATGTTTTCATCATTTACTTACAATGGCAGAATTTTAAGAGTCTGTGTATATATACACATACACACACACACACACACATAGCTTTATAACTCCATCTCTCAAAATATTGCAAATAATTTGCAGTTGAGTTTTCAGAAATAACCTGCACTGTACTGAATGTTCTGCATGTACTTTTGCAGTGAAATGATGTCTGGCTCTCTTTGAAATAACAACATATACCACAACTGCAGAAGTTTTAATAGTCAATTAGATTTGAAGGAAATCTTCAGGATGTAAAGCTACTTACCATCGTACACAAAACATAGTTGACTCATACAATAAGGTTTTGATTGTGAATTTTAAATTGTGAAGTAGGGCTGCCAACAGTGATGATGTGAGATTTTCAGAATAATTATAAACCTGAAAAAGGCCCATTTGATAAGTGAGGATCATGTCAGCAAGATGTACGGTGACACAGATACGGTGATGGGCAAAAAAACAAAAAGTTCCAAATCCCATGCTCTTAAAGTTTAACTTTTCCAACATGATATATAACTGAAAGTTTATTCCTGATGTTGTTTGGCTCTCCACAGAACCAACACAAAGGCCTGAAGTGATTTGCTGTGTGCACTTTGTAACTGGTTTATTGATGCGTCTTGTAAAGACCTCTTAGTTTGTACCAAGGTGATCTGCTTGCAAGAATTTAGGGAGAGGTCAACAGACAGCCAGCAGTGACAGATCACACTGGGGTCAGTAGATAGGACAGGCTGACATTTCATGTCAGGTGAGGATTAACATATGTAGACGTTGCATAATTGCAAAGTGGCTGGTTCATATTGGTCTGTGGAATTGCAGAATCAGCTTTGTAGTGCATGTACTCAAGCACTGTGACCTATGTTTGTTTTTACTAGGATCTTTTCAGGATCCTCGCTTTGAGTAGAGCTTTGATGTATTTTGACCATTTCTTCCTACCTTTTATTGAAGGCCTTGGCTTGCACCCAACATTCTCAGCATTTCTTTTCTTTTCTTTTTTGGCTGAGAGTTGGCATTCCCGCCTGCAGCAGTCTGTGTCATGCATTTGTGTATGTGTGAGAGTCTGTTGTGAGGGAAATTGGATATGTGATCCCATGCGACAGAAAGGGAAAGTTTGTTTCAGCATTGCGGCATTTTCTCCTTTTGTGGAAATGTGGGCTCACTGTGTTGACCACCCCCACTTCCCACTCAATAAACAAGGATAGTCCCACAGCTACACACAGTCGCACATTGGAAAGCGACACGGAAGCTTAACCAAACACAATACCATCTCTCCTTTTAACCCACCAGTTTCTCATTTTCAAATTGTATATGTAAGACAACACTCCCAGTTTAAAATTTTTGTCAGTTTGTCATGATTTGGGAAACTGTAAATTGTTTTTCTTTTCTAAATTAATGAAAAACTATGGTCAGAGAGCCACCTCTATAATTAAAATGCAAAAATAATTAAAATGCAAAAACGACATGAAAATGATAGTACAGCGACATTTAAATGACTGTATTACACATTTCCACTTTTTTTCCAGGTGGCAGATGTAACAGAAACAATATTGGTAGTTTGTCTTTGTCTGAGAAATGAAGAGTGTCTTTTTCAAACATGAAGCATATATATATATGCATGCAAAAAAGTATCTATAGCTACTATAGTAGCTATAGTGTAAATACCTGTTGCCATTTTCATTTGACCAAAAATGCACCATTTTTGCTTTAAATAAATGTTTATTTAAAACCAGCCATGGGTCTAAATCGCTCTAAATTGTGTAAAAGAATTTGTTGGCGGGGGGGGGGGATTATTTATGCATACGTGTGGATTGAGATGACATCACAGCAGATCCGTGCATCACTATTACTCTGTATCAAAATATAAGATGTAGCTCAGTACAGGCACTAACATTAATGTACTCTCTCCACTGCGTCAGTCATCAGAGATCTTCTGCTCTCAGTCATGTTACTAGTATGATGTCACCCTGGATTATGGTTTCAAGCATGTGTTCCCAAATTAGGATGATCAGCAGACAGATCACTTGCTTTTGCACTCTGTGTGAGTGACACACATAGAACAAAGGCTGCTTGTTTTAATGATATTTTAGTAACATTGGTAAAATTGTCTGAACGCAGTTTAATCAACATGTGTAAACTCCTGCAACACATTAGTAAGAGTGCGTTGGGGCTGGATTGAAGATTTTGACATATTTCTTTGTTGGTGGTGATGTATGTGATTTCATTAAATCGTAAACGATTCAAGCATTTTTGTCCTTAACTCATATGGTAGTAGATTGATAAAGGGCAAATACACTTTTTTTGATCCACAGTTGAATGACGAAATTGAATGACGAAAAAAAAAAAAACTTTCAGAAGAATCAAATTTGATCCTTGCCTCTGCCTGCAACAGTAGACTGCATGACCTCTATGTGCCCACCACTTTTAAATCACACCATATTTACTCACCTTTGAGAACTGCACTGGAAAATGCTCTACTAGAAACAGATAAATGTGACTTTTTTCAATAGTTACTTGAAAAAGAAGTAAATCTTGCAATGCAAGCTCCTATTTTACTGATCTGTTCTCATATTAAGGTGTAAATTGGGCACTCTACATTGGGCACTCTACATTAAATGGGACATGTGTGGAGTTCTGATGAAAAATCATTTGGCCTTTTGTGGTGTAGTGGTAGGCTGCAGGAAAGTGTGTGTCCTGTTTTGGGAATTGGAGCAGACTGGTGTGTCTGAGTCAGCCCCTTTTGTTGATTTTGGGGAATTCTGTGTTCTGGTAACTTCACAGAGCTGGTGTGACTCAGCCTGATGTGACCTAAGTCCCGAAAGCAACACACCACTTCCCAGAAAGCAGGATGCTGATCGTGATGATGTTAGTGCACATGTATATGTGATTAATTGATTGCAGCAGTGGAATCAGTATCTAAGATTTAATGCAATCACCTTTGTCTTTAACTTCTCCTCAGATTTCACAATATTTGTAGGACAGTGAATAGAGAGTTGCTCACCAGCTGCGATTAGAGGTAAATGGGTCACCAGGTGTGGGCTGGAGCTGGGGGAGGCAGGGAGAGAAAGCGCTGACCAGGCAGTCTTTGGTGACCACAATTTAGAAGTCTTTTAACTATGTGATGACCTCTCCTCTCTTTTTCCTTTCCATTCCCATCACTTGTCCATCTGCTGAGGAGCTCAACCAAAAGGCAAAAGTGTGTGTGTGTGTGTGTGTGTGTGTGTGTGTGTGTGTGTGTGTGTGAGAGACACCTCATGCTAAATACAGCCACATTAAACTTTCATATTATCCTCATTTCAAATGTGTTCTGAGGATGGAAAAGGTATCTGCAGGATCCTTACCCTCTTTTACTTCACACTCAAGCTTGGTCTGTGAATGCATTACAACCTAAACAGACATCTGATAAATTTAAATCCTCAATGTCACTGTGAACCCTAGACTGAAAACCTGAAGGACTTGTGCACTTGCCAGTTTGTTATGATTGTACTTAAGAAGATTAACATTATAAGATATAAACCAAAATAGAGACTGTCTGGTCTGCTGCGTTGTAGTAGAATTGAGATCAAGTACTGATTAAGTTGGCTCAGTGTTAAAGCACTAAAGCATTTTTCATCACCCAAACAAATGAGCTTCGTTGCTCCAGTAGTTATATGAGAGTGGTGTAATTAAAACCGTGTGGGCCTATTTTGTGACTGTACCACAGAGGAAAAACTCAGGCAGGATCTTTGGACATTCATTTGATCAGCGCTGGATGCAGGCCAGGGAACAGTGTCCTACATCTGAATCAAGCATTACTAAAAGTGGTCTAAAATGATGGCTATCGTGATTCATTTTTTTTTGTTGGAACAGTGGCTTCAATTAACTATATCTGAGGTCATTTCAAAATTGTGCAAAGAAGATTGCCCAATTCAGTTTTTGAATACTGCTTCTGTCCACTTTTTTGATCCTCATAGAAATTGAGCCTTGCAAGGCTCAAAGCAGTTTTGTTAACAAAAGGGGGCCAGTGAAAGGAGACAATTTGCCACTAACTAGGTGTACTATAATAATGTGGATACTGAGGTTGAAACAAGTGGTTGGTCAGATTTGAGCAGCAGCCATATTCTGTTCTTTAGAAAAATGTTGAACCTTTGTCGTCTCACCCAATATACAGTAAGCCTGCTGACTACAATGAATTCTCATATAAAAGTTCATATTCAAATAATGGCCTTGGGCAAGGCCATCGTGAACAAATGAAGGATGGTTCTGGTCTACTGGAACAGCTCACATGATAAATTCAGTATAATGTACCACAGGACTCATTTCACCAGTACAATAGGGTCATTTCATAGTCACCACTCTGAGTTGGTCTTTTTGAACATACACAACATTAATACTAAAAACCAACATATTAAGGGAAAGGTACCTGACATTTAATTTGAAAAATATGTGAAAAGTGTAGAATTTCATTCAATATTACTTTGTAACACCTTTCATGACTCTTGCTGTACTAATGAAATTAATGCTGTGGACATCGTACTGAATTTATCAAGATGCCAGGAAAAGCTTTTGTGTTTATACTAACAGGGGATCTGAGGGAAATTAAAAATAAAACCCTGTCCCAGTAGTATTTTAAATGTGCAGCATATTGGGTGAATAAATGAAACTAATGGATCACCGATCCTTACAGGTTGTACAAGCCCCATTTTTTTTTCTTACTGTATGGCATGATAGTGAAACGCATTTGTTTTATGTGTAATATAAGTGTTATGATGGCAGAAAGTATTGTATAGTGTTTAAATGCTCCTGTCTGATTCTTTCTCAATTCTAGGTCGAAATGAGCTGATAGCTCGATATATCAAGCTCCGAACAGGGAAAACGCGCACGCGCAAACAGGTGTGTACAAGTGTTGAGTATTTACACGTTTAATATAATGTGGTCCTGATATGCTTTTGTTTTCAAAATAATTCATCTTGTTAAAGTGATTTCATGGTTGTTAAAAATGACAAAAAAATCATTCTGTGAATATGTGTGTTTCCATGGGGGTAACCCTGGCCCCATAGGTGTCTAGTCACATTCAGGTTCTGGCCCGTAAGAGGGTACGAGAATACCAGGCGAGCATCAAGGTGGGTGCCCGCTGAATCGACTCTCCCTTCCCTCTGTAGTCACATTCCCTCCTCTTTTCCTTTCCTTTTCCTTTCTTTTTCCTTTTATCCTCCTTTTTCTTCAGGTCTCTAGTCACTTGCAAGTCTTGGCCAAGCGAAAGTCTCGTGAGATTCAGTCTAAGCTGAAGGTACACATGCTCACTGCCTTTGCCATGCTAGCTGCTTCGCTCTGCATGTGTCCCAAATCCAAGTTAACCCACTGAACCAGCAGAGATGTCTTTGTCAGATCTTATGGCAGGTTCATACTTCTCTGTCCAGGTGTTACAGTATCTGCCTTATAGTTTCCACCATTGTCAACTTGCGTGTGTCCACCACAATAACTGTAACTGGTCACATTGGTCAAATCCGTTTTCACTGCCAAAGCAGCACTATTATTATTATTATTATTATTATTTCTTACCACTCTGTTATAAGCACTCAGTCTGCTTGTGATCATACAGAAGCATTACAGAGTGATCTGTTTTATTAAGCTACTGATCCCCTTCTCTGAATGCACAACATATCCATTTGATGTTAAATTAAATGAATTCCTAAATTAACATTTAAGGCAGCACCACTGGAACACCTCAAAGGAGAAGTAAAAATCCATCTTATAAAGACAGAGGTACATGACCGTAATATTATAAGGGCACTGAAATGGTGTTATTCATTAGGTGAGGGAACGTGGTGTGGTAGACTCAGGCTTTGTAAACTCATTATATAGTCAGACATTTCCTTTGGTTGCTTGTATGCTTAAGAGTGCTCATCATTTGCTGTCTGTCCATTTTTGAAGTTGTGTAGCATTGCTCTGTATAAAAACCAGGTTTTCTGAGTATGTTTGTGTATCATAATTTGACATTTTTGTGACAGTGCATGGCAATAAGATTGACTTTAGAGGTTTGTGGCCTTGGAAAGAATTGCATGAGAATCGATAGCTGGCATGGTTTACCTAAGCATGTACATGGCTGTAGTAATGCACATGAAGATCTGCATACACACAATAATTCCAGAAGTTTTTGATGAGCCCCTCATCCATGAATTTCAGTTTTCTCCTTTAATACATCTCTGATCTCCACGTTCTCGCTTTTGAACATTTCCCTCAGTTCTTTATATCTTTTCTGTTATAGCACTGTTCTTGTGGTTTTACTATACCCTGTAATAAAAGCTGTTTGTGACATAATTTTGCACCAAAGGCATTTCATTTGCTGCTCTCGAATAAACTTTTGGAAAGGATAACTTGTTCAGGTTTCCAGGTCAGTATGTTTCCTGGTATTAATTTCAGCACTCAGCTTTAAGTTGGATATAGCTTGCACTGTTAACTTAAGATGAATGTTTGTGAGCTTAGTGTTTGGGATGAGGTAGGTTTGTAGTTTAGTCACTTCTAACAGTTCTATGTAGTGAGCATGAGCGAGGTGCTTCCCCTATTACCAAACAGTGATTCTGTGACCTGCTTTCATGTTGAATGTACTGAAGTTAATTAATATCGTGTCTTTTCTGTCATAGGCCATGAACTTGGTAAGTTTTGGTTATACAACTACAGTTTTCTGCTTTATGCTTTGTGGTGGGCATCACATTACTGCTAGTCCACAGTGCAGTTCTTCTGCCAGGCTCAAAAATCCTGCTCATTACTCTTTTGTTTTTAGTGGCTTTAGTTAAATACTGGTGATGGCTCCAGTTAGCTCTCCTAGCCTGCTAGCGTGGTGCCCCTCCTGCTTTGGCAACCCCCTGTATCTGCTTTGCACTCTGTCCTGTCTTCCCTCATTACTGCATCATGTTGACGTAAGTTGGCTGGCTCGCTGTCTGAACTGGACTTGAAGTTTTGCTGAGTCTGTAATAACCATATTTTTTTGCTAGGTTTTTCAGGATGGAGCTTTGTCATTGTGCATTATTTTGTCTTTCTCATTCAGGACCAGGTATCCAAAGACAAGGCACTGCAGACAGTAGCCAACCTCTCATCAGCTCAGATTGTGTCTGCGAGTGTAATGAAGCCCCAGACTCCCTTCCCTCCACCAGTCAGAGTGAGACACAAACACACAGTCACACACATCTGTTTTTTTGCCTTCTGGGTAAAAGTCTGAGTAATACTATCTGCCCCCTTTTCTTTTTTTCTTTTGTGTAGTTTTGGCCCGGCCCTGTGCCAGGACAGCCTGGACATTCTCAGGAGTAAGTATCACTGGCAGATTTGTTTGTTTTGTTTGTTTAAAACTGGACAAAGTTTTATGGTTAAGCTAGTACAGTTGCTCATTTTTGAGTTTCTACTCATCTGGTTACAGCATTAAGCCCTTTGCACAGCCACCATACACTACACTACCAGCCCCTGTCCCTGCACCTATCAGTAAGTGTGTGCACAAACTGACTGATTTGACTTATTACTGTGATTATTGTCATGTTAATTGTCTTTTCCTTGTTTCCACGTTTGGCAGGTTATGAGCCCCTCCCACCCCCTCGTCCTGCAGCAATAGCAGCTCCTGTATGGCAAGACAGAACCATCGCCTCAGCAAAACTACGGCTACTTGAGTATTCTGCTTTTATGGAGACACAGAGAGACAGAGAAACGGTAAAGACATTCAGACATTTTTAATCTAAAGTTAACCATGTACAATTTTACTCTTTTGTACTCTTTTTTTTTTTTTTTTTTTTTTTTTTAAATTTATTTATTTTCTTTAAACCGTTTTTCTTATCGTTCCTCCTGTCCTCCAATAGTACAAACACCTTTTTGTACACATCGGCCCATCGAACCCGAGCTACAGTGACCCTGTATTGGAGTCCATAGATGTCAGGCAGATTTATGACAAGTTCTCTGAGAAGAAGGGAGGCTTGAAGGAGCTGTATGAAAAAGGGCCGCACAATGCGTTCTTCCTTGTCAAATTCTGGGTGGGTACACAAAATTAAGGTTTCCACGAAGATGTGCATGTTTAAAAATTCTGTGAATTTGACAAATATAACACATTCTCACAAGAAGACAGTAACTCATCATGGAATGATGCAACAACTTTATTCCATTAATTACATTTGATGTAAATTATATGTTCAGTTTGAAGTTATAACTTACTTTACCACATGGGGGAAGCAAAGCCCCTGTAATGCTGAAGCAAGGTTTAAACAGGAAATAACTTCCTGATTATTAGTTGCTTGTTGTTAATGACAATAACTTGATTTATATAGCATCTTTCTTTACAAGGTTACAGTGCTTTGCAGGCAAATAAACCAGCTAAAAGAGAAATGCCATTGTGAAGTATTAACTGTCCAGCATATTTTAATTTGCAAGAAATGCACTTTTAAGTTTTTGTGCTGCTTAGAGCAGGTAATTTGACCTACACATGTAGAATCACAGAAGAACAGAGATATTTACTTGATGTGTTCAGGAATACACACATAAGAGATGTGTTTATAATCTGAGCCGTGGTCTATGGTCTTGTTCTCTTCTTTCTATTTTTACACTTTTGCTTTGTGTGGTTGTTCCAGGCGGATCTGAGCAGTGACATCGAGGAGGGTTCTGGTGCCTTTTACGGTGTGAGCAGCCAGTACAGTGGAACAGAAAACATCACTATCAGTGTCTCAACAAAGGTCTGCTCCTTTGGCAAACAGGTGGTGGAGAAGGTTGAGGTGAGAAAGTCAACCCAGTATTTTGATATACATAAAGTGTTTCATATCAGGCAAAATCAACGTTTTAATTGTGATGCATGTGTGTTGATTTCTCCCCATTCAGACAGAATATGCACATATGGAAGGAGGAAAGTACGTGTTCCGCATCCATCGTTCTCCCATGTGTGAATACATGATCAACTTCATCCACAAACTCAAACACCTGCCAGAGAAATACATGATGAACAGTGTGCTGGAGAACTTCACTATCCTGCAGGTGTGTGTGTGTAAAGATGAGTTAACTTATTCCCACTATAACAAATACTTTTAGGATCTTGTATGTAAAAATCCATTGTTGTGCACAGTGAGCTAAAGCCAAAGGCTTTAAGAGTCAAATAATGGAAGTATTTTAAACACAGGATTAAATGCAAATAATTAAAGTCACATATTACAGAGGATTGTACCTTTTTTGGGGTTTTGCACTCAGATGTAATTCCTGCTCCCACAGGGTCATTTTCTCAAGTGGGAGACAGTCTGCACCTTGGAACATAGCTTCCCTTACCTCCCCATAGCTTTCAGCAACAAAACTACTACTAATACTCCTTAAGAGCCAATGTTTCCGACTTTGTTCACAGAAATTATACTTATTTTCATCTTTTTTCCCTGACAGATTCTAGACATAGTTTCCCATCTTTCCTCTCCTGAAATCTGTGATTGCGTCTTTAGTTTTTTCTGATATTTATTTGAAAATTACTGTGGCTCAACAAACTGACCAGATTACAGTCAAAATTATATTACTTGTGTTATTTCCTTCATCTCTACCTCTTGTGTTTGTTCACATATTATTTACCCTCCACTCTTTTCCTGTTTCTTGCTAGGTGGTGTCCAACAGAGAAACTCAGGAGACTCTGCTGTGCATCGCCTTTGTGTTTGAAGTGTCCACTAGTGAACACGGAGCACAGTACCATGTTTATCGACTAGTTAATGACTAGCAGCACGGCGCACGTGCATGCAGAGACTCTCCACAGACTTTTTGATGCGTAGATCATAAACACTATTACCAGCTGAAACACACAGAAACCCCACTCCTCTAAACACACTCTTGTTTTAACAGACCAACAGTCCCACTGTAGTCACATCTGGTGTTAAATGTGTAGGCTTTCCCATCGCCGCAAACAAGGCCCAGAACTCTCTACAACATCCCATATACAATATTAAATTTAATGACAAATTTGATTCATTGACAAACGCATAATAAATCTATAAAATAAGCAAAAGAGCTAACTATTAAATGAAGTTTAATATTTGATATTCTTCAATAACATACAATAGGCATGTATCTAACAAATGTTATTCATTTTTAGGGAATATTTCATGCATATGCATTTACGTCATAGGTGTGACTGATGTGAGACGAGTTTGAATATAGGTTGGCAAACAAATCATTTAATCAGTGTTAATGTAACTCTGCCACAATAACTTTTTCTTTTACAGTTTGTATTGTCTCTGTAAGGTAGGAATTTAATGAGCCTATAATGATGTATCTTCTATCACTGCTTTAAGTGGAGTCATGATCTTTGTTTGTTTAATCAAAACTCTTAAGGAACATATGACACAAAGAATGAGTGGGCCTCTTATCAGAATATAATGCACTACATGTAAAAACATACAAGTCATATTTATATTTGAAATAGTGTCAAGTGTAAAGAGAGCCATCATTTTAGGTGTTTTTGTTGTTTAAAGGTCTCCAGCGGTACATGGTTTGTAGGGAAAGATTTTGCTCAAAACTCAAGGAGGTGTTGAAAAGTTGGTCTCACTTGTCTTTGGAAACAAAATAGTTCACACAGTTTCAGATTCGCGTCACAATTGGGTGTGAGCAGCATTTTGAATGAAAGAATTACCTTTACTGTTCATAGATACGATACTGTTTTTACTCTGACTGCGTGGGCTTGCTGCAGTATTTCTACCTCCATGTGAGTTGGGAAGAATGTGCTTTGGTTTATAAAGCCTTAACCTGAGGAGCACTGATGTATAGGACATGTACACTACACTTGCAATGGTACTGTTTTATAAGCCAAAACAAGGTAAAAGGACTCGTTTTTGTAAAGATGAACTTTGATCTTTTTTGTATTTTACCAGCACAGCTAGAAGTGTTACACTAAACATCATGAATGATAAGTGTTTTCAGTTTTTTTTGTTTTTGTTTTTTTTTCCTTTTCATTTTTGATGTATGCAAAATTATGTCTGGTACAGACCACACTAAGGTTACCCATAGTGCACTGGGGTAGATTTTTGCCTGTTAAGACTAACAAACTGTCCAACTGA
>CM076651.1:12775265-12842286 GCA_038496675.1 Rachycentron canadum
TATATATATATATATATATATATATATATATAATATATCACAGGTACTTTACTCACATGACATGTATTTATTAGCTTGAGTTAAGGTGAAGGGTGTGGTGGGAAAATGTCACCTGAGGAAATGTAGCCAAAACAATCTGGTTATGCAGAGAGAATGTGCTCATGTTATCTCCCTTCCTTCCCTTCTCTGCTCTCCTAGTCTCTTTTTCATCCCGCTCTTCTCTTGTCTTCTCTTTCTGATTCCTCCCTTTTTTCTTTGCTCTCCCCTAAGCATGACTTATGCTTGCTCACACCCTGACCAGTCTCAGATTGGAAAAAGGCAGAATCAAAACCCTAAATGTGTTATGTTTGCGTATGGATTTGTATATGTGTAAGTGGGTGCATGTTATGCAGATATATTTGTGTGCTCACAAGAAAATACACACAAAAATGTCCTTCTTCTTGCATAATTTTTAAAGTACTAAAGACCATTTTTATTTATAAAGGAAAATAAATAAACTATGAATCAATAACAGATAAATAATAAAAACTTGTACTTTTTAAATATAATTGAGTAACAATATATATCCCTGCTCTGGCATCATAATACATATATAAAGAGTAATAATGCCATTGTAAAATTTGTTCACTTTTATGCCAGACAGCATTTGAATGTTGTAGCTGATTGAGAAGAAGCTTATTTGAACTATTATTAGTTACTGTTTTTTTAATCTGATTTATTTCTTATTTTAGAAACTCGTCATCTTTATATGTAAATTTAAGAGGAAAAACTAGTAGCCTCACTGTAGCTGTCAAACAAATACAGTGGAGAAAGAGTGTGATGAAGTGAAGAGTGACTCCACTACCACCATTACGACTGGAACTAGTTATGAGCTTTGGATTTGAATGACATGTTGCAGAACTACACGTCTGTTGTGATCGTTTATTCGGCGACAGGTGCCAGAGGAACAGAGAGGCAGACATTTCACTATAACACACATTCACGGTGCAGACGAGGCCTGAGTGCGGCGTCCGCCTCGGCCCCTCCCTTCACTCCTCACCTGCCCGTGAACGCCGCAGGAACTCCACCCCGACGGGGCGCGGTCCCGTCGGGGTGGAGTTCACCGCCGCAGCTTCGGGAACATCGAGTCTATCTGCAAACTTGGCACATCCGCCGCGGTCGTAGCTGAGTCTGGACGCGCGTCTCCTCTGGTCCTGTGCGAGTTTTTTTTCTTTTCTTTTCTTTTCTTTCTTTCTTTTTTTTTTTTTCTCTCTGGGGGAGGAACACTGGTTTAATCGATCCGTTCACAGGAAGATGATGGCTCCGGAGCCGCTGCGATCAGCGATGACCATCGGGGGCGCGGAGGACACGTCGCTCGCGCTGCCCTCCGACGACAAGCTGCGCTCGGGACAGCGGCGCGTGCTGGATCAAGTGCACACCATCAAGAGGGGCAAGTCCAAGCACGGGAAGAGCGGCTCTTTGTCTCCTACAAGTATGGAAAACCCCTTCAAAACCTCACTGCTTAAAGAATAATACCGCCTAACTGCCTTTGTTATAATTTGCCGTTTCCCCAGGTCTATTAATGCAACTGATCTAAACCAGTGAATGTAACACTCATTGTAAACCCAACTCATCTGGGAGAAACCAGACCTCAGTGTTGTTACTTTGTGGGAGAAAGGTGGGCACAGACACTTCTGTTCCCAGGTTGAAGTGAGAGAATGAAAAACCACGCAGCAGGTGGGAGGTTGTATAATTTTTGTTTGTTTGATTTGTTGACACCAGCAGACTTCAGTCAGACCCATACAGGCCTCACCACAGGTGTAAAATCTCATCTGTGGCCGCAACGAACGCCACAGTGAGTTGTGTTGGTGTGAGCCCAGCACTGACACACAACCCTGTTATCTGAGAAGAGTCAGAGCTGTTTCTCTGTGTGAGAGAAGAATGCAGCCCATGGGTTTACAAAGCCCACACACACATTTTGAAAATCAAACATGACTGGTATTGCTGCAAGAGGCATTATAAAGCTCCACCAAAACTGAGAAACAAAATATATTTTCATCTTGTGAAATGTGAGCAGCTCCTCCCTTGGAGTTGAAATGCAGTTTGTGGTTGTTATAAGGCAATAGAGAAAGATATCAGTTGCCTTTGTTACTGTAGTAATCTGAAAAGTTGGCTCTCTGTATGGTGTTTTACTGTCTTACTGACACTATCGGAGTTTGAAGTGATTGTGAAATTTGTCACACCCATGATAAAGACACCCATGAAGTGCATAATCAGCCTTTATCTACCAACTGTAACTTAAAAAAAAAAAAAAAAAAGTCCATATGAAATAAATACAGAAAAAAAAGGGAACAACCAAGTAAACAAATACTTGATATTTACTCACCAACTCTATGTCATTATTTGGTCTTTTCTAGTTTATATCCACAAATGGATAGAAACTAATAGCTCAAAAAAAGAAAAAAAAAATTTGGCTGGGAAAACAATGCCATGAGCAAATATCTAGGGGACACAAAGCAATAAACAACTGCTGAATAACAAGAAAAACAGCTCTGTTTATCCAGCTACTCAAAACTTTGGACATTATATAGTTGATGAGACTCGTGGTAACATTCATGTTAGTACTTTCTTCAGATGCAGCTGTGTTAGTTTAGAGTCTCAACCAATATGCAAATACACAAATGCACAAATTGTCCTGAGTGCCATCGAGCCGCACAGACAGTTGTGGTTTTACATGCTGAGAACTCTCTTGCATTACATTAGATCCAGAGACAGATATCTAAAAAAAAACTCTGCCTAATCTGGCCCCTGTCTTTCCTCCATACAATTCACATACATTCGCTTTGATGATTATGCCATAGTTTTGACTGCACTAATCCTGTAATGGTGAAGTAACAACCTTACGTTTGGCACAAAACAGCAGTGAGGCTCACATTCACATGAATCATCCAACAAGACAGACAGGTGCTAAAATACTCTCCCATGTAAACGGTGGATTTCCCTAAACTCACACACAAAGTGACTGACATGATGTCATGTCTGGCCTTCTGTCTGTTCTGACTTAAGTATTGGCAGACATGTATATTGATCTCTAATATGTGTATTAAGGCCTTTTCAGCTGTCCTCTAAGCAAATAAGTCATAGAGAAAAATGAAAATAATTCAAATTCAAATAGACTATTTATTCAGTGATACACACCTAAGTCAGTCTGATACCTCCGTTCCACATAAATTCAGCTTGTGAATTATCTAAGTGTAATAAAGTTTGAAACATTTTAAAGGGCCCATTCAACAGTGTTACAGGTCTCTATGTAGCAGAAATCACCATAAACACAAGGGCAGATATTTTACACAAATAATAACATACGTCTCACAATGACAATAAGCACCGTCATGCTGCCTTGCTATCTTGAACCTATCACTGGAGTTTTCATCTTCCTTAAAATAGGTGTGTTTCTGTGTGCCCATTTTACATTTTGCCTCTCACTATGCCTCAGTTGTTTATTCTCAGTTTGTCTCACACATCTCTTTTAACAGGCCCGATACCGCAGAGTTTGACAACATATACAGAGTTTGGATCATTCAAGTTTTCTCCAACCAAAGCAAATAGCAACTTCAACCGCACCACCTCCACTTTGTCATCGGGCTACAACAAAACGGTAATGGTTTCCCTCTTGTAATAGCACTATTTGTAATTGTAGAGATAACCACAGCACAAATTCTTCTCCCTTTCACAGGACAAATAAGTGGTTTTTCCCATAATCACAGATACTTTGTCTTACAGCTTCAGCCATTTGTTTCACTTCTTTTTCAGAATATGAAATGAAACATGCTTGCACTTCACCTTAAATAGATGATAAATATATTACACCTGCATTAATTTCTGTCCATTAAAAGTGTATTGTGTGGTAATGCAGATTAAGCTGCCATGAAAAATTAACACAAGTCAGACAACAAAACAATAATGAAAGCTATTATTTGCATAGTAGTAAAGAAAAGCTAGAGGATATATAATAATTAGTTGTTAACTCGCCACACAAAATTGAAAAATAACAAAATATGCCTGGCAGAAACGCTAATGAACATGTTATGTCTTGTTTGTTTAATGCATGCTAAGGCCAACGTGTAAAAATGACAAGTTGTGTTTTTTTAATGAGTTATGCACAGGACCATCTAGTATATCAGCTCAAGAGATGCTGGTTCTTCTTTGATAGAACCAGGCTTGCTGTCTCCCCCTGTTTCCAGTCTTCATGCTAAACTAAGCTAACTGGGTTTTGGCTCCAGGGTCATACTAAAAGGACATAGATGAAAGTGGTGTCAATTTTCTCATCTAATTGTTGGCAAGAAAGTAAGTCCATGTACACATGCCTCCCAAAATGTGAAACTATTTTTACTCTTTTAAGAAAATATGAAACAACTGGCACATGCTGTTAAAATGCAGTGCAGAGTATGTAAAGTTTGTAAATGGGCCAAACATGCAAAAAATGCTTTTTTAGCATGGTCAAAATAACATGGTTTACCTGAATTGAATGCATTTTCTGGTATGTTTGCAAAATTTTATTTTTACTTTACTTACTTAAATGGTATTAGAGAGTGAATATTTATCCCTCTAATTTCAACAATTTGGATTGATTACAGAACATTGTTATTTGAGCTCAGCTGTCACTTACACTTCAGCTCTTGTTTAAAAATGACCTGATATTTTAATTTGCTTTGGGAAACATTTTCACCTCACAAATTAGTGAACACTGACATTTGAAACCTTTAAATTATAAATAATGCAGCTGAGCAACAATGCGTACTGCAGTTTGAAGTTGATGTTGAGTATCCCAGTATATCCCAGTATTTTACTCTCTCTCATAATAAACCAGCTCATAGTTGTTGCACAGATCTTACCAGGAACATGGAGTTAAAAGGAGTTGAAAGGTAGTTAAGGGAGGAGCACTGACCCTGACACTGGGAGGGAGATGTCTCTATACCCACATCTATGCCCATGGATGATTCATGAAACATTACTCTGGTGTATAATGGTGTTGCCACATGATTCTGCTTCCTCTCCTTGCAACAACTCAAACTCTGAAGCTGTAAGTTTATTAATGTGTCTTCTCACTAAGAGTCAGGGTCAGTTCACCACATTTGCAGCACTGGACTAATCCAAATTCCAAACAGGATTAATGTTGACCTTGCGTGTGTGTGTGTGTGTGTGTGTGTGTGTGAGTGTGAGTGAATATGTAGCTCTGGGTTAACCTGACCTGACTTACTGACAGTGAGTTGAGGCATGTCTAGGGAGTGTGGTGATCTGTTCTTGTTCATGAAGGTTCATAATCATCACAGCACTGTATACATTTCTCACACCCCCTGATTTTATATTGTGCGTGTTGATTCTGTCACCTTATCTAAATTCCAAGGGCAAAATAAAGACTTGAGCTGCTTGGTACGAGATGCACTTCAGTAACCACACATCTGGGTATAGCTCATGGCAGAGCAGTGACATTTCTCCCCACTTTTATATTTCAATATTGATATGGACTAGCCACTTTAATAGGCACACCTGTACAAACACCTGTCAAAATAATGTAGATCAGTACAAGACCACTTTTCACTATCACCTCAATAATAAACAGCTATTGTACTCAGTTGTATTAGACTGTACATATACATATCACAATATATTTAGTAAAACTCCAGTTTAAAAGATGGAAATGCCTGTTTTCTGATATTAGAAGTCCATGACATACCAAATTAGTGCAGTGATTTCTGTAATGGACAAATAAAACACAAGCTATCAAAGTGATATGTAACTTGGTATAAATATATGAGGCATGAATCACATCATACTGACACTTCTGTTTGCTGTGTGGACTTGACATTTGAAGCCATCAATCATGTTTTTCAGTGCTGACATTGCGTGATACTTCATCAGAAATGACTGTGTTTTCATGTCTTGACAAAAAAAGTTTAATTATGGTTGCCATGTACCGTCAGTGTGCCAGTTCAATATCCAATTAAATAATCACCAAATATAATTTCTCTTGAGTTTTCTTTATTATTGTTGGTAGTACAGCCTTTTGCAGTACACAGGGATACCCTGGCCTCTTGTTTGTTTCCAGTATAAATCCCATTACGAACAATAGTATAATAATATATATATATAATAATATTTTAGTATTTAGTATCCTGTGATCTAACCAGACGGAAACGTTATCATTGTACATGTATTAAAGATCCCATCTGTATACAGATGAAGTGAACATATAAAGTAAACACACTGTCAGTTCTTATCAAGCATATTGTTGACAGATCACACGTTTGCTACAACGTAGCATGGCTCACATATGGTTGGTACTGATGGTAACTGAGCAACCAGCCTAGCCTGAAACAGGGAAGAAAGTTGGTAAACAAAGAGAGAAAACAGAAAAAAAAAAATGTGTGTGTGGGTGCTGGTGTGTGTGTGCATGCCATCTGCTTCCTCATTAGCCGATTTCCCTTCCTGATAAACTCCACAAATAAAAATGTCAACATCCCACCTACAATGATTGACTGTGGGAAAATTCTTTTGAGGTCAAAGGCTTTGATGTTTATGATTTTTGGGCAAGAAGAAAAGGAAAGTTTTTCCTGCCATTGTCTCACTGGCTCAAACACATGTTCCTCTTCTCCAGATTGCACTGTAATTTAGCAATTGCAAAACTAACTAATCTTTAAAGAATTGGCAAGACATGTTCTGTCTTTGTTCAAGCTCAAGCTATGTCAAAATTGTTTTGTATACACACACAGACACACACACATACACACACACACACACACACACACACACACAACATAATCAAAGTCAAGTGATATAATAACAATTACGTAATTATAGGAGATTAAGTTGTTTTGTGACATAAGGATTGTGGGATTGTGAACATTATTGGATGCCCTGTCTAACTTGTGCACACAAAGTTCCTCTGTGAGGAAACTGCTCAACTGCGCCAATGGTTTTATAACACACACAGCTTAGTCTCCTATGAGTTAGTCTCCAGTGACAGATATTATGTTACCTTGGTTTGTGTGATTGTTTGGTGCATTCTGCTACCCTCAACATAAAGTGAGAAGGGAGGAAGGAAAGAAAGAGCCATGCAGGCTTTGTGTCAGGTAAGTTTCCTCTGTCTTGGTTAACAGAAACGTCTTTGAAAACTACCCTTGTAGAAAGTGGTTTACAACCTTTTTTTTCTGACCTGGAATGTTACTACAGAGATGCAGATATGCAACAGCTAATTTACAGTTTTCCACGACTGGCTGGTGGATTTCTGTGGACTTCCTACAATGTGTCATGTGTGTATTTTTCAATAAATAAAGTGCTGTGTAGGCCCTGCAGCTTTAAAGCTGATCAACCTCTGGAAATGCTTTATGGAAGTAAATCTCATGAGCCTTGCATTCTTTCTTTTTAGATAAACACTCAGAAGAGTCGCACTCTGTCCACTAAAAGCATGGGATTAAGACATTTCAGCAACTCAGGCACATGGGAACAAATGCAAGTTTCCAGCTGGCCCCAGGGTCCCAATGGGCTAAAACCCAGTCGCAGTGACCCTGCCTTGGCTCCTCCATTTTCTCCTGCTCCTGCACCTGTTATGGTGATCAGTTATTCTTATTTTCTGAATCTGTAGTGCCACTGAAGTACCTAAACATGTTATGTACAATGTGGTGAAACATAAAAACTGCAAGTACCAAACAGCACCACTACATAGTACCAAATTAGCATTGTAAACTTCTCTTTATTTAGAGAGCCAAAGGGCAGACTTTCCAGAGCCAGCAGACTCGACTCAATAGACACAGCACCTATTCCATGTCCAATGGCACTCAGATGACCAACAGCCAGACACATCTTCTCCAGCTGCCCTCTGCCCAGTCCCACACTGAGGGCAAGATGGGTACCATCAAGCCGTCAAAGATGGAGCTGCAGCAAACAGCGTGAGTTCTCCTGGTTCCACAGTTTTCAAACTGACACTTTGAATCCGTGCTGTTCACTAAGCTCGTAGTTAATTAAATGTGTGATTTCTGCGCCTCCAGGTTGAACAGTGGGATAAACGTGTCAGATGTGACTCTAAAGGAGGCGGTGGAATACCTGTCTCACCCTGATGAGAATTTCCAGCAGTTTGGAGCCACCTTCATCCAACACACAACCTTCAAAGAGGAGCGTGCCAAACAGGAGGTCTGAGCACTCGCACATAAATTTACTGTTATTGTCTCTGTGGAGACACACCCTCCATAAAAGCTTTTTTTCACACCGCATTTGTGTGAGGATTGTCTTGAGGAGTGCTCTGTGAAGACCTTTGTGCAACCTGCCTTGAGGAAAAGGGAGGAGAGAGTATTTAATTATTGCGCTTGCCTGATCGTTGTTATGCCATGCCCGAAAAGTCTCCTCACCCGCTCCTTACACATTTGTGTGTCACAGGTTTTCCGGCTGGACGGTATCCCTGCCCTGGTGACCCTGCTCCGGAGCCCCAACCCTGCAGTGAATCAGGCTGCTGCTGGGGCTCTGAGGAACCTGGTGTTCAAGGAACAAAACAACAAGCTGGAGGTTCAACACTGTGGTGGTATAGCTAAGGCCCTGCAGCTACTAAAGGAGACCGATTCCACCGAGACTCAGAAACAAATAACAGGTAGAAAGGACCTCAGAATATTAAGTGAAATTGAGACATAGAGGAGTTTTAATCTTGGGTTAAAACATCAAATATATACCCCATCCCTAAACCTGCTGGAAAATCTCATATTGTTTAAGCAAGAACGTGTGGTTTACAGCATTATACAGTTTTTTTAAAATTTATTCCTATTGTTTTTAGTAAAACATAAAGACAAAATAAATGCATAGAATAAAATAACAGAAGAGATCAGATCACCAATGACAATATATAAGGGCATACACAGGTTGGCTTACTTTATTTTGTGGCTTAGTTTCCCCATTTTCATATAACAATAGAAAACAAGTATAAACAAACACGCACACACACACACACTCACAAAAACCAAAACTTGGTCTTATTCTTCCTGTGCCCAGATTTAACTGTTCATTAATTTTCTTATACACTCGCAAAAGAGAAAAATGAAATGTAGTGAAATGAAGTAGAAAGAAGAAGAAAATAAGGAAGGGAACTAGTATTGGCCTTGTAAAAACACTTCCTGCATTTACTCAGTAGTGAAGGAAGACATCAAGTATTATTATCAATTATTATCAAGTATTGATAATAATGATAAAAACAATATCACAGGAGGCATATGACCACATTGAAGAATTGGGGTTATAAATAATTATATAATTATTTATAACCCCATATAATATAATTATATACTTATTCTCTTCCTTATTCAACTGTGTCCATAATCATGTGCTATAACCATTTTATCAATATACATTAATCAAAACAGTCTCAAAGAAACCATTGGTTGGCTCTGAGTCACAACATGTTTTTAAGAAATGTAAAGTAGTCTTTTTTTTAAATTGGTGGTATCTCAATTGCAATTTGTAGGCCTGCTTTGGAACCTGTCCTCCAGCGATGAGCTGAAGGAAGAGCTCACAGCGACAGCGCTGCCCGCTCTGACTGAGAATGTGGTGGTGCCATTCACCTGCTGGTCAGACAGCAGCACCAACAACAACATACACCCCGATGTCTTCTACAACGCCACGGGGTGTCTGAGGTGAGAACATTACATTAATACCGGTGACTCTAGTCTGTTCCTTTAAATGGGTGAAGCAAGACTCGCACAGAGCCAAAGATGTGGTTAAAATGCCTTTATTGTGTTTGGGCATGGCAGGTTAAAACATGTAAAAGAAATCCCCAAAATAAATGACTGGTTTCGACCACAACAGGGTTTATCTCATAAAGTGATTGGATAGAGAAGTCAAGACATTCAAAGAAAATGACATTTTACATTTTTTACAGATGAAATGTCTTTTATGTGATTTCTGTGTGATACACTGCTCCTAAATTGAAGGACCAGATGCTTTAAATGCAGATATATAATTATATGTCCATTAAACTGAAGATACAATTGCCAAAGCAAACTTGATCACCATGATCAGGTTTGCTTTACAGAGTGTGTGAGAGTGCAAGTTACCTGTTGAGGCGCATACAGTTCTGTGTTTTTTATAATGCTCTAGTCATGTTAATGTTTCCTTTCAAATTTAAATGGTTGACTGAATGATGTGTGCAGGAATCTGAGTTGCGCCAAGCAGAGGGAGCGGCATGCAATGAGAGATTGCCGTGGCCTCATTGACTCCCTCATGGGTTACATCCAGTCCTGTGTGGCAGAGGAAAACCCTGATGACAAGGTAAACTTGTGAACTGTTTGTGTCTTTTTACCTCCACTCTCCTTCTTAACTACCATTATCATCACTATCCAATGTCAGGTAGTGTTGAAACAATGAATCGATAAGTGAATCAACAGAAAATTAGCAGCAGCTATTTTGATAATTAAATTAGTCTTTTTGGTCAAAACAGACAATTTAGTCTTAAATTGTGACAGATCTCTCATTGTTTTCAGATTTTTCATCAAACAATTAATCACTCAATAGAGATAATTTCTGGGTGAACAGAGGAATGGGCATTGATTGCAGTATTGACTTCTGTTTTGTTTGTTTGATATATATTCATTGTTTGTTTAGGCCACTCATTGCAGCCATTTTACTGGCTCCCAGCATTGTGGTTTTATGTTTTCATTGTCTTTATTACTGAATTGTGGATCTGTTGTGCAGTTGAGAACAGCTGTGGTTAGAGTCTTATATGCTAACTATATATATATATATATATAATTTTATTTTTATTATTATTATTTTTTCATTTATTCACACATGCAAATACACATAGATCCCCTTGAATGTAGCAGCACTGAGTTAATATACACACTGAAATACTCCTACATACATCCATAGAGACACGATACAGAGATAAGCAGGTAAATACTGTTGGCGGATTCAGCCCGTGTATATAGTTAGTGTGCTTAGATGTGCAACCCATCATCTGTGTAGGTTTTGGGTGTGGTTCTTAATTCCATGTTTGTGCTGCCGCTGTCTACAGAAGCTTAATTTAATGAAGTAGGAGAGTATGACTGGTGTTGTGTGGCTTCATGTCGTCTGTGTGGACGAGACATAGGAGAAATAGGAGATAGAGCCAGTCTTTCCTTATCATGAGAGTGATAGACAATAAGAAAGTGGATGATGTGTCATTGTATTTTTTCTAAGTCAATAACTATGTGCGGTGCTCCTGTCATCTCTTCTAGTCTGTGGAGAACTGTGCATGCATCCTCCATAACTTGACCTACCAACTGGAGACCGAGGCCCCTGAGTGCTTTAGAAACTACTACCCTCAGACAGACGAGTTTGGGGGCAGGAAAAGCCCCACAGTTGGATGCTTCAGCCCCAAGAGCAGCAAGGCTCAGAAGCAGGTGGGCATCAACCAGCACATCTCCATCTGTGTTTCTTGGCTAAATGGTGACAGGCCCTTAAAGCCAAGCCCCACATCCATTCTCATGTCTTCCTCTTCTCCACAGTTTTCATTTGATGTGAATCAGGTGATAGAGGACAGTGCCCCATCAGGTCAAAATTGGTTGTGCCATCCCAAAGCTATGCGGACCTACCTGTCTCTGCTGGGCTCTGCCCAGCAAGACTCCACCCTGGAGGCCTGCTGTGGTGCCCTACAGAACCTCACTGCCAGCAAGGGACTGGTGAGTGTGAAAATGGACAACCAGGATTATCTCAGATTGATTTAGGAGATGAGAAAATCAACAGAGACAGAGAAGTGGAAGGATTAATAGCGCTTTTCATAAGATGAACTAACTGGTTTTGTGAGAAAGGGTGGAGCTTTGTCTCTATGGATTAAGAGGTAATTAGAGAAAGAAAGAAGTTTGAAAAAGGGAAAGTGGGAGGCCTGTATTGTCAGATAATTACAAAGTCAACGGGATTGGATTTCACAATGCAGTCACAGGATTATTATGGACTCCTACAAACTGATCTGTCTGTCTTTTCCTGCCTTGCTGTCTTTTTGTCACAGGGGTCCATGGCCATGAGCCAGATTCTGGTTCAGAAGCTGGGTGCTCTGCTGCACATATCCCCTCTGTTAAAGTCACCCAACGCTGGCCTCCAAAAAACTGCTATGTCCCTGCTGAATAACATGTCTCGTACTAGCAGTGTGCAGGTTTCCATGGGTGAGAAGATGCATGAGCTGTTGATAATGGGTGTCAGTTATGTTGCAGGTGCATGAATGTAGTTTTAGTCCACATGTATTTGATTTACTGCTCCCTTTGTCCTCTCTGTAGCAAAGCAGATTCTGCCTGAGCTCACAAGCCTCCTCTCTTCTGGCCCCCGGGAAATGGGAAAAAGCGATGACACTATAGCGACAGCTTGTAACACAGTACGGACTCTGATGATGGCAGACACTGATATCAGCAAAAGGGTCATTAATAATGAACTGGTGACATCGCTGGCTGACCTCAGTGAGAATGGGTGAGTTTTTAAGTTATGAATCTCTGTGTGGGGGAGTTGTTTTGAGTGCATTTCCCTGACTTATGTAAACCATTTTAAATGGCCTCTGGTCCCTGAGTGATCCTTAAATTAATTTGTGTGTGTCGCGTTGCTTCTCTTGTGGCATTGATTTGGGTTTTATCTGGCTGTTATTTGTCTCTCACACATGCAGAACTAAAAAAAACATTGAGAGTATCCACAGAAACAGTCCACTCTGGATAAAGTAACTATCAATAGTTACAAATGAGCTACGAAGCAAAAGAGATGCTGCAGTTGGATCCTTAAAATACATCTTTTTACTGCTGTAAACATTACCTTGCACCTTACCTGTATTTAATCACTGCAGAAATCTTTATCTCACTGAAACTGCCTTCATGGCAAGAGACTGTAAACGGCTCAATAAACAAATTATGCATTCTTCTATTTTTTACAGTGACTATATATATCAAGTAATCTAACCTCTCATCGGCACTGCAGCTGTTTTCTGCAGTTTATTGTTAAGTTTTATAATAATATAAAGATATTAATCTCTCAATCCACTTTTGTGTTCAAAGTATCTAAAATCTTAAATGCCTGAATTGCTTCTTTTCCTCTCAATCCTTCCTCGATTGTGAACAGTTATTTCTTGTCCTTTTCTTTGTCCTTTTGTCTTAACTTCTTGCTTCTAACTTGTGCCCTTTCCTAATATCCTTTGTCCTTCTGTTCTAGGTCTTTTCCTAAAGGCAGCAAGGCAGCCTCATTGCTGCTCTACAACATATGGAATGATAAGAATTTGCAAGGTGTTGCGAAAAAGGTAAATTACACAGAAGTGAAATGAAAAACATGTGGCTGACCTGTGAGTTTAAATCTGTAAGGCAGACACACCACAAATCTATTGCACTTGTGCATCAGTTTAGCACATGCTCGCACTGCCTTGTTCGAGGGTGGGTGTTTATTATTATTATGCCTCTGGCTCACACAGTCACTTTCCCTTCCCTCCTGCCACACCCAAGAGTTCAGTGAATACAGGAACAGTCACACTGGAATCCAAGCAGACTGGTTTTCAGTACATGCTATCTATTATGGGAGGAGTAATATGTGGCAATTTCAAGAGATGAAGAAGAGGTCAAGACAGTGAGAGTCAGAGGTGGACCGGGTGGAGGACAAAATACATGAAACCTTTCCTCAAAATTACTCTGAGTATATGAGTATGATCAAGGGTGTTTACCATATGAGCAAAAGGAAAAAAAGTGGAGCTGGCAAGAGATGGAAAACACTGGTTTTCACACTGCCATAATTTACCTAAGGCGCCGCTTAGCTGCTGCTGTGGTGTTTTTCCTCTCACAGTCAGTGCGAGGGTGTGTGTGTGTGTGTGTGTGTGTGTGTGTGTGTGTGTGTGTGTGTGCGTGTGTGCGCACGCTTCCATCTGTGTGACACCTTTCACATTTCTTTTTAACTTTTAACACCACAGCTGGGGTTGGCCAAGTCGCTTTTTGTCAACGGCAACACCACAACACTGTACAAGTCAGCTATGGACTGAGTGTGATGGCACCACGCAGCCATACAGGTAGGATGCTTGTAGCTGCATGCAATCTAGGATTTAAAGGTTCAGTCGGGCCATAATGAAAGAAAGAATTTGTATCAAAAGGATTAAAACTTTTTTTTCTCTTTTCTCTCTTCCTCTTTCACTCCATGTGCTCAGGTGTGTACTTGCTGATGGAAACTAGCATGTCTAGACACTGCTGTGGCCACACCCTTGCAACAAGGAGAGTGAAATTCTTCATATAAATGCCTTTCTGAAAGCGCCTATCAATTATGAGTCAATCATACAGTATATTGTATATACTATAGAGAAAAGAAAGCTTTTAATTTCATGAGTAATCCCACGGTGTTGTATGTATTTAATTTGGATATGTTTCTTTGTATATAAACGGGTGAGTGTGTTTATGGTAGGTTAAATGCGTGTGTGCTGAAGCCTAGTTCTTTCAGTCTGTGGGCCACAACACACCAGACTCTGTTATCTGCAGTGAATGCTACATCAAACATGTAGATTTAGGAATGGCAACTCTATCAAATGCATCTATTTACAGTAGCTACAAAATAAAATATCCATATCTATTGTGGCCGTGAGGAATGATTAGGTAAAAATTAAAAGAAAAAGAAAAAAATATTAAAAAAAGGGTAGAAAAAGCCAAAAAAAGATTGTAAGCATTTGTGATACTGCTGTCAGATGAAATCTTGTACATCCAAAGCGTGTGCCTTGTAGGTATGAAGTAAAAACAATACAACAATTTAAACAAATGTCTTTTTCTGTTTGTAATGGGTAATTGTTTGCTTTTTTGAAGTTAATAGTATGAATATGGTTTAACATGTTGAATGTGCCAACAGTATGTAAAAGACTGGGCAAGTGCCCAGTTCAAGAGAGACATAGCATTTGGGTTTGCAAGGTTTCAAAAAAGAAATGTTACATTTCTAATGTTTAATACAGTTTATCGGAATTTTTTGTTACTTTATTCTGTCTGTTTCATTGAATATGAGCAGCTATATAGTTATATAGCTACAATAGTTCAATGAATAGTTTGAAGTTTTTGGAAACACTGAACTAGTTTGCTTTCTTGCCTGCAGGTAGAGATAGATGAGAAGATTGATAGAGCAACTGGAACTGTCTGACCTTCAGTCAGTCAGACTAGCTGTTTCCACGATTTTCCCGTCTTTCTTATAAGTTAAACTTGTGCTGGTGGTAGAGTAACATTTGGTATCAATTTTCTCATCTAAATCTCTGAAAAACTGCAAATAAACCTGTTTCCCAAAATGTCAACCTGTTGTGTAGTGTTGTACTAAGTGCCTTGTTCTATTACATTGCTTTGTCATTTACTTGCTGATTGAAATTTACATATTCTGTTATGTATTGTTTTTTTGCCTTTTAGTTTGTTTTCTAAGGAATCTATCTTTATAATCTTTATCTAACAGCTGGTGCCCATTCAGTTTGATTTGCTATGAATAGAAATTTAGAGCAGTATATACAAATAGTCAGCTTGTGGAAAAACTTCACAGTCAAATCTACACAGTCTGTGTTAACTGCTCACTGTTCAGTGGTCTAATCAACAGAGCTAATGAAGGGGCTGTGTCTAATATCTTTATGATCTTTATGATCTGTGTGTGCTACCTCAGCCTTGTTTACTGAAATCAGATTGAAAATCTTTTAAAATCAAATTACCTTTTGAAAGCCAAGCATTGCAAATCTTCCTTCAGCTTCCATACCAAAAGATGAAATAGTTGGCACCTGGGGAAATTTCACACAGCTTGAGAACACAGTCATGCAGAGGTTAATTTTTCCTCTGGGACATCAGTATTGCTTTGAATGCATTTGTGGAGAAATATATGTGGCATATAATCACAAACATTCCTTGTCATTCACTCTATATATAGAATAAAAAACATATATGCATTTAAGAAGTTGTCTTTTCTTCAACAATCAACTAAGGTAATTCAGTGTCCTGACAGAAAGCGCATGCTACGTACACAATTGAATTTTACACAGTGCAAGCAATGTTGGAAGATACTGGAATCTGTGTTCATCGTTTTTGTAGACTTCTTGAACTAATTAGCAGGGTTTTTGTGGTGTTTGTGTGTGCATGCCGTTCCCTCACTGAAAGAACAGCTATGAAAACAAAATGAGAAGACTTGCAGCTCCATTTACTAAATTCTGTTTGAGAGTCTAACTGAAGCAGGTTTGTTGAGGTTTAAATCCCAAATGCTGATTTTGAATGTGTTTTTCTCAAATTCCACTGTCTTCTGAGTTTCTGCTATTTTTATCCCTAATGTTGACTGGTTTCCTGGACTAACATGTTTGTTCTTCAGTGGCAGAATCATTTGCTTTTTGTTTCTTTTTCATTCTTTCTCATTCTTTCATCCTTCATTTCCATTTGTTTGTTATTGATGCAGCAATACTAAATCAATCTGTTATAAGTGTTTCTGTCACCACTGCTGGACAGGTGATGGAAAGAAGCAAAACAAAAAGTTTACTGACTCATTTATCCCTTTCTCCATGAGCTATTGACAAATAATATACTACAATGCAAGAATGCGGAAATCCCCAGTGCCTAATACTAACTAATAGTTTTGTATTGTAATGTAAATCACTTTCAACCAGAAATATTCTATGTTGAATTGATATTATAGGATATATTGGATTTAAAACAGAGAGGCACGTTGGAGCAGTGGTTAGCACTATCACCTGGGTTTGAATGCCAGAGTTTGCATATTATCCCTGTTCCTGCATAGTTTCTCTCTGTACCAGGAAGCGGTACAGATAATGGATGGATGGATGTATTTAGAATTAAGACACAGAGACACAGCAACTTCATCCTATGACCAAGTTTTGTATGCATTTTTAGTGCACCTTTTGATTAACTGTATGTATGTATGTAAGCATGCTTGGTAAAATCCCACCTCACAATCATGAATCATATTGCCACTGAATGAAGTGCGTATTTGCATATTGCATGAGACTTAACTGGTATTTTGATTTGCGTACGCATGTCTGATCAAAACCAAGAATGATGTCATAAATTCACTTTTAGTTTTTGATACTGCAGAGGTTTGAACATAGTTGGAAGAGTAACATTTTTTTTTCCCTAAAAGGGATTTTCACAACTGAATTATGGGAAATGATTCATTCTATTTTAGGTCTTTGTGTTTGTCTCTATATGTCTGTGTATGTGTATGGGTCTGTGCATGTGTGTGCTGTGGGTGAGGTCTGGGCGTTAGGCCTAGGAGCATCATGTCAGTCACACTCATGTCAGAGCCTGTCTCTGAGTAGGAAGATGTCTCTTCCTGTCTTGGCTTTAGGCCGTCTGCATTCATGCATTGATTGTACAGTCATTTTACTCTCTGCGTAGGTTTGATTGCCAGTAAACAAACATGCACCTACACTCAAAGGTCTGGAAGAGCCAGAAGCAAGACCGACGTGGTTTTATTTACACTATTAAACACAGAACATCTAATTCAAAGGATGGAGAGAAAAGAGGAAAACAATAGAGTGAGATGGAGCTGGATTATAAATCGTACTGCAGATGGTGGTTTAGGGAAACAGGTGGGACTGTGGTGTGGCAGGAATGTCACAGCAGGTCTTAGTTTGATGCGACGGCTGCAGGATAGGGGTGATGTGGCACTGTTTACCCAGCATTTCAGCATCTATTTCCTTAAGCCTCTCTTGGTCCTCTTAGACCTATTGAAACGAAAAAGAGTCACATGAGGCAGACATCAGGTCTAACGTGTTTGTCCACAAAATGCAATGAGAAAGCTGACGTTTTGAGGTTGCAGAATCCTCTACGATCCATTCCAAAAATAACATAGTCAATCGAGAGATCTTCTTCTGTGTCTGTACCAGGTGCCACACCCAGCCATTCAACCAGCTCACTCAGTTGAAGTAACAGAACCTCAGGGGGCTTGTGAGCTTTTCAGCAAAGGAGAGCTGGTCTATGACAGGGAAGGGCTGGGGCGGGGTGCTTGTCTGGCTTCAAAATACTATTTAATTAATGATGGGTGCTCAAAGGGCGGCTACAGATCCACAGTGACAGCAAATTAACAGAAGTACCTGATGGTCTTCTCTCAACACTCACACAGTTGCATGCTATAATCAGTTATAGTTTCTTTACAGTTTAATTGTTGTTCTGTGATATGTCTTCTGTATTCTTAGAACGTGAATTGCAAGATTTAATTACTTTTTGTCAACTGGCCATGCAAGTTTACTTAAACCTTTTAATAACAGGCCTGTGCATGAACACTTAGGGGCATTTGTGCAAATTTTGGCTCAGGAGTTCAGGCAAAAGTGTGAGACCAAGTAAGAACAATCTCACACATAAAGTTTACTTAACTCAACATTGTATTGAACACATGAAAACTGATGGAAGCTGGGAGTCCTTTTCTTTCTCTCTGAGGCTATTTCACTTGGCAGATTGAAATAGTGGTTTTGTTAGCTAGGTTAAACAGTTAAGCAAATGCAGCTAAACAAGTTATGATGGCAACATCCTGGATCGGGAGCAAATTCACCTCCTGTTACATCCCTGTCCAGTGTCCTGATTGGAGTCAGTTAGTTAGACCATGTATGCAATGCATGAGTGGGTGCATCCTTGTGAAAAAACTTGTGTTGCATTAGATGGTGGGGAAAAAAAAAATTCACAAAGTTCACTCTCACGTTTTCTGATGATCGCTAACACGATTCCTCAGCACATTGATCTGGAACAAAGAAAACATACAAATGTTACTCTACTGAGGTCTTAATTCAAGGACATGTGTTGTGTACCTTTGCCCACGCACACACACCTCATATTTCTGTCTGGCGAACTGATACTGAAGTTCAAACTTCTCTGCCTCCAGCTGGTACATCCACTCCCATAGCTCTGTAGCTTTGTCCCTGAGAGGCAAAGAAAATTTTGACTTTGTGTTTTTTTTTGTTTTTTGTAGAGGCATTACTTTCATCACCTTGTGTGTATCTATAATTACCCTTTGGGATTAATAATGTGTTTTGATGATATTTAAAAATATTGTGTGGTATATGACATGATATTTCTCCACTTACTTGAGCTTCTCTTGGTTCAAGTTCTCAATGTCCAGAGATTTGCGTCTTTCATTCAGGATCTTTTTCTTCTTCTCTCTCTCAGTCTGCCTCTTACCGCTCCGTTTCTCTGTCTGTGGGGAAAGTAAAAGTTCATTCCTCTGGTCTACATCCCTCACATTTTACTTCTTGAACTTCCTCAAAACCCCAACAATGATCCCCATACGTCCTCACCAACTTCTGCATGTACCCTCCAAAGTGGAGGCTGGTCAGGGTTTTCTTCTTCTTAGCATCATCCTCTGCTCTCCTCTTGGCCTCCTCCTCTTCCTTACGGGCTCTCTCCTCCTACAGAAACAGGGATTGAGAGAGAAAAATAGAGAAATGTAGGCAGTTGTTCAGATTATATTGCAGCAGCTGGAACATGACTTTACCTCAAGTCGTTTCTGTCGCTCTTTCTCTCTCTCGCTGCGGATTCTTTGCTGCTCTGCTCGCTCAGAACGCCGCTTCTCCTGCAAAAAAAACTAGGCCATTTTAACAGATATTTACCTTTATGAGTGTGAATAGATTTACAGTAGATTAGCCATGGCACAAGGCACTTACAATCCTCTCCATGAGTTGAATGAGTTCCTCCTCTTCCTTTTTTCTGCTCTCAAAGTGAACCTCAATCAACGTCTGAAGCTCCATCAGGTCCTTCTCCATCCTTTTACGATGGATATCCTATAGAAACAGGGATGTTTTTTTTTTTTCCTAGGTTATGTTTAAAATTACATGGCATACTCAGATAGAAATCTATCTACATGTACTGTAAGTAAAAATCATCTGTTTTGTTTCGCTGTCACTCACATCAAAATCCACCTTCTCTCCATCTGGGATCTTAGGGGGAATGAGGTTTGGCATGATAAATGGCCTGGAGTGTTGTTTTAGAGAAAAAAAAACGGAGAGTACAGTGAGTTATAGGATAGAGTAAAAAAAAAAGTGGATTCAGAAATCAAGTATCATTAGTCACTGTCACTGCAGATGTGAAATTAACAGGTTCAACATACCAAAGAAAATGTTCTCTCAGTCTATTTGTGCATGTCTGTGCTGGTTCGCGTTGTGAAACTCAATGCAGTTTCTATATGTCTCTGTATATTATATTAATCAGAGGTTGGGTCTAAATGTTTTGTTACGTGTGAGACATGTACTGCAGGTGTGGTGTGAGAGTTCAGCTTAAGGTTAAAAATTAAATTAGAAATTTGATACAACTGTCATTTCTGCACAGTAAATATGAAGATAATAACCACTGTATTACTTTGATACTGAAGCAACCTAAAGAAAAGTAATGATTCTCAGACAAGTTCTTAAGTTGTAGGTAGTGTTTCCCCATTTTCAATTAGTGCCACATATTTTAGCTGTTCGACTAAAATAAGCTCAATGGCTGCTGATGGTAGCTGTTCGTACTGAATTAGTGGTATCACCTTGCTCAAACAAACAATTTCCCAAAAACTATTTTTTTTAATTTAAAAGATTTGTATACAGGAAGTAGAATTAGCTTTCCTATACATTTTTGGATTCCACAATAACGCTGTAGAAAGATAGATGTGTGTGTACAAGTCCATGAGCCCCACTCACTTGAATTTTGGTTTGGCTTCCTCCTCTGTGGAAAAAGACAAAACAAAAAAAAAAAAAATAGTAGACAGAGATGAACTTGTCCAGACCTCACACACAAACATCTCATAATAACCCTACAAAGAAATTCCAGCAAGTTATGACAATGGGTTCAGTGTGTGTGTGCTTATAACGGCTGAAAAAGTAGCTCAGCTGAAAGATGATCTGCGTTTATTTCTGCTCTAGGTCACATCCAGGAAAAACAGATTGATATTATGCTGGCATCCATACAGATGCAGTTTTTGAGAGTATCAGTGTCACCTTCTCCTTCTTCCACCTCCCCTTCTTCATCTGAAACCAAAACAAAAGGATTAAGGGTTTCATGTGAGCGTGAATGTGTGTCAAATGTAGTGTTTTACTGCAGACAGACAGAAAATAATATGACACAATGCAGGAAAAGAAGAGAAAGGCCAAAACAGGGCACTAAATGAGTCAGGTACTGTTGGCTTGTCTGTGTTGAGGAGTGTCAAAAGTGAAGTGTCATAAATAGCACCCTGGAGAGGTGAGAGATGCATTAAACATTAAGGATCAAAAAGTTATGACATCTATAGGCTCAGAATGATACACAGCAAACAACAAAAGCCATTAAAGATTTAGCATTAGGCTTTAAAATAGCAGCAGATTCCAAGTGACGTTTTCTATTTGAACGACTAGACTGCAGCTAAAAGCTATGTGAGGCTTTGCCCACAGGCACTTAAAATAATTAAATAATTAAAATATTCAAGTGGTATAAGTGTTGGCATGTTCACATTGGCTAATTAGCACAAAACATTAATTACGGCTGAGGTTGGTGGGAATGTTATTAGTTTTATGAGCATTTAGTCATAAGGTTTTTGATAAATTGAAATCCTGTTGAACTAAATGAAAACTCGAGGTATATATACTAGGTAAGATACATCACCTGGGGACTATGAATGTCTATGAATGTCTGTACAAGGTTAATTGGTAATCTATCTGGCAGTTATTGACATATTTTAGTCTGGTGGATATTTAGCCAGTGGAAACGCTGCATTCACAAACCGTTCTGGTGACACACAAAAAGTCACTTTTTCTTGCCCATTGAATGTGACACATCAGATGAGAGTTTGCAGTTTACTTCATAGGGCGTGTGCTGATTGAAAGCACAGATGGGAATTAATCTGACTAACATCCCTGCAGTTTCAGATAACTGACAACAAGAGACATTTTATTTAGTATGACAGCAATGACCAAATCTGACTAACAAATCTTAGGATTAGGAGCGATAGGAGTCTTGAAGATTAGTCTGAGTTGCGTGTAGTGTGACTAAGACAGAGACAGTGAGATATTAGCACACTGTCGCATACCAAAGTGAAGTGTCACTGAGATAGCATATCATTTCTTGTCTGTCTCATGAGGACTGACAGATTGAATTAATCACCCTGTTGTCAGTACATAGCACCACGCTCTGAAATTGTCTTGCTGAGTAAATGCTGACACTGAGTGATGACACTGACTAGATGCACTCAAAAACAACCTGGCAACAGTGTTTCCCATAACAAAAGCTATCACCTTCTTGGTCACTGTGTCCCTCTTCTAGAGCAGTTGTGTCTTCTTCCTGCTCGGCTTCTGGCAGAGAGATAAGTTGTACAGAAAATAGGGGCAGTATCAATTAGATATATTGACATTCACTGGGTGCGGGTGTGATGTTGACTGAATGTTCAAACAATCACTCTGACTTGTCAATGACCTGTCACTTTTCATAAGTTCATGATGAAAGGAATGAAAGAACTTCTATTAACATAGGTAGATGTTTTATTCCCCTTTTACCTCATTCCTGAAATTGCAGGATCTTATTCATGCTTTTTGGGGATATTTACAATATATTTTGGAGCTACATTATGTTAGTTTGGTTGATGGGTTGACTCTTTAGTCCAGTGACTCTCTTAGGTTGTCCAAACACCATGGAAAACTTTGCAGAAAAATACCATGTGATTAGTTCAGAGTGATCTACCCTCCTCTGGCATTTAAAGCAAAGAACAGAAGAACAGCTGCTTAAGGGGTGTGTATGTGTATGAGTGCGAATTGGTGAGGGTCATAAGCAGGTCAGTCAATATTTGGGAAGTTTAGAGAAAGAGAGAGAGAGAGAGAGAGCAAAGCGTAAAATCCCAAATATATGATCCATTCAAGTAAAAGTATTTCTGTTAATTTCTGTTAATTTGAATACATATGTTTTCTATTTCTTTTTAATTATGTCTCTGTTTCTGCGTCTGTATGTTAATTAGGGAGATGATAGGATATGAACCTCACTTTTATCTGCTTGGTTTACACAATTGACTGATCCTACTTTAAGTCAAAGTTATACTCTCCAGATCTGCAAGTCACTAGTGTCTGATCAGGTCAGGTGACTGTGCTTACAGCAAAAAAACAAAAACAAGCAAAAACTGTATTTAAGTCACTTAAAAATATGTCCATTCGTCAGTTTATGTGTATTCTATATTTTTAATATTTTTAATCACTTTGCTTGGTCATCAAACATCAATTTCCTTTGGAACTTTAATTGGTCATTTAGGAAACTACAATGTTTGACACTTGCATGTTGGTTAAATAGATGTTTGTTAATTTAAAACCAGCCTAATTCAGTGTTATCATAATCATCACGCACAATGTTATCCCTGTGAAAAATTATTTGTTTGGGTGGGTGGATTGGAAGACATCAGTGATATCTCCTTGTGTACAAGTGAGTAAAAGGCCTTGGAATTAATTTAGCACCACCCACCTTATTAACATACAGACACAGAAATATATATAATGATAATATATGTACATATATGTATATTATATGTATATTTCAATTTTGTACTATACAGTTACTGAGCATGTGCATCATCATACAAAATTGTTGAGCATGAGTATTTCCAAAAAAGCTCAAGCAGTACCTTCCTCTGCCTCCTCCTCCTGCTCCTCCACCTCCTCTACCTCCTGCTCCTCTGCTGAGCAAAGCACAGGTCTGATTAGTACAGCAGCCAGCCAGCAAAGCAGCCAGCGATCAGACACACACAAAGAAAGAAAAAACAAATAAATGTCTTTTAAAGCTTGGTGAGATAAAGCATGACTAAATCTAAATCATAAACTTAAATCTAATCATTCAGTGATGACTATGCTAGTTTATTCATAGGCACCAAACCATGTCTATGCTCTCATACTGAACCATGAACCAAAAATCATTTGTGGATGACACAAAGCTTTGTTAGTGTATGTGTATTTATAAAAGGTCCTCCAAAGTAACATACAATAAAAAACAGGTTCCATACCTTCAGCAGCCTCCTCTTCTGAATCAGGCAGCCAGTCAGATACACACAGAAAGAATTAGCAAATGTAATCACAAAATGATAGATATGGTTTACAGTAACTTGTGTTACACACACACACACACACACACACACACACACACACAGCTATGTGGCACTAATGTTAAAGCTACTTAAAGCTTTAGCATTAGTGGTAACTATAACAAAAGAATAACAGGGAGAGGGCCAATCACCTTCAGGACCCTGAACAAAACAACAAAACTTTTATATCCTGTAGAAAAATGTAGCCTTTGACTCAACAAGGAAGTATTTTGGTGCAAACACACTTTGTGTTGCATTGTGATAAGCCAGACATTAGGAAAATAGAAGCAGACAACCTTTAATTTTATATTTTATATGTATTTTAACATATATATTTTATATCATGTTCAATTAAATTGTGAATACAACAGGGCTTCATTGTCCTTACTTACAGCTATGGAAACTGCATGCTGAGTTGACAAACAAGCAGTTTCATTCACAGGAGTTACAGTGACTGTGCCTCTACATTCCTTTTAAATCCACTTAAATCTTCATGTAGTATATTATAGTGTCAGATTTCTACTTTAAGATCACTGGATTATGTACAGAAAACATTTGGCTCAACAACATGCCTTTAATGTATTTCATGAATGATACTGACTATGATGAGTCACGTTCTTACCTTCCACCTCCCTGTAAAATATAAACACATATATATTATTATTATTATCCAAGCTACAAAGACATAGTAATCTGTCATCACACTGCCATAACACATAGCTGTAAAAGAACTGTATATATGTGACTGTAAGCGTGTGTGTGTATAGTTGCATAACAGGGTGTTCAGTTTTTTATATATATCAAAATGAAAACAACTTTCAACCTACTCTTCATACTCCTCCACCACTTCCTGGTTGTCTGACATGACGGAGAACGTTCAGGTGTCCGACAGTGGATCTGAACATTAAGTCGATGTCATAAATTCTCCTAGAAATCGCATTCTTACAACATTTTACAGCAAACGTAGTATGTTGTAGTTTGAACTTCTTTCACACACAATCACTATCACTCACCTAGAGATCAGATGGACTGATGGAGAAAGAGAGCTGATGTGCTGCAGTGGAGAAGTCCACGCTTTCTCTAACAGGAAGGTGGGATTCGTCTCAGAGGGCAGAGGGACTGACTGCGTGGTGGGGAAGAGGCTTTAGGACCCCTCATTGTGTTATTAATAAACTTTGTAGATAGCATGTACTCTTCATTATCACCATTCCCAAAAAAGGCCTCTATATGCACCACTGTGCTGTTGCAGTGCCAAAACGATTGAGATAAGTCCACAGTTGCTCACAGACAACAATTCACACACACACTCACACAAACACAAGCTCAGGCACCCAACCATGTATGGCATCCTGCCACCGACAAAACACAGGCATACACCACTTATCTACACTCTCCCTCCTCTGAGATAAGTGATTTATAAATATGACTTCCACATTGTGTGAGTAAGCACTTAAAATAAATATATGGCAGACACATGTAGGAAAACATTTTATTTCTTAGATGGGCAGCATTTTGCCCACAAGGACACACTGATTATATTTTGGCAGATCGGACAAAAACACAATTGAAAGAATTCCCACTGCTGTTATTCAATAAACATGAGCTTTAAGACCTTCACCTGTTTAAAGTGCTTAAAAAAAGAAATTACACAAAGTTAAGACAAACAGCTGAATAGTTTTAAAACAAATATGACACTGCCCTTTCTCATTTCTATCACTTTGCTCATCTTCTGTATGCTTTGCTTTTTATTCCTTTTCTCCACTCCATTCCATTAAACTTCCATACCACTGAATATTTTCCTTCAAAACCTCCATTCAAAACCAGATTTCTCCTTTTTAGTCCCTTAAGACAACAACTCATTTCACTTTTTCCCTTCCATCTGTTTCTCCTGTGTGCTTTGGCAGTGACAAAAAAAAAAGAAATATATAAAGCCTGAAGAAGCAATCAGTCAGTAATGATATTTATTATTCTTCCAGTTCTCTTTGTCTCCTCTTGCCATCTTCTTAATCCTACAAATAATGGCATAGAAAGAAAAGGAATAGATATGCAAGAAATATTTTTTGGTTTGATATTTAAATATTAAGTTATGTGAAAGCTGGCAGCTTTAAATCATCTTAATTTTATCAACAGTTTTCATAGTAATGTCCAGACCAACAAGTATTACTGTATGTTACAGTGTGGCACAGTAATCCTACCTGTTGGACGTGTTTCACTTACAGATTTTTCCAGGGCTGGATTTTGAGACACTGTCCTCCCCTCTGTTCTCAAACATGGTCCTCTTACTGGTGATGTCCACATGCCTCAAGTCCTATAAACAGAAAATGGAACAATTATCACAGTTGTTTCTAAAAGAGAATTAACCCCTGACACAGCATTAAAACAGGCACAAGGGAGAAAAATATATAAAAAATATATACTCAATAAGTGCTAATATCTGATATGTAAAGAATAATAACCAATAAGATTAAGTTTTTGCTCAGATGTAACAGAAATGGCAGTGTATCCCATTAAACTAAAGTCTCTAATCACCACAAGTTAGACATTCCCCATGATAACAGAACAATAAGAATTGAAAATGTAACATTAACTACTCCAAAGTAAGCAGAAGAAACAAAAAACATCCTGCTCAGCTCGCTGAGGCACCATTAACTGAAAGGGTACTACTGCCCTCTGTCTGCCAGATTCTACACTTTTTACATGATGCAGTTTCAGCAGATATGATCCTATGCAAATAGCCTTATTAATAGATGACTGTACAGTAGGACTGTGTGAAAGCCCAGGTTGGTTGGTCTTGTTCAGCCAGCGATTGATCCGGTCCGACATTCCTGAGGCAAAGCTCCTAAATTCCTGGTAACAACAGACAATTAATAATGTTATATGTGTAATATGGGTAGTTTTCAATAAGTGCATCTTTCATTTGCTTAGATTTTTCTATTATTTCAAATTCTGCATTTATTATTCTTTGTTTTATTTACAGTATGCATTTTTGAATGGTGTTCTCGCTATAAAGTGGATTGCGAGCAATGAGTTTACCTGTCTGGAAACTCCTGGGCTGGTGGGAGCCGCTCCCTGCTGCTGCTGCTCTTTCTCAAAGAGACCTCTCTTCCTGGACACCTCCTCCAGCAGGAACAGGGTCCTCTGGGTCACGTCTGGAGATCGCATTATTTCTGACCTCTGACCACATACAGGAAGTAGAGTCCAGAGAATATGCCATGAATAAGATTGACAGTTGGTGTAGAATAGTATAAGATGATGATTGTTATTTTTGCTGCACTGGAAGTTTAGCGGGCTGTGAATCTGAACCTGTGAAGCCTGAGCCAGCCTCTCCATCTTCTCCTGAATGGATCTAGATGAAATCCTCTGCTTCGAGCTGCACAAAACAGAACACACATACATACTCGTCCAGCTGTATTCACTCACTTTGACTGAAATCAAACTACAAAAATACAAGAAAGACCAACTCACTTTCTCGTGAAAGACGATGGTTTGTCCTCATCTTCATTTTGGTCCTGGACCCAAGGATATTTAAAATTAGACTGTAAATCATCTATATGCAAGAAATAGCTTCAATGTGCATCAACAAGTGTCCTCTTCATACTCAACATATATTAAAAAAAACTTGAAGTTCAAGGTGCAAAAAATTAAGAGGAAATAGGAAATAAGCCTAAAATCTACCAGAGTGAGTATTCTATCATTTATAACTATATATCTAATGATATTCAGTTTTGCACACTTTTCTTTTTATAATGATTAATTTAAGTGCTACAAAAGGTGCTACAAAAACTGGTTATTATTGCTATGATTATTCTTTTTATTATTATTATTACTATTATTACTTTAAATTTTCATCAGGTGAAAGTAAATTGTTATCTTACTGTGTTGGATTCAAACTTCTTGCTGGCCATCCTCACACTCGCACTGAAACAGAGTGAAGCCATTTGCATGTAACTAAAGGCATAAAGACACAAAGTGTTTCCAAGTGAAAAGATGGATGTTTCCTTACCTCCTCTGCAGCGGTGTACTCTCTTCTTCTTTCTTCCTCATCATCTGTGGAGGACAAAGAGTAAGACAAGTGTGTGAGACCTTACAGTCATGGACAGCATAATCATCATCCTCTCTCCTGGTATGTGTTAGGGTGTTAACAAAGCAAGCAGTCAGCAGTCACAGCTGGTAAATATTGCTTCAGCTATTAGCATAGGCCCAGAGTTTGAGAGGCATAAGCAAATTATCCTGAACTGATAGTCTCTCACATGTTAGTAGATTAAATCACGTTTTACCAGTCAAATAGGCAAAAGTCAGTGCTGGCATTTCCTTGGGACAACATGCACATGCATTTCTGTGTGTGTGGGTTAGGGTGATGTGATTACCCTGAAAGATATAGTCCTGGAGCTCTGTCTGACGAAGCCAGGTTTGGTCATCTGTTCAAAGTTGCTGTTGGAGGAAGAGCCATTCTTGCTGGTCTGAGGTAAAGTAAAATAACTTGAACTTCACTGCAACATAAGATCAGACTTGACTATTCCCAGTCAGATGAAGGTGCAGATCGATGTGGGAATCTCTTCTACCTTTCAAGTTTATTTTGTGTGCCAGCTATAAGTTCCAACTATGGAGCCTCAGCCAATACTAATTTGTAATTATTGGTACAAAGAATGTGACTTTCATTGTCCCAACACTGGATGGTGCTGTTGTTTTATTGAATGCATAGGCAAAGCATGAAGCACAGATAGCTACGTTGTAAATGATGTCATCTGACAGGGTATTGTGTGTGTGTGTGTGTGTGTGTGTGTGTGTGTGTGTGTGTGTGTGTGTGTGTGTGTGTGTTAAACTACCTCCTGTGTGTGTCCGTTCTGAACAGGGCTTTGAAATCCCCCAGGAGAGGGACTCTGACAGGGCGACGGCCAGTGTTCTCGAGGTGACAAGGGGGCAGTCGGAGAGCAAGGGCTCATGGGAGTTGTGCGCCCACTGAGAGAGGGACTTTTGTCAAGTGAGATGGACACAGAACTGCAACAGCAAAAGCACAAGTGAATTGAAAGGTCAGTTGAAGATGTGCATGAGAAAGCAATCAGTGATCCAGGACAAACTCACAATAAAGCTGCAGAGTATTAAAGTCTTTACTGCCCCCCGGTCACCAATGTACCTCTGAAATATTGTTTTGTACGTTCTAGTTCTACTCTTCTACAGATATTACAGGGCTATTAACATGTCAAAACACTTTTGAACAGATAATAACATTTTGATCTCTTAGGATAACTGGCAACAGTCACAGCAGGTCTTAATACTTCACACTAATAAAATGATTCTTCAGAGAGCCAGAGATGCCAGGCCCCCTCACTGTCTTGCTATCCCAACTTTTTATATGACATTTGTATATTTTATTTTGCCAGATGGTCACAATAAAGACAGAGGTTTGTGCATGTGACATTGCATTAAAACTATATATACTGTATTAATACTGGGGCATATGGTATTTGCAAATATTGTATTTTGAATTTTATATCTAAATCTAAATAAATTTGATTAATATGGACTGGTTAATAAGCACACATGGTTGCCTTCATACAATATTTTCCAATTAATTTTGGTTGCTATTTCACCACTCTACAAAAAAAAAAAATAGAAAGTTCTGCATGTTAACCTGACAAACTTGCGAGTTGGGTTGGACGGTGGCTTGGGATCGGGGTCTTTGCTCTGTGACTCGCCATTTTCTTGCTAACAAGGAAACAAAGAACAGAGACAATCAACATGAGCAGACAGTGTACAAGCTTTTGTGCAGAGCCAGCTGAGACACACCTTGCATTACATAATGTTTTTTATGTCCCCATTTGCAGATACAATGAAACTGCCTGCAAGTGTAATAAAAGATAAAGTTCAAATTATGACCTTAAAGCACCTCATCGAGTTTTATGGATGATTTGCATGCTCTCTAGATTCCCTGGAGTGCTAGTCCAGGAAAATGAGAGGAGATGAATATACAACAGAATACAAACAGCAATTCCCTCCATTTCTTCACACTTTGTTCATGTTTATTGTGCCGTCTCAAAGATAATATACCAAAGTATCTGTGACATGTATCTGTATATGTGTGAGCATCATGCACTCTCTCCTTCTTTATGTCTTTGTACATCTAAATAATTTTAGCTACACACATTCAATCATTCCATCTTTACAGAAAACATAAGAGCCATATCTTTCAGTGAGGGGACAGAAGTTGGTGAGTTATTGTTTTAGAATCTAGAAAAAGATTAACATGACTCTCAGTCCATGTGGGGTAACAGTTAACTGTGGTTGACCCCACTGCAGGGTGACACTAATGGTAGCACTGTGTTATGACACAGTGAGGTATTTATTATGAGTGACGTTTGTTGACAGTTTGTCTACCTGTCATGACAAAGGATTTGGCTGTGAAGTGAAGGCACTTCATGCTAATTTGCTACATATCATTTTTAGCCATCTGGCTATGGGAATGGTAGTGTTGGCCAGTCTACCACTTTGGACCAGACTAAAGTTTCCCAACAGCTATTGGATGGATTATATAGACATTCAAGGCACATAGAAGTTGTGTCCTATTGAGATAATGACCTGAATAATCACCTTGATCACTACTTATCTCATAAAATAGCTCTATCAACAACATATCTGTCAACATATTCATGTTTCCGGCATGATGTATAATAATGACTTTGGTGAGCATCTTATCCAGTGCCAGCATAAGGTCCAAAGGTCAACACATTGAAAATAATGTGTAATAATAAACACATGCTTGAACACTCCCATCAGCCTCGATACTTTAGAGAGTACCTTTTGATTAGTTTTACTTGTCATATAATAACTCCACTAGGTTTAAATCAAATGGCAAAATGTTTGACAAAATATCTGTTTTGCTTTGCTGAAAGTTAATGAATGAGTCCAGTCTTACTTGTCTGCTTGTGATGTTAGTGCTGGTGTTGCTGCTGCTGGGACTGTAAGAGATTGTTTTTTGGGGAGGTTGTGGTTTGGATGTGGTTTTCACATGACTGCCCTGTTCCTCATCCAAGTCCCCCAATAACTCCACCCTGGCACCCCCTCCTCCTCTGCTAGCTTCGGCTTCATCCTCCCCTTCCTCTTTCTGTCGTCTTAGCGTCTCCACATGTCTCATCCTCCGCTTTTCGTCACGGACTCGCAGCATTTCCACAAAGTCCAGCTGCATTTGCTCCACACTGGAAATAAATACATGCATGAGAATGACCGATATATATGATGGAAAGTCTCTAGAAAGGGGTGAAAGGACCTGTCTGTCCTGTGTCTGATCAGGTTTCTCTAATGAAAGGCTCTACAGTTCCTTTGTCTCTTTGAAGGCTGTTTCTGCTCCAGGTTCTCAGTTGGAGGTGTGTTTGACAGCCTTTCATACTTTCTATGCATGATATCAGGTTTTTCCATGTGTTTGAAAAGTATATATATGACACACTCCCATAGGGCAAAAGTGAAAGAATCCTCCTTCTGAAAACCAACTGCTGAAAGGCTGTACCATCAAATATGATGAATTCTTACATTCCAGCTACCCTATGGACCTGATATGATAGACACAAAGAGAAAAAGTAGCAGTGGTCAAACAAGCAGAGAGAGGAAAAGCAGAGTGTGCCCCTATAACAACAGCAATCATCATTAGAAAGTCTACAAATTAAACTCTGGCAACTACAAATCAATAAATTCTGTTTTACTGAGTTGTGAGAATAACCTGCTGAGGCCCTGGGACGTCTCACTTGTGGAGTCTGTCCCAAAGGTGCTGTCGCCAGTAGTTGTGTCTCTAGGTACATCTGGGTCGGTGCTGCTTGAGCTCTTCACCCTCCTCCTCTTCTCCCTCTCTACCTCCTCCTCGTCCTCCATTGTCCACTGGCGTGCCAGGCTGAGGGCAGAGTTATAATGCAACACAGGGAACATAATAATCAGCAAACGAGAACATAAAACAGAAAATGACAGGGTCAGAGACAAGGCCTGACAAGAATAAAGATACACATGGCAATTGGTCAGATAATCAGTCTGCTTTTATGGAATTGAACTGCTTGTTTTGGTTGTTGAAAAGCAGAGATTACAGTTTTAATAACCGTTACACAAAACCTGCTGTACTTGTTCATCAACTGTTTGATTAGCAAAGTCACAGTTGGCTTCTTGTCTATGCAACTTGAAAAACTGTTCAATCAAGTATTACACATCATGTGTGTAGAAAACACAACATTTATTTGTGTATTGCTGTAGGTAGTGTAGCTAAAAGGTGACATTATTCACAAATAGGACGGTTTAAGTAATCCAGTTACTTCTAGACTTTAATTGCAAGATTATCTTATTATTCAAACATCACATTAAATGTCTGCAATAATATTAGTAATGACACCAAAGGGAATATAGAATAGCACAATAGTAGAGGTTAAGGTTAAAGGTTACAGGCAGTGCAGTCCCTAAATTAATATTATAAAGCCATTTTTTCAATAGGCTGCTTGACTGCTAGAAGAGTGAAGTCCGGGTTAAAAGCCATAACATCTACTTTCAAAAAGCCACAAGTGCAGAAGGTGTCATACTCTCTTCAGAAAAACTCAAACTCAAAGTGCCAGCAATAATCTTACCTGGACAAAGCCGACCAGTTTTTACGACTGATGGACATATTGGACCAAACTAAATAATATAAATAAAGTTTCCAGGTGCACTTCACTCACAGACAGGAAAAAGTCGACTGACTGGCACTCGGAGGGCGGTAGTCAAATAACAGTCGGTACAGCACAAAGCAGTCCACCTTTACCCTGTCGGTGTCACATGACCACAAAGGTAAGCTACCCACCTGAGCGAGAGATAGAGAGAGAGAGAGAGAGGCAGAGTGAAAGAGAGAGCAGCAAAGAGAAAGGGGGGGGGGGCAGCTTTTCCTTGTATGGAGGAAGTGATAGCTGTGGCAGTCACTCCTGTAAAGCCAGTTTACATGACCTGATATTAGAACAGCCACAAGAACAACTGAATTAAATTAAATATTTGCAACTAATAAAGAGGAGCACAAACATCAGTTAAAATTGTTTGTTTGTTTGTTTTTTCAATAAAGTTCAATTTAATTGGAGGAAACAACAGTAAACAGTAAAGTGTGTGACAATGTTTTAGTGAGTGTCAAGCTGGGTTTGATGCATTGTTGCATTGGACAGTCTCTTTACAGCATTAGTCAGACTGTTTGCTTTGCTATGTGAGGCCACACCTTTTCCCTTGAGCCCAGAGTGCAGGACTCTGACCTAGACTCAAACTCAGACTCAGTCCTGCGCACACACACACACACACACACACACACACACACACACACACACACACATGCACACACACAGACACACACCCTTCATTGGCTTTATATCACACCTGTACTTGCTGTGTTCTGCACAGACAAGGAGGCCACAAAAACAGGGTAGACTAATGTAATATAATGATAACTGAGAGTGAGGTCGTTGATTTTTCCTTCTTTTGAGCTTGTTCATGTGAAGCCTGTGCCATTAATATTTAGAAAAGACTGGCCTATAGCATGTACCATTAAGATACAATCTTATGGAACTAATTTGCTTGTCACTTCCTGGCAAAGGAAGCAATACATGCATCCATGCAGTTGCATTTGAAAAAGAAAGACTGCGTTTTGAGTACCATGTATTGCATTGTGCACCCCCGGTTTTATATGGTCAGGGAAAACCTGACCATATATAAATGGGGGTGAAACAGACCCCCCATACCCCAATCTAATAGGGAAAAATGGCTCTTCAGGTGCTTTGCATTCACTGGGATAAACTGATAAGGAAGTGCAATTACGGCAGCAGTATTCTTGGTGTGTTTTATAACCATGCAAAACAGACTGTGGCAAAAGAGGACTGTTTTAGCTGGCAGACGTGAGCATATCAGCAGAAATGGGCAACACCTAAGAAGAAGCGCATCTATTTGAGACTTACTTTTTACTTTAGAAAAAAAAAACCCCATTACATCCATATTCCTCTGATATATACCAACAATCCACAGCCTTATGCTGTATATGGTTTTCTGAACAAGACCAAAACGAGTGTGTTAGTGGTTGTGATGCTTACTGTGTTCACCATCTTAGTTTAGCAGGTTAACATGCCTACATTTCCAAATTAACACTCACCACAAAGTATAGTTGAGACTGATGGCAGTGTCACACAAATTAAAATGTTGCTGGTCTGTTGGTGACACTATATGGGGTCAACATTGATCAACATTGCCATCCCCAGAGCAATACTGCTAGCATGGCCCAAAACACAAGTGCAGAGATGAAATCTGACAAAGGGTTTTATAGCTGTGACAGAAAACAGTCTCTGTTGATCCCAGACTGCAGAGGAAAAACTCCTGTTTGATTTAGTGTGTGATCCTCTTGTCAAAAGTATCCTACACAGTGGGATTACTCTGGCAAATGCCTGGGTCACATATTTGTGTTTCTTCTGTCCCAGTATACATCTGGGTCTGGGCCCTGAGTCCAGCTTATATAGCATATAGCATATAGCTATGGCATATAGCTTGTAAGATGCTACTTCCAAATCTAGGCCAGATTGTATCTCTAATATATGAAGCTTGCACTACTGCAAAGGGTTGGGTAAATATAAATAAGATTTAGACCTGTTCCATTTGGAAAGTACCTTGAGTAGACTTCTGTTGTGAACCTGGCCTACATAAATAAATTAACTTGACTAACTGTTACCTTAATGTAGTGATGATCCCCAGATTCTTTTTTAAGCTACTTTAGCCTTTTTGATTGAATTGAATATTTGCACAGAAAAAAAAACACAAATAAAGTATTTGTGTGTGTTTTATTGTTGTCAGTTTTCATTTAAATACTGCTGATGAAGTGCACAGATTTTTTTTTTTTTTTTAGATTAAATAAAACCACAACCCATGCTTACAGTTTATCCCCAAGCAAGAATATCAAATATGCAATTTCATTTGAGCAGATCATGAGCTATGTTATCATTCGGCCTGGTGATTAAGTCACCATACTATGCACATTTGTGTACTGGAGATACAAGATTCACATTTGGATATTTCTTCAAACATAAGGAGTCTAAATAACTGGTGTTCAAGTGCAAGAACAATCTAAGTAATTGTACATGGTACATAGAATAGTCATTTTAACAGCAGAGGAACATAGGAGGAGAAAACCTTTCAGGAGTGTGGGGACATTTTATCATCTCCATGGCAGGAGCATACTTAATGTGACAACATGGTACAGAAATGCAGAAGCTCTAAAAAAACTGTAACAAAACCATTTCAGACGCAGCTGGAGTGATGGTGCTCATGTGACACCAGACCGCCCTCCGCATTCACTGGGCAGGACCCTTGGCAGCATCAAACATCTTTTTCCTTCCCTCCATCCCAGACATGGCCTCCACATTCTTCCTCCAGTCGCTGTCTTCTACCGGCCTCTTCTGCAGAAAGATAGATGACAGAAGGGGTGGTATAAAAGATTGAGAACAATGTTTGTTGTTGTTGTTGTTCTTGTTGTTGTTGTTGTAGAGCAGAAGTGCTTGTTGTATCTAAGCCTTTGAGACCCATGCTCTCAACTGAGTATTCTCTATGAGAATAACATACTGGGTGTAACTAGTTCAGAGCTCCTAAAGCCCAAAGACACACACACCTATGCAAGCACGCACAGATACACACCAGCGCTGGCTAATCTGCACATTTACCCACACATACGCGTGCACACACACACACACACACACACACACACACACACACACACACACACACACACACACACACACACATAAACACTGACCAGTCAGAAGAACCGGTCACAAAAGCTACTCTTCTGTGCTCAATGGGAACATTGTTTTGTGTACTGTACCTCCTCTCTCACACACACACACACACAAGGTCACCGCCCTGCATTGGCCTGCTGCTTGATATCTCAAACACACCTTTCACACACACAAACACACTTTGCAGCTGCTCAATGGTGCTTTAAGTGATGATGTCATGTAAAGATCTGAAACAGCTACCTTGTACGTTTGTCCTAAGGATGGGGCAGTTTGCTTGGGCAGGTTTGATTGTGCACTTTGTGTACGTGTATGTGTGTATATGTGGTTTCCTTTTGCACAAACCTTCTCTGTGTCCTCTTTCTTGACAGACTTGAGATTGGCTCGGAGGTCCATGGAGACTTTATGCTTGGAGCCCAGCAATGAACGGAGGATGGCGTCAGCAGACACACGAACACGTCGAAGATTAGGCCTCTTGAATTTCCCCCTGAGATCCAACACCTTGATGTTAAGATCTTTAATCTGGACCGGGGACAAAGAACTGTAAGAGTTTCTCACTGTGAAACTTCCTCTGCATCCTAAAGCAGGGCTTCACAAGCTGTCACATTAATTAAGATGTTTTAATGTTGGGTTCTGTCCAGCACTGTCACATACCCACCTCACGTGTGTTGAGCATAACTTTGGCTTCAATGTCATATCGCTCCTCATCCACCACATCTATTTTGGCATGGAGCTCTCTGCAGAGGTCCTATAAGTATATATGCATAAGACACAACCACACCAAAGTAATAAATATCGTGTCTGTTTCTACTGGTTTTGGATTACTGGGAAGTGAGTGGAGAAGAAAAATGGGAGAATTTAGTGAATTTGAGGATGTTACCTGTAACTGTCCAAGACTCAGACCACTGGTGTTTAGAGGAGGAGCTCTCTCTGCCAGATACTTGTGTTTCTCGTCCTCTTTAACAAGGATCTCCTGCTCCAATTCCTCCTTGGCTTTTGCCACCATGAGACTCTGCACATTCATTAATCAACATGCAATATGATCATGAATTACAGGATGCTTTTCTCTGGTGGACCCATTTTTTATATACAAGGTAAACCATTTAGATTCCACAGCACATACTTTAGATGGTTAGGATTAACTGAATAACAGGGGACCAAAGAACATGACATTCTCTGCCCTCCTGTGGTTAAACTAATGTATTACAAAAAAGCTCTCTTACCTTGAGCATCAGCTTCCTTGAAGCAGAGATCTTTGGTTTCCTCTGCATGGACAGGATTAATGCCAAGAATTTAAATGTTAATTTTTGTCACTTGCAGTTTAAACAATATGTTTCCTGAAAGTTTTTGGCAACAAGAAAATATTCTGTAATGGTCAATAAGACTGGATAAACCAGACTTACCTCTTGCCTGTAAAAGAAAGACAGAGAAGTTTTAAAGGAGGAAAGACCAAAGTTTATAGATTCTGCCTAAACAGTGAAAATATCAGCTTTGTAATTGTGTCTATGTATATGAATGAGTGAATGGTCTATAAAAGGAACACAAAGCCTGATCACTCACACATGCTCAGGCATCCTGTTGATTAGATCTCACTGGAGGAGAGACAGAAGAGATTAGATACAAAAGTCACACACATACACACACAAACACCGAAACACACATACAAACACAACGAGCAGTTGTCAGTGTTTGTTCATTAGCTTTTGGAGGCCAGATCATCTTTCCCTCTTCTCTGTGAGCACTTGCTCAGAATCTGGAGTCAGTTTCAACATATGTGAGCAGGAGAACTTCTGCCCTGTTGCTGCTTAGCACTGTTTTGATTGTCATACTTTCTAAAAACTTTTACAAAATCCTTTTCAACCACTGGAATTTAGCTGTACCAGTATTTTGAAGAAAAATCATTGTTTCACAGACGGTACTTCTAGAGTTGTTTGCTGGTACAATTTCAATTCAAAGAAATGTGTGTACAGTGTATCTACACATTGAGTCAGCTGTAACACTGAACACCAAGCCATGAGAGTAAACAAGCAGAAACATTGAAATAATAAATACCTAAAAATACAGATAAACAGCTAAAAGCTTAAAGCAGTGGATGAATAAGAGATGGTTAGTAGTAAAGGGTTAAAACTGTCAGATTAAAGTAGTTGACATACAGTTGAAATAATTAGCTGGATTCATAGTGTTTGCTAAAGCTAATGGATAAATTACTAAAATAGATTGTTGAAAGAATGGATAAATGGTTGAAATATGTAGCAAAATTAATTTATAAACATTTGAAAGTAAGTCATTAAGCATCTAAATCTTAAATAAATGGTTAAAATCATTAAGTTAAAGGTAATGGGCAAGAGATTTAAATAGTTACCAAATAACAATGCATAATTGGCCGATGTCAATAATTAAATATTTGGGAAAAGTAAGGATGAATGATGGTGTAATGGTACTTAAGTTCATCTGATGTTATCTGACAAAAAAAGTGAAAAAAGGCTAAGGTAGGCTATCCTTAAATCGAGCTGTTAATTCTGGTGCTAAGGTCATAAGACTCTTAAGACCTCACTCACTGTGAAAAGATGTTTCACTTTGGGAATTTGATAACGAATATCAAATATCATGAAAAGTGTGACACGTTTAACAGGTCATTGAACTTGTTTATTTATCCCTATAGTTATCTTACCCCTCCTCTCCCTCCTGTGTCATGCCCATCTGCCCTTTATCAAATCATCAAGCAATTAACAGCACTCACCCCTTCTCTGTCTCACCTTATCTCACCCTTTCGCTGTTTATGCCCCTCTCCCATTTATAGTAGTTGGTTTGACTTGTGAATGACATCACCTAAGACCTCCTAGTACAATGGGGTTACTAGCAACCCCAGCGGATTAGGAAAATTCCAGACTGATAGCCATCCCTCATCCATCTCTCTCGTCTCTCATCCCCATCTTTCTCCTCAGGATTATCTCAGGGAGAAGAATTTAGAGTGGCCTGTCTCCCCAAATAGACCAGGGGACATCTGATAGACAGCTGTGGAGGGTGATTGTGCTCTGGGGTGCCCAGCCTGGATCAGGGATTTGTTGCCAGTAATTCATGGATGCTTATGCGCCTCTGTGGTGCAGCCAACTTGGCAATGCAAAAAACAGCCAAAGGTGCTTTGGAAAGTTCACGTCCGCCTCAGGCTTGGCTTGGCTACAGATTAGACAAAACAGGTTCATATAGCGTTCTTCTTGATGCAGTTTAGGTACAGTTACATCCCCAAGTTATAGACCCCTATACGTAGATATATATTCAAATATTAAAAGAACTTCATAGCTGTGTACCTCTCTTGTTTATTGGATTGAAATTATAAACTGTACAGTAATCTCCCTCAAAAACATGGAACCTGCAGTTCTGCCATATCTGTTTGAAGGCAACTACATTTCTACAACATAAACCACTAGATCCAGAATTATTTGAAAGTTAAATTTTCAACTAACAAATGGTTATACCCGTCAAATCTATTCAAACTGCCATCCATTCAAGTTTGGCCACAATATATGCAAAGAAGGACGAACACTAGACCTAGAAAGCTTTATAAACCACACCATGAAGGGACCTTACCTGTGTCAGAAGCAGGAGAGCGAGATGTGGCAGCGGCAAGGTAGGATGGATCAGAGATGAGGCCAACGGTTTGGTGTCCCTCTATTTAACTGCACCACCCATTGTCTCGCTCTCTCTTTCTCTTTTGTTAGTGGAGGCTATTATTAGTCAAGCCCATCTCTCTTACTGTCTAATCTTGCTCTGTCTGTTCATCTCTCACCAATTCATTATAAACTAGAGGCCAGCAGTTGTAGCCTCAAGCTCTGACCTTGCATAACACGGGAAGATGAAGGCAACTCAGATGATGAACTGTAGGCAGGAGTTTGTATGTTCATACTGCTCAGAAATTGTCAGAGAAGGGAACTATTGGATGCATTGCAGTAAATTTATTAACAGACATGCATGGTCCCCAGAGGATGAATCCTACTGACTTTTCCTTCAGCAAAGTTTTTAGTTATCCGGTAAAATGTCTCAACCTTTGATGACTAGATTGCCACTAAATATGTACAGATATTGGTGGTTTCCAAATTATTAATCCAAAGCACTTTGATGACCACTTGACTTTTCCTCTAACACCATGTTCAGGTCAAAAATTCACTTATGTTTATACCTGCAAAACTACAACATTACCATCAGCCTCTACCTTATATAACATGCTAATTAGCAAATATTATCATGCTGAGACATGGAGCTAAGATGGTTAGCATGGCAAACAGTACCTGCTAAACCACAGCATGTTAAAAAAATAATTTGACAATGTTAGGATGCTGACATTAGCTCAAAGCACTGCTGTGGCTAAGCTTACAGAGCTGCTAGCTTGACTGTAGATTCTTGTTTACCAACGCCTAGGTCTCAAAGGACAGATCAAAATGCAAGACATGCTTGCCTTGCAAGGAGGCTCTTGGGAAAATTTCGTCTCGGAATAAACCTCCCAGACAAACCCTCTTGACAGACAAAATGAAAGTTAAGGGCACCGTCTGTTTCCCAAATGAAATGAAAGGGTACCCCCATCACCAAATGAAGTACTGACAAATACAGAATAAGATAATATAAAGTGTCTTCCCACACCTTCATTTGTAATTGAAGGGAAAAACAGAACTATGTTTTCAATTGTCATGTGTTGAGAGACATACAAAATGCATGTTTCATTTAAAGGTAAAATGTCTAAATTAAATGTTGTAATTAAGCTGCAATAGAGTTTAAGATTAAACTGATTTTACACCTGCAACTACATATACAGGCACAATGTTTAAGGAACTGTCCTGTTTACAATGGGATTTTCGCTAAGGGAATTTTTTGGATTTTTCTCTGCTGCTGCTACATTATCACAATAGTGCTAAGTCTCAGTTTTCCTACTTATTATCTTGGTAACTTTTATTTATTCTTTTTTTAACTTTTGTTTTATTCATTTATTCTTTAGGTATTTATATTTCCTTTATTTATTTCACCTTCTTGGGTTTTTAAGATGTCTTACAATGTTGTGAGAATGTTGCACATACAAAGTTAACACGGTCCAAGAAATTCCAAGAGGCTTCAGAGGAAAAACTCTGAAACATTTAACAGTGGTATTTCAGGTTTATATGTACTTGGGAGGGAGTAATACAGCATGAAGCAGTGGGATGAAACACACAAACACACACACGTTCACAAAAAAAACTGCATACACAAGACAACTGAGATGTTGGCTCAGTTGCTCTACACAAAGACTTGCCAAAGACTTAATATGTGCAAAGCACTGAGAAGTCTCCCTCTCACACACATACAGCCAACTATCAGTGCTCAAAGAAGCCAATGCCACTTAACAACTTAACAGGAGAGAGAAAGACCTCTAGTGGTTACACACTCACATAGCAGACAGCTATGCCTGAGAAGGGGAATGTCACTTGTAAAACATTTTGAGAGGTTACCTAGATAAAATAAAAAATAAAAAAAAAAGTACTGACAAGTGTTAGCTTTCAAGCACTAATAAACTAATCAGGTGTCTGTTTTATTTGTAATAACATCAGTGCCAAATCAAGGCAAACAGTCTTGTTCTGACACTCATTCAGCTCTACGTGTGCCAGTGTTCTCGCAATGAGTTCAGTTTATGAAATTGCAGGTGTGTGTTTATCTGCAGAGAAAAACAGATGCCCCAGACAGTGGTAGTCATGTTTGGACAGGGCATTTCACTGAGTGGTGTGTGCACACAAACTCTGACAGGCTGGATTTTTAGGACACACTGCGCAAAACCACAACCGAACACACACATACTCACACTTCTCCACAGATCTCCTTCACATATGGTTTCTGTGTATTTAAACTTGCCTACACACACACTGTTCATTACTATGATCCATCACTGGGTGCCTCTGCTCCTTGCAGCACTCCTGGCCCTATGCTGACTCATGCGGTGTGGCTGGCTTTGGGGTTTTCCACAGCAATGAGAAGCTGCTACACAATCAGTCCTTTATCCCTGACCTGCACTGAGTTCCTCAACCACACACAGCTCATACACAGACTGCTATGTTCTTGACACACACACAAAACAAGCTTGAATGCACAATGTATGCTATTCCTCGCTAACGAGTGTCTGCTGATGCAGAGACCTTGCTGAATTTCATGCTGGGTGTGCACGTAAGCTCCTGTAGGTGAATGTGTGTGGGTGGATGTTGGTATGCCTCAGGCTCACTGAGCTTCTCATTAGTCCTCCACGCCGCTCAGAACAAAAGGTGTCCTGGCCACAGTGTGTGTGTCTGGGGTGTGTGTTTTCCAGAGGCTATAACAGCAAGGTTACACCACAACTGGAAACAGGCAACCATAGCAATTAATGGTCTGAATCTAAAATAAACCACAACTGACTGTTTTGCATTAAGAGACACTACATGTTCCAGTGCAGAGGACTGACGTGGTGTACAGAGATAAGAGCTCAATGTTTGTGATTACTGAAAAGATTTATTTTATGTTTTTAAGCACATAATACTGTACATGGTTTCAGGAAAAATATAGAATATAATTATGTGAGCAAATACTTATTCTTCATGTTCAGCTTTAAAAAAAAAAAAAAAACATGTAGATATGTTCAGTCTATAACAAAAGTTTTCAAAGCAAGTCAGATGGGCATGTGTCCTCATCATAAGTCAGACTGAAGAAACAAAGAGACTTCTATTTCAGCAATGTTGGAAAGTGCAGGGAAAATATGTCCAAAAATGGAAGACATTTTTAAAACGTTAAGGCACAGGTGTAAACAGTGTCCCAGCTCCACAGTTTCCGTCCAAATCACGCCTTGTGCAGTGATCTCCGCGTTGACCTCGGGCAATGACAGAAAAAAACATCCATGTTTACAGTATTTCAGATTCCTATGTTTGTGTGATTAAGGTCATAGGAATACAAGAGTGTCTGCAGCACTTGTTCTCAGTCCATTAATCCATAATTGCTGTTGGTTGTTTTGTACATCCCATCATGCTGTGCACCACAGCCTCAAGCCCATGGATCTGGTGTCGTCTACCCTTCACCAGTCTGATTGGTTCACTCCCAGGGAAGTAGAAAGGCCTGTGAAAGAAAAGCACATTTTTAATATTCAGTTGTTACTTTTTATACTAGTCACTGATGGCAGCTGATGGTGTCACTACAAAGTGCATTTGTAGTGAGTTATATCTCGCTGTTACCACGGCTACTAAGTTAATTTGGGCACTTGACTACTGCCGCTCTCTTAAGGAAGCATCGCTGTGGATTCCTGGACTGTGAGCTCATAGTTCAGACTTACACACTCAGTTCATGAACGTTTGAGATTTCAGTAACCAGTTTCAGCACATAAGTGGATCAACCTAAATATTGAAAAGCTGAGAAAATATGTAGAGCATTAGCAAAGTTCACACCACACACTCAATTGTGTTCATGTCTGTTAAATACATAAGAGGTGTGTGTGTGTGTGTGTGTGTGTGTGTGTGTGTGTGTGTGTGTTTAAAAATACTTGGCTGCCTAGTGAGGGAGAGGCAGGCAGATGTTATTTTGGAGGCTCACATTGCATCGTAATTATGTCCTCGAGTGAGAGTGGGTTTGTGTCCTAAGAAGCCTGTGGTGAAGTCAAGGCAGATAAAGACCGTGGTTAGGAAACATTGACATGACTTTGACTTGATGGTGGGACACTTAAACGCTGAATTGCGACTTGTAAATAACCTTTAGCGTGGTTGTAACTTGACGCTTAAGCGCGTCTCTGCCATGTGCCACCTTATCCCCGAGGGTCTAGATGTTTTCATTCCATCCAATCACTGCACCAACTTGTGTCAGCAATTATAGCCCCTTCCACCACAGAGGGGCAGATTACCCCCGCTGCACTGATTGTCTTTGAATCTTCAATGGTGAGAACCTCTGACAAGAGGGGGGGGGTACCTTTACCCTTGAGGGTTTTAAATGATGCTTTGACATGTGTTTGACTGTCACAGAAGCACAAAGTTGGCAATGAGTGTACCTGAGATATTCCAGCTACTAGAGGGTGTGATCTTACACTCTTGCCCCTAAACTCACAATTGAGTCATTCTAAATAAATGGAAGAGCCTTTTCAAATATAAAGGCCACATTTTAATGGCAAACTCAGTATAATCCACCTTCCCTTACCTCAGAGCTCCACATCCTCCCCTGTGCTGCCCAGGTGCGCGGTGGACAGGTGTCGGTTCCTCCCCGTCTGGATGGCCTGCAGGTTCTTGTAGCGCACCAGTGCCAAAGCAATCTCCGCGTTCCAGGCCGTGCCGTCCTGCGGACACCGAAAGTCAATTTCCTTCCCGGTGGCCATGACCACGGTGAAGTACACCAGCCCCCGCTTGTACTCCACACAGTCAACCGTGACCATGCGCTCAAAGCGAAGCTCCTTGGCTTTGGAGCTCCACGCCGAGCCCGGAGCATCACCGTCGCCGCTGCCTTTGCAGTTGTGCAGGCGCAGCCCGTCCTCGGTGAGCACGCAGCGCTTCTTCTTCCACAGCTGGAGGAGCCCGCTGCTGCGCTTCTCCAGCCTCCCGTCCCTCATCACTTTGACTGAGAGAGACATGGCCACGCTGAGCCACGGTCCTCGAACTGAGCTCAGTCTTGGGAAATCTCCAGCAGTCGCTTGTCTGGGGATGAATCAATTCAACACACACCTCATGTTACCGGTGGTGCGTGTCCCTCGGTTACACAAAAACAAAAACAAAACAAACAAACCAACAAAAAAAAAAAAACAAACAAACAAGCTAGTGCATTGGTAATGACAGCCTACACAGCAACTGTCAGTCTGTGTGAATGAATCCAATTCATGCGCAATGACAGCGCACCGTGGAGCTCGGGTAGGCTGGTCTGCGTGGATATGTTTGAACATGCCCGGCTCCTCTGTGGACCTCCACCCCCCCTTCAGCTACACCGCCTCCTCCTGGTGACGACAGGAGGAGATCCGGGCCGTGCGTGCGTGTTGGTTTGACGTACGCGTGGTGGTAGTGTTTATATATTGACTGAAATACAGGTTCATGAGTTAACCCCCCCCACACACACACACACACACACACTTATGTCAACTGCTCAGAAAAAAAAAGCTGCCCCCCCCACACACGTATGTCAGTGTAAATAAAATAAAAATAAAATGTAATGACTTAAATGACTTTTAGCTTCAAACAGCGCTCAAGAGGAGCCGTCCTCTCCTGGCTATGTTTGAGCGCTGGTATGTGAGTGGGAGGCTAAGGCTGCATGAGAAGTCAAATGTTGCAACGTTTGGGTATGTGAGAGAGAAACAAAGCGGAAGATGTTTTTTTAAGCAGATAGAGGGATGATGAATCAGTCAATTATTCATCATTAGCCTACTTTGGGAAAACAATTGAATGGGTTCAGTGTCCCGGCCATGTAGCGTTGAGAGCATTCCCATTCCCAGTTTTACACAGAAACATTTACACACCGTGAAAATTAATAGCGGGCTTAAGGTGGACGAGATGGTCTGGTTTCCATGATAAACTCGAAACCCATTAAGGTTTCGTCCCCATGTTCTATATGAGTGAATGGATAATGGCGACAATTAAAGTCCTTTTATCATTCCTCACATCACACCACTTCGTGGCACCTTGGCTTTAATGTGTCGGATGAGCTCTGTGGGTGGAGTGGGTGGCGCTGGTAACTCCCGCACTCTTACAGGATGCTCGACTTACCTTGTGTCGCCCCAGTGGGATGATGTGTCACCGCGATGTTATGTGAGGAATGGACGCGATGAACATGTGTCATTTCTCAAATGAAAACACAGGACACCCCCCAACTACATCACTTCCGCGTGTGTGTGTGTGTGTGTGTGTGTGTGTGTTTTTGAGACATAAACACTTCACACTTTCACTCACATGTTCTTATGTAAGTTTGCACTAATTAAGAAAGAAGTGGCACCAAAATCACCGTTTTGCCATTTTATTGATTAACATGCTGTTTGGAAGACACGACAATTAAACAGGCAACGTTTACTGTGTTACATGGACTTTGGTGAATCTTAAGACACTGAGATTTCGTTTGGAGAGGAAAGAGCCTCAACGAGAAGAGGAGGGTGATACATTTCAGTTAAAACAGATAGTGGACACCACCAACGCAGCTTTATATAGATATGTAGGCTACTTCAGTATTGAGTATTGAGTATTGATTATTGTATATTATTGTATTATGTGGTGTATGGGTTAAGATTAACTGTAAATATTGTGCAGTATATAAGTGCAGATTGTGTCGATCTGGTGTGTGTTTACTGGGAGCAGTCTGCCCTCTGCAGGAAGAAGACTGGGGTCCACAAGCATATGGCCTCTACTGCGTGTGCGCCAGCGCACCGGCGCCCTGGCCGTATCCAAATCCCTTGGGACCAAAGTTTTTGCCATAACACCCTGGAAGAGACGATGGTAACAACACAAGGCGTCACACTTCAGTATCAATATCAATATCAAGTAAGTCACATTATGAGTCACAGCCAGTTTGTTGAAAACACACACACACATGAATGCATGCAGGCCTGGATAAAGGTTTACGCACAACTATTTTAAACAGTTGTAGCGTTTTTAACTAGGTTTGATATAGTCTGGATAGAGATGGAAAAGTTAGTTTATTTGTTTATTTTTGTTTTCACAAATAAAATTATGTTCAAGCTTTAGGGGCTTTTACAACAAGCGCTGCAAAAAATAATAATAATAATAATAATAATAATAAAATGAAATAAAAAAAACATAAAAATATTTTTAAAAAGCAGTGAATCTGACGCCCAGTATCATCAGTTAAGTTTCCCTGATCTGTCCATCTGGACGCTACTAATGTGGCGCTAACTTTAGCATCTTTTTCAGAAGGGAAATAAAATCTTACTTTCGACCCCTTAACGTCTTCGACGCCATGTATCCTCAAGCAGGTAACACAACTCCTCTAAACGTGAAGATGTGTGATAATGTTAGCATTAGGCGCAAATGGGGGCGAAAATGTTGCTAATGGTCAATTTGTTTGTTTGTGGCTATTTTGCGGCACTTTGAGGGACGTTTTGTGTCTTTTTGTGTTTGTTGCGTCTCTCTGTGGTCGTTTTGTGTCTCTTTGTAGTTGATTTGTGTGTCTTTGTGGACATTTTGAGTCTGCCTTTGGTCGTTTTGCACCCAGTCGTTTTGTGTCTGTGGTTGTTTTGGTGTTTGAGATAGTTCTGCCTGACTTTGTCTAAACTGAGTTCAGTGTCTTTAAAACCAAAGTTAAAGAGGCCCCTGGACCAGGTGGTCCCAGACCCCCCTTGGCCCAGCAGGTCCGTTCAATAGGCCTCGACAGTTAATGAATCAATAACTTTTATCAATAGGGATGGGTGCTCTGTACAAGGCTGGTAAAACTGAGTAAAATGTAATGTAATTGTCAGTAAATTAATATACATAATAAATGATTGTGGGACATATTGTGTGTTTTTCTGTTATTCTTCAAACAGTGTGACCAAAACCAAATCACACGACTTCAGAGCTGTAAAGCCATATTTGTTGTGCCAATCCAAAATGATTATGTCATGCTGTCAGTTCAATGTACACACAAACTGTAAGACTGGAGTATAACAAGGTCTTGAGCTATATTTTGTTCATTTTATTGTGATTGAGTACTTGAAGATATATTCCTGTGTTAGTGGGCCCTCTGCTGGATTGTTGTGTTTATTGCAACTCAGTCACCCATTCAGATCACAAACAACAAAATATAGCAGTTCATTTTCTTGCCAAAGTTGCTGTTAAACCTGTAAATTTTAGTATTGCATAGTAACACTACTTATGTATCAAGATGCATTTTATCTCTTTCAGACTAATGCAGCCTGAATGGTTCAACATGGCTCATCTGCCTTGGTTTCACCACCCTAGACCAGCACTGAAAACAGTGAGTATGTACAGTAAATTTACAACTTCAGCGTGAACTTGAATATAGTCGCATGTGTATGTAATGTTTCCATTAAAAGACCAAAATCAGGAAACAAATCCAATATTACTACAAGACCTTTTAATCTACAGTGTTAAACTTGTATTTACACAACAATGCATGACAACAGCATGATAAGATAAGGTCAAGGTCAGTACGTTTGTCACAATGCTATGATTTCCTTTGAAGTTATTCTTGTATGGAGGGTGAAGACAATGAAGTTTTACCTTTGCAGTAGATTTCACCATCCTTATCAGCTAGTGTGGTTGACTCAAGGCTCTTCCCACATGTGGCACAGGTGAAGCATCCAATCTTATGCCATGACTATAAGTAAACAGAACATCCATTTTAAAACAGGCTTACTTTTGCATAGTTGTGCATGCACATGTGTTTTTGTTCTTACACTCCCAGCTCCAATCACTTTCTCAGCAGCGTAGACAGCCTTGCCACAGCGTGGGCACTTGTCTGAGCCTCCAAACTTCTGAGCCAGTTTAGATGGGTTTGGGTTGGTGGTAGGGCGGTGAGGAGCAGGTCTGAGAGAGAGAGAGAGAGAGAGAGAGAGAGAGAGAGAGAGAGAGAGAGAGAGAGNGTGTGCATATGAGAGAGAGAGAGAGAGAGAGAGAGAGAGAGAGAGAGAGAGAGAGAGCGACAGCTGACAGATTTTGAGAGTGTCCGTAGGGAGTATCAGGCCATACCCTCACTGGGAGATGAAAAATGATACACAGTCCACATCACATTTATCTTTCAAACACCATCTGTGTACTGTCACACACACACACATCAGCACACATACACACATATGTTCATGCACAAATGCATGCTCAAGTACTCCTCTCCAGAGAGAGACAGGGTCAGGAGGTCTGTGGTGTAATTGAAAGAGCACATGGTGCTACAGTCACTTTAAATGTTCAGGTCTTCATTAGGGTCTCGGATAGAACATGTAAGAGCTGATTATGTTACTGCTGATTCAATCTAGCTAAATGAAAGCATATGGAAAACATTCAGCATGGGGGAAACCACGCCATAGTCACTAAGGACAACCATTACAAAATCCTATCATGATTTGGTCTTGTGTTGTGTGTTGAGTGCTTGCTGTTTGTTCTCATTCCTCCTTACAAAAAACAAAATCCATCAACCCACTGACCTCATCAGCTTCCGCTTTTCATCTCTGACCCCTCTCACTCTTTCAATCTTACTCCCTTCCAAACTTTGCCTTCCCCCCTTGTTTCCACCTCCTTCCTCCACTCTCTAAATTACAGTTATTACAGTGTCAACCCACCCTCCATGTAAATGCAGCTTCAGAGGAGTCTAAGAGACTTTAGTTCTGTTTCTAACGCCTGCTAGGGAGCAATTACAAGGCCACAACCATAGTCCCAAGACAGTCAAAGGCCTTTAAAGACTGGGACTGGTCCACCACCAGTTCCCATCCCCCTCACCACAACCAGCTGGTTGAAACCTCCAAAAAAGCTTCTAAAGCTTTTATTTGCACACTTCTCAATTCCGTTAATTATATATAGACTACAGAGCTCAACAGAGGAGAAAACTTAAAAGTCACAGCAAAAGCAGTGGCACAACATACTATTTGGACAATAAATTAATAACTATTAATATAAATGAACAATATATTTTCTATGCAGAGTTAAGTTGTAAGTCATTCCCAGGGCAAAAAGTGAAGCTAGAATGAATATGAACTGGCACATTATAAACAAAAATCATTTCTGGCAAAGCTGAGTCCTTGATGCTAAAGGTGATTCTTTTCAGCTGCTTCAATTTCTTCTTCTTCTTATTTCAAGAAATAATAAAACTAAACATTAGCCAAATGGTACATTGTAATATATTTGGTCTACATATATCTATTGGATTGCAATGTCATTTTTATTTCACACTAGTAATACAGGTAGGGTGGCAGTAAAATTTGATTATTTCATGTGTGATGTGACATTAGTGTGTGATCATGTTGTTTCTAGGTCAAATCCCGTGCCTTCCTAACCTTTCTGATTTTAGATTTAAATTATTATTAGGTGCGGATGTTACCCTTTGACCATGCAACATTTTCTGTAAAACTGGTACCGTGTATATAAACTGCTACAATTCTCAGTGTTAACCCATCATGCGTGGGAATACCCCCTAAAAGTAGAAACCTGTTGTCATAGTTTCATTTCAATGCAATGTGCAAAATTAAAGCCAAACAGAGAAAAACAAATATGTCTTCTGATTCTTCCTGACTACACTGTACATATGCTCTCAGGTTTGCGTATCCTAGAAGAGATGTTGACCATTAAAATAATAATACAAACAAACTCTGGACTGCAACTTTTGAAGCTCAGCAGTCAATCCGCTGCTGTCCAACTGACACCACATCAAAAAAAGAATGATTCACCCTTCACTATAGTCATCTGTGAGGCATCTCCACATCTCTAGACTCAGACTGACCATGGCGTTGTATGACAATGGCTGAGGGTACTGAGCAAAGCATTACTCAAAAGGATGTGGAGGGAGTTGTGCTGGGAGTGTGGCTTTTTAGGTCAACGAAGCTGAGTAGGAAGAAGTGCAAGATAGGGATGGCGAGAAAATGAGAGGGGAGAAAGAGTTCAAACTCCTCAACCGCTCTTGGATGGAGCTGAAATCAACATGCATTTAATACCGCCTGGCAGTGCCCCATTTCATCCCATTACTGACCCACATCACCGCTACTATCTTCCTTCATCTTAACATCCTGAGCCCATCTCTCTTTTCCATCTCTTCATTGAGGAACCACTGCAGTCTCACACACACACATACACACTTAAGCCACCTAACCTCAGACATGGCTCCTGAGGAATGATGAGTTGCAGTGTGACACACAGAGAATGGTTGTCCCTTAGTCTTCACTGAGTCTATTCAGGTTTCACAATGAGACCCAAAGGTTGGCTGCTGGCATGTCCTGTCTGACGCCATTTATGACTCTGTCACAGTAAGTGCGTCTGGATCTGGCTACCATGAAAAGTAGGCATCTATACCTGCCAAAAGAGCTCTTGGACTCTCGGCGCCTTGATGCTAACCAAGCAGACAAAACTAGACTTCAAAGATTTGTTCAGCGATGGAGATGGAGAGAAAGGAAAATTGATGATTATTGTGATTTCTGCAAAAATGTGTGTCATTGCATCAAACCTGGTGTTAGGTCATCACAGCAGACTTCTATGGATCCAGATGAACAGTCACTTAGTTCGTCCACTGAAAAATCTCTCTCCTGCACCTGCACCCTGCCAAAACATCATGAACAAAACCACCATACATCTGTTACTGGTCATGCAAATAACTTTACGATGTTACTGATCACAATCAAACACACAAGCCAGAGTATGACAGTAAACATGGACATTCCCAGATGTGCAATTTTCATAAAGGCCAAATGCACAATGATCCACAAAGTACTATTAACAATTTCACCATTATAAAAGGGTAAAAAGGACAAGTTCTTGTGTTGAACTTTATCTTACAAGAGCATTGTACACTATGCATTCATGAAGATTACTTTCTGCTTGGACTAAATCTATTTGTTGTGGATTGATTAATTTCACTAATACACCACAAACCCACCACTAAACAACACACACCAGACTCAGGACAATAGTTTTTTATACTTACAAAATTAGATTCCCTCTTTTCTTGTTTTTATCCCACATCGTGAGAGACTACATGTGTGTGTGTGTGTGTGTGTGTGTGTGTGTGTGTGTGTGTGTGTGTGTGTGTGTGTGTGTGTGTGAGAGAGAGAGAGCACAACAGTATATTGAGTGAGCCCAGAGGCTGTCAGGAGGACACTTTAACAATCAGCTCTGCTCCAGAAAACACCAAGTGTGTGTATGCATGCACACAAATGTGTGACTGAAAGAGATACAAAGGAATTAGACTGAAATTGCCAAAACAGTGGCCTCTGGGGCTGGTCTTTGGTACCCAGAGTGGGAGTTGATGTGTGTGTCAGTAGAGAGGGGGATTATGAAGAGCCATGAGGGATGAGTGATCATATGATAATGTCAAGTGAATAGTTTTACAAGGAAGTTAGTGAACAAGGGGTCATGACAGAAATCTTTATAAACTCAAGTGTTTGTGTATGTATGTGTGTCTGCAAGTATGTATGTGCGGCCACTCACCTGTAGCTGAAGGGAGCCACAGTAGCCATGTTGACTCTGGGTGTGTGTGTCTCTGTGAGTGCAGTCTCTGTCTCAAGGTTTTGTTCTTGTGTATCGAAAACCAGTTTGGACATTTCTGGCAGCGTGAATGTGATTGGTAGCAGTGGCAAGGGGCCAGGAGAGGAGGCCAGACTACTGTCCTCTGGAGTCCCCATCTCCTCATCCGACTGGCTCATGGACCTGCTACGACCTCCGATGGCATGCTCGTAGCTCAGTGGAGCTGGAGAGGGACGGAGATTACCATTGTTTAACACGGTAGACTGGATTGGCTGATTTTCTGGATGCTCTCCTTCTCTTTCTCTCATGACCTCGCTCGTTGTTACTATGTTGGAGTTGTCCCCTCTCCTGAACTGCTGCGGTGGACGCAGGTTGCTGGCTCCCCATGCTTGGTTCTTATTGGTGAAGGTGTTCCTGTTGTGATTGCTATCATGTGTTAATTGCATTGCGGTATGAGTCAGAGTAGGTTTTCCCAAATCCAGTGTGTCCTTGGAGTGTGGCGGGGGAACTCTACGCTGGGTCAGTGGGCTGCTGTAGGCAGAGCGAGACACCTGGGGGGCAGGTCGAGCTCCCGTCCGCTGGAAGAGTTGACTTTTTAGGCTAGCATCTCTCAGCTGGTCCCTGGAGGATGAAGAGATGTTGGAGCTCCTTGGGCAAAGTGAAGGAGAGTGTGTGGGTGTGTGTGTGGGAGTATGTGCGGGTGTATGTTTGGGGGTCTGGATCAAGGGCCTGGGCAGGTCACTAGCCCGGCGGCGGGTGTCTGTTTTGGGGGAGGAGGGCAACAGGCTACGTGGAAGAGGGATTCCTGAAGAGGGGGGCCCACGGGGCACGGACTTAACATTGACTCCTCCACTCATATCTGACCTAAATGGGAAAGTACAAGGAGAAAGAAAGAGAGAGAGAGAGAGACCTATGATGAGACAAAACATTAGAATATGTAGCGAGAGGCTCCACCTTCAAGGTAGATAACCCTATTAGTCAGAAAAGCCCTCCAAAGTTTGCTTATCTATTTAGAGGTTAATTATACAATATTGAAATTACACTGGAGGCTAACCTAATTAGGTTCTTAAAATACAGCTCAGTAGGCATCCATGGTATGTGAGCATGTGAACCAAGTACATATGACAAACTGAGTCATGGGAAATCATGAGTTGAGCCATGGAGCGTCTGCACAATCAGATTTGTCTGCTAGGAGTTCAAAACACAAGAACGGTTTCAGACGCAACCACACGCTCGCGGCAATGTCTACAAGCTGCTTTTACAGAGTAAGGTTCTCAAATAATTGATTCCCCCCACATAATGAATTCAAACGTGTGCACTCTCATACACACACACAGCTCTCATCTGCTCTTAATACCTTCAGTGAAGGAATGGGATCGCTTCTATTACCTCCTTCACCGCCCCACTCAGAATGGCGCAGACCTCCGGTGAGCTATCAGGGATATTTGATATTCTTTGTGCCCTCTGTTTTACGCAAACTGAAGTGCACATCTACCTCTGCTTTCTACTTGCCGTACAGCCTATTTGCTTTGAAACAGTGCAGTACAAATAGATTTCAGCATAATTATACACACCCTCACAAACACACTGATTTTAATGCTCAGCCCTTCTTGCCCGCTCTTTAATAGCAGAAAATATGCTGCCAGACTTCATGGGAAGCTGTCTTTAGCAAAGCAAAGATGTGTCAAATTAAGCTGTCAAAGTCACGAGGATAGCCAATGGATTATTTGACAACACATGTAATCACAGTGTCGCACACAGTGAGACAGTCACACAAACACACACATATTTTCCCAGCAGTCTGAGCAAAAGGTCTGTCTTTTTCAGAATCTCTACTGCAGAAAAAAGGTTGACTTCTGCAGCCTAAAAACTCAAAACATTCCCCAAAATGACCTGTCATCTACTTATAAGGGAAAGCACAGCATCTCTGTAGAGACACCATCCTCTTACCTATGTATTACACCAGACATACTGACACACAAAATGGAGATTTGGTTTTGCCAAGGACTGGTGCTCTATCATAGTTGACTCAATGCTAATGCACAGCAGCGTATAGCAGCAGTGATACAGCGGAAGGTAAACAGAGACAGATGTGATCATCTATCCTTCTTTCCCCTCATTTCTCTTCCAAAATTCCTCCTCCCCCTCATTCCCGTAACACCCCCACTGTCTCTGTTTCTGTCTCTCACTCTTTCTCTTGGGAGGTCGAGTCACTAATGAGCATCAGAATTTTTGTCTGATATAATTCCTGCTAGGGTTTCAGGAGCACAGGTGCTGTCTGGGTATGTATCTATATGTATGGAAATTGGCTATTCCTTGGGGACACACAGGGGTCATGCCGGTACTACTGCAGCTCACGTAGCGCACAGAGGCTCAGCTGGCGGTGGGGATTTCTGTGTGTGTACACATACTCAGAAAGAGACAGAAATTAGAAGAAAAAAAGACACAATAAGACATGTCTGCTGACTGAACCCAGCAGCTGTAAAATGCTGAAAACTGGCAAATAAATTTCTGACTGCCTCATAGATAAGATGATGTTTTACAACACAAGCATGTCACACATACAGACTATTTGTCTGTGTCATGCGTTCAAACTCCATATAGGCTTAAAAGACAAGATCCGTCTGTGTCTTTCTGTTACATAAGTGCTCTTACAGTGGTTACATTGTTGGCTTCTGATGCTTTCGCTGCAGGTCTAATGGCTCATGTGTTCACAGAAATTATTTAAGAGAGAGTGGTAATTTGTGGAGTTGTCTGAAAATAAACAAGTGTGAAAGATTTGATTTTTTTCCAAAATAAGTTAGTAGTTAGCCCTCCAAATAACAATTACTTGTACTATCAATCAACTGTCTTTTTTTTTTTTTAACTGGTTAAAACAAACATAAAACATAAATTAAACCAGACAACTAAAACTACAGGATGGAAACGAATAAAATATCCAGGTAGGGGGTTGAAAATGACAAATAATAACTGGGGTGGATATTGCTGAGTGGCTAGTCTCCTGTCATTATGCAAGGTTGGTGGTGACATCTGCTGGATACTGCAGGTAACTGCACCAGCAAGGATCCTGGTTTCTTCATTATTCCTCTATTCTGTGTAATTTAATGCATATCTCCATAGAGCCAGTAGCACTATATGAGACAAGACAGAGTTTTAGGCATGTACTTCCTGGAGGGAGGGAAAAGGAGGATAGCATGGCAGCTGGAATTAGATGCCAGCTTTAAACTTCCTAACAACATTACACCGTTTTAGTTTCTGTGTCCCATGACACCCAAAGCCTGAACTGAGTTTTGTCAGATCAAAGAAACATCCTCTCTCTCTCACATACACACACACACACACACACACACACACACACACACACACACACACTCACAAGGCTCACATACAAGGGTGAGCATTGTGATGAACACCCTCTGACTCATCGCAAAAATCAATAAATGAGGCGACAGCACAACACTATTTGTGAACTGAAGGGCATTAGCAGCGTCTGTGTTTGAGAGTGTCACCCAATCTGGGACGTCGACAAGAAATGAATGTAATTACTTCTATAATGACAACAACAAAAACAACAGCAATGATGTGTGTTATAAATCATCTTAGAGTGCTGGTGACACTAGCACAAAAAACAAAACAAAACAAACAAACAAACATTAAAAAAAAAAAAAAAACACTAGAAAGAGTTGTCAGGATTCCTGGAAAGGCAGAGTTTCCTTACAAGTTACCACAGCATAAAAATAACAATATCTGAAACTCATTAACAGCTTATGAACAAATGTCATGTGCGAGAGCTGCTGTCCACATGTGTATCTTACCTGTCACTGGGCTATGACTCCTTCACTGTGCTGTTAGGCCGAGCGGGCAGAGCCGGCAGGAGGGAGGTCACACTTCTCCGACGTCCCAAGAACAATGGGCTGTTTTTTCCTGGATCACTGTTGCATCCTCACCGCTGCTCTCCCATTGGTCCACACCACCTCACCATTCACCAGGACAGGAAGCTGTAACAAACAGGAATTAAATTTTCATCCAATCAGGAGCCCCATGTAACAAAGTGACTCATTTTCAAAGTCATTTTCTTTGATGTTCTTATCTTTTGACCAAAAAAAAAACAAAAAAAAAACAAAAAACAATTTTTGACACACACACATACAAGTGTCTGTATGAACAATGAGGACTGTTTATGTTATCATGAGTCAGTGACCCAAATGGAAATTACTTAGCATATAGTGACCCACAATGACCATTCTGACACAACATAGCATTTAACATCTAAAAGCCTTGAATCTCTATATTATCAACTGCCCAGGAACACATTTTCTTTTTTAAATTTCCCTTTAATTTCATCTCAACGTATTTCACTAAGTATAACCACTTCACTGAATTCAAAACAGAAAAATGACCAAAACTGGTGTCACACGGTTTTCAAAGCTGCATAGTCTGACCACATGGAGAAGTCATCTGTCTCAAGATTCCTTCAGAGGGAGTGTGAATCACTCACAGACTAGGATAAAGATGCACGTCTAGCGCACGCACACACACACACTCCAGATGCACTCATTATAGAAGCTAGTATAGTACAAACACAAGCTCCCACAAACTAAACAGGAGAGAGCATAACCAGACTACCAACAATATAAACATGACCATGTGTGCACAAACAGTTGCCCTTCGTTCTTATTCACTGCTGCAGATCCTGTCCGATCACTTTCAACACATCGACCTTCAATATACATGCACTACAGTATGTGTGTTATGCATGCTGCACTGAGTCATATAGCCTGTGTAATGCTGACTCAGGCCGATCACATCATGTCACCCCTGGTTAATAGGATACCCCCCACCTCCATCATCCCCTCTCCACCTCTTTTCATCCCACTTAAGCTCTGCCTTTCTTTCTGTTTGCCTCTCTCTTTCACTCTACCACCATCCCTCTGCTGTGCTACTGATTGTGAGACAACGGTGAACATGTTCATAGATCAAGATGTAGTGTTTGTATTTATCTGTTCACAGAATCATAGTTGGATTTGCAAAAATGAGAAGAAGAGATTCACACAAACAGTGGAGGGCACACAGCAAGAGTCAAATTAACACATGCCTAAACAAAAATTATTATATTAAATACTAACTAAAGTCAAATAAATACAAGGCTACACTCACCCTCTGCAAACATCAGGGTACAAAGCATCAAGTGAGTTTGTCTCCAATCTGTATGCTGCTGAGTGCGTCCAGCTGAGTCCCTGCCTTTGCTTCTGTCTACTTCTGCCTGGCAGGGCCCTGAGCTGCGAGCATGTGCATTTCTGTGTCTGTCTGTCATTCCTCTCCTCTATCACGTCATGCCGCTCTGCTGCTGCCGCAGTACGCCTGCAGCCGTATCCCCGCCCCTCTTCTTTTTTTTTGCCTCCCTTTATCACAGTCACCGGCTCTCCCTCTCTCTCAATGTCTCAGTAATGGACCTGTTGGCTGTGCTCCCTCCCTCTCTGAGGTGAAATATAAGCTTAGCCAAGGCAGAGACAGGCAGGCCCATTAGTTGGATGAGTGTGGTGTGTGTGTGTGTGTGTGTGTGTGTGTGTGTGTGTACACGTGCATGACTGCCTTTATAGTGTGAGTAATACATGGTAATTAAGCAGATGTGGCCACAAATGTGAAAAGCCCAAACCCATCATCCAGCTTTCGAGGTCTAATTGGTGGTCAGAGAAAGCAGCATGAAAAAAGACACACACACAAAAAAACAACAGTCTAATGATAGTTCCACTGACGACAAATGAAAATGTGCATCAACACAAACGATCTCACACACACACACACATATCTGATGTCTATATCTGTGTCTGTACTTAGTGATCATGTCTGCTTGAGCAAGACCCATGAAGGAAAAGCATCCATCCATTTGTCCCTTACCTCTAATGAACGGGAAAGAGACAGAGGGAGAAAGGGAAATAAGGGAGATACAAAAGAGCAGAGAGGCTGGCAGTGATGGAGAAACCAACACGTGCAGAGCGAACCCTCTTGACATCTTCCCCTAGCTGGCAAACAGAGAAAAACAATACACACCCCCAGATCTGACCTTGAACTCGGCTTCTCCAGATTGTCTGTCCGGCTTCATCGACCACAGATTGTAAAGTTCTCACCACATGCAGCCAGTTTACAAACATAGGGAAATACTGTTTAAATGTAACAGCAGTGAGAAACAGCTGGAACTGTTGTTTGTGATGCCAGGCTGTCTGAGATGGAGGTGGAAGACTGAGGTTTCACCATTCATGTTAAACAGACCTGAAATATTAGTTTTAGTTTTTAATCAGCCAGTTTGACAAACAGGCTTCATTTCCCTGTTTTTATTAAGATGCTGTTTGTTTGTTTTTTAGAAGTTTAACAAAAATAAATCAGGTTATTTTGTGGATTTTCTTTTGTGTTATTGTCAATCTCTTTCTCTGCAGTTAGTTTTACAGTTTTTCTCTTACTTTTACTCCCCCTCTCCTCATATTTCTGCTGACCTGGCTTACAGTTTGACAAAGACTTAAGGGACAGTGCTGAATATTTAATGAAGAAGATTGTGATACACAAACAGGATCAGACCCACACACTATATCTGTAATGGCCCATTTTCACAGATTTATTTACCAGCTTTAAGTATTGTTTCTGATAATCATGACAATTTTTTTACTGTTTGTATTCAATCAACCATTACACTGAATGATCTGCAAAGGTCTCTACAGTCTTGACCTTGAGGTGATTTACAGCACATAGCTCTCAGGCTATATCACATATTGATCAGGCATTGACTGGCTGTGCTAAGACTTGACTTTGTTAGAAAGTCTGTGCTGGAGTAATAAATAAATAATGATAAACTGCAGTGTTTATATAAATAAATCAATGCTAATATGCTAAATGTTATTAGAACAGCGTATGCTGCCCAGAAAGAACAGCACCTCCCCCACACATACAGGATGCATGTATACAGTAGACAAACACACCCCCTCCCCCCTCTTTCCCCCACATACATGCACACATAGTACATTCTGCCATTCATGCTGTAGCTCACAATCACTTCCATGCTCACCTCAAAATACTCACATTAATGCCAAGGCCCCTCTTCTGTTGTTAAATTTATATTTGTGAAACTGACACACAACAAACACACCGATGTTGGCCACAAGCGCAGAACACACTCAGATGATCTGTTTTTTTTTTTTTACTCTGTAGCTCATGAAACGGGAAGTGACTTGTAACAGAAGGATTATGGGTAGGAGCATGCAAGTGTCTTCAACGAGTGGGAGTGTGTGTGTGTATGGAGGGGGTTAATGTCATAGCTAATCTTCTGATGTTCCCTGAGGCGTGTCCAGCCCCCCCACCCCCATCAGAGACTGACCCTGACAGATGCTGTTGTGACAATGGGATACTTGTATCACTGTCACCCCAAGGGGCATCTGAAAGGATGGAGTGAGGGGGTGGGGGCAGGTTACTCTAACATGTTGACTGTCTAGAACATGGGGCCTCATATAAAGCTTCAGTGAGAGGAGTACACTTTATAATAATTTAAAAAAAAAAAAAAAAAAGTGCTACATTGATTCAACTTAGAGGAAGTCACCAGTTCCCTGTGATAGCTGTGACAGTTTTCCATACAAAGTGTATCAGTGTCCTGAGTCTGTCACGACAGTGTGTCTGACTGTGATTCATGTTACTGCACTGCTAACACTTGATGGTGGCAGACTGCCTCACTACAGTGCACCAGTTTGAGATGAATCCAATAAATTGAAGATACAACACAGATTTAAAATCTGTGTTGTTAAATACAACAATATAAGCAAGAAATTTGTCATTTGTAATGTTTTTTTGTTGACATTTTAAATATGTCCATTCACCCCATGATGTCCACCTGATATGAAATCTCCCTCTCCCCCTTTTTTAATCTGTCCTGTCATGAAACATTTGTACATTTTCATAGCAGACATTTTGGTGCTCATAGCAGGAAAATGACTTGCATACATATTGCACTGAGGCATAATCATTTCACCAGACAGGAACCAAACAGTGACTCCTGTTAATTATTACAGTGCAGTATTATTACAGTGGCTGTAGTGGCATCAGATCAGCTGGAGAAAATAAAATTAAAATTTTAAATTAAAACTCAGATCACATTAAAACAGATGTATTCAGTGTGTGGAGATATAGAGCAGAATTCTTTGGTGAATTATTTCAAACGTTTCATAAATGGATGTTAGAAACTTAGTAGGTGAAGTTTATGTTTGATACTCAGTAAATATTTGCACTTGCCTTAATAGGTTATTATTAAGTTATTCCACTACTTATCTATGTCAGGAACATGCCTGCACCCCAGATAAATCAAGTCTTCAAACCGAGACTAACATCTGGTTAATTTTTTTTTTTTTTTTTTTTGGGGGGGGTTTACCATAAAAAGACAAAATAATAGTAGGAATAGTTATTTGCGTTGTAATGTCAACTTCAATCATACTGACCAGTGAGCCAGTTGTCACCAGTTGACTGGCATCGTTAAAATGTGCTCTTTAATAAACGCAGCTGCCATGGGTTAAGATACTAGACCTTTTTGCTTTTAAAATACCTGTAGCCACAAGTCGAAGCAGTTTAGATCACTGGGGGTTAAAAATCTCACGAGTCCCAATAACAGCAAACAGTCACAGACTTTCACAGGTAAACACAGCTACTACCCCCATCAGATGAGGGTCACACAAATATTTTTAAACTGTTCTCTCTTTTAGAGCCTAAAAGCTAAAGCCAAAGGGCAACTTGTCTTTTTAAAAATAACTATGTTTTTAATTATTGAGTCACTAAGTAGCAGGAAGTTTATTAAAGACACCACGCCTTTCATTGTTTTTTACTCATTATTTGCTGAAATTTTCTGCACTTCTGCAAAAGTCAGATTAGATTTTAACCAATAACATACTGCCGCCTGCTGACATTATTTCAAACCATGAGTCTGATCAAGATGATATCCCTAAAATATGTTGCAAATCAATGTTTTGACTGTTGGAGATGATTTTGCATGTATTATCACATTTTTTCCTAATCCACAGACATTAAATCTTAATGAATAGTAATCAATTGCCTTTATTACATCAATTTTCAAGACATTTTACTGTAAATTGAATATTATGTCTATTTACTCTACCCAAGATTTAGTTAGAGGAAAATTCATTCATTAACCAAAAAGAAAAAAAGTCAAGGGGAAATTACGGCACGCACACACACACACACACACACACACACTTAAACATATATATATACACATACATACACACATACATACATATATACACACATACATACATATACACACACATATACATACATATATACATATATATTTTTTTATAGTTCACGTTTCATGTTCTTGATTTGCTGCATTGTACACAATATGAAATGATGATGAGTCAGACAACACTGGCATATGTCTTAGAGACATGCTTAGAGACTGTTGCATGAAGTATGTTCAGCAGATTTTCCATTGCCTAACCGGGTACTAGTTTAACACAGTATCTAGTAGTAGGAGCCACACTTCCCAACCCTTCAACATGTTTTGAGAGGCTGAGGCTGCAGAGCCCACAAAACATCTCATAAAGATTTATGTGCATGAATATCAGCCAGTTACAGCAGTTTTGGTTGTCCCTAAAGTGGAATAATGTTCTTAAAGTGAGTGGCCATGATAATAAGTATAATTCATCCATCTTTTATTACTTGTGGAAATGTTGTTTTTCAGTGCAAAGGTTCAAGTGCTTTCTTGCTGGTGAAGCATGATTAAATTAAAATTGCCCAGTTTTTTGATGTAACTGTGAACTTTCAGAGACGGAGAAAAACTGAGAATTCTCAAATTGGGTAAAGCAAATATAAATATAGAATAAAAAACAGTTGCAAATCAACCGAGTAATTGAGAAATTATTGCATATACATAACTGTCTTCTTTGTTTTAAATAATAACCCCCATTAGCTATGCATAATATGCATCAGTCCTGTGTTTCTCCTTTATACACAAAACTTAATATTTGTTAGAAAGCCTCAAGCTGATATTAGGCTGTAATTGATTTAAGTGATCAACAGAAAATGTAATTGTCAGTACAGTAAAATATCTGAAGATATGTCATCTTGGACTTCCAGTTTTCTTCACTTCACTCTTCACTGCTTGTATGACGGCCCCCTCATGTTCAGTACCCACAATGACCACATGATGGTAGCAGATATCCATTATTGTAGAAGTGAATGTTCATTATCCACTTCCATCTCTGACTGCATTAGCAAGCAGATCCCATTTATTTTAATGCCTTTGCATCCATTAAGCATATTGGGGTGCCCTTTAAAAGCTAGCCTCTAAAGGTCATTTAAGGTTGTGGTGATAAAGTACAAAGGCTGGCATTACTGTGACACTGCATCCTATTTACCATGTAAGAGGGAAAACATCCGATTAACCATTTAACTCTTCTAACTGTTTAGTGTTAACCTTTAGACAGAGGTAGAGCAAATAATTTACCAGCTCAAAAGACTGAATGTGGAATAGAAGATGATGTGACAACATCAGGAATAATCAGAGTCAATAATACTATATATCCTGCTTCATCTGGGAGGAGGCCAATGTTATTTTCCCTATATTTCTGTAAACAGTCCAAAACCCCGGTGTGGATATGACAGTGCAGGTATGTTAACCCTCACTAGGCAGTTTCAGAACTGGCAGGATGTTTTATGATGAAGACAGACGACTTAAACATTAATAAAACTGCTTCGGCAAAATGGACCTCTTGCTAAGTCTTCTGTAAATCAGTTTTACAGCTCAGGTCAAGCCTTATTCATAATTTCATTTTAAGTACAGCCTGCAACCAAGAAGAAAATGTTACATTACAAAAGTCTATGCCTTAGTGCTACTTTAGATTTTTTTCAGCATGTGGTTTATTTGCCTCTTGTAGAACTAATTATCTGTAGTCATAAAATATTTCTACTGTGGGAGACAATACAGAGCTTTTCAATCCAAGTTCCCTCCCTATATACCCTCTCTCCCTCACTCTCTCTCTCGCTCTTACTTGGCCAGTCAATCAGGAACTCCTCTGTTCTTCAACGCGCAGTAAGTTTGCCGACTGTGGCAGCAACAACAGAGGAACCTCCCCTTCAGCACATCTGGAACAGTTGGAGGGGAGAGGCACATAGCAGCAGTTTGCCTAACTGTTTATGTCACTAGACTGATCAGAAGTCATAAAACTGGATACAAAATTCTCTTGCAGAATAAAAGTGCTACTCCGGCCAGCTGGTTTCCTGAACTCACTCTGGTGCTGCATTAACGCTGCTGAGATCAAAGAGTAACTACAAGCTGACTATCATCACTGACTGCCAGCACCCGCTAACTGCAGGTAAGTAGTGTTAATGTAGCATGGACTGCTTCCTGATTGAAGTTTCCTGCTCTCTGTTCGCGTCTAACTGTGCCCAATTTCCTTATGCCAATGCATCATGGGAAAAACTCTCAGCCACAATGTAAATGTATTTTCCCTCAAGCTCTGGGGCAAGTCAGTCCAAAGGAAAGGTCTTTGTTTGAAGAGCTATGACGTGTTGAAGTTTAAAAAGGGATTGCATGCTAGTTTGGCAGAAAAGCAATGGGGAAGACTAATCTACACTAGGACTTGTTACAGCACAGAAAATGTCTTTATACTTGGTGCTTTAGGCAACAACGTGCACAAGCTGAAAGAGAATATTCGACAAGTCTTACTGATATTAATCTAAGCCTAAATCACACATTTGTCACATCTACTTTGTGAACGTACTTCCTTATATCTAAGTTTACGCTCCCAACCTGTCCTTTTCTGTTTTATTTGACATTCTTCGACACTCTTTTATCCCTGCATGCCTGAACTTGGGGGGCTTCAATTAACATATACCACCAAACAAATACCTGTATGATTAGACCAGTAATCATAAGCCTCAAGAAAAAGTGCCACAAGTGCTTTAATACCCTTTAAGTCTGTCCTCCCACATCTCCCTATGTCTGTGATCAACCTGACAGCTATTGGACCTGCCAGTCACATCGATTCTGTACATCCTGTCAATCCTGTGACATGACTAGTGATGACAAGTCAGAGCAACCATTATCTGTACAAATCTAAATAAATATTGGCTAACTTCCCTTCTTCATTTCTGATAAAATATTTCGTCATACTCTTAACCACTTTTTCTCACCTTCTCCTGTACACACTTTATCCTGGGGCTTGAAGTTGGAGTCATTGTCACATCATGACATGCCTTCCTCTTCTTCTCATTGATTTCTTGCCTCAAAAATTGCTGTAAAATGTAACAAAAGAGTTAGTATGACACTTCTGACTCACTCCTTCACTTCAGGCCTTCCACTGGAAAACTCTAAAATTATGTTTTTCCTTCTGGTACAAAAACATTCTTGACATTTCTGCTTTTATTGGCACTGGAGTCTTGTCTCTGGGACTGTCGAATACATAAACTTAGAGCTTTTACGTGAAATGATCCTGAAAATGCCTGTTGTGTGGCTATTAATATATATTCTCTCCACCAGTGGCCTTTCACTTTCACTACTCCATGCATTACATACTATATGTCTTCTGCTTTGTGGCTGAACCTCTCTCAGTTCAAACTTCTGTAGCTACATTAGTTACAGTGTTGAAGTTGTTGCTGCATTTTTGGTCACTTTCACTGAGCATGAACACAGACCTACAAGACAGCAAAGAGAACAAAGCTCAATTATCAAGCAAAACAACAAGATTATTGCACTTTTTGTACTTGCTTTTTATGAATTAGCTTGTTTTGGCAGCTTTAATATAATATGTGACAGACAATGAATAAAATAATTTCATACAAATCCATACATTTAACTTTTTTATTTTATGTAGGATGAATGCATTTATACAGAAAGAATGACATTGGATGTTATTCACCTACAATCTCAGTTAAATCCCTGAAAATATCCTGAGAAAAGTGCATTACTTTTTCTTTGCAGTCAATTACTCCAATATCTCTTTTAGGATTTAACTTTCTAACCTTTGATTAACACACCAGAATGGACTGAAACTGTTGTTGACAATAACAGAAAAGCACATTGCAAAAGCAGCCTCCACCCAGAACTATGACTTAATATTATGGCTTGAGTTCATATTCACATTAAGTACCATTCTGGTGTCAGCAGCAGAGAAGGTTGTTTATTTACTATTGAAGGAGGGGAGACAGTTTGGTGTAGCCAGGTTTCTCTGGGTGAGTTACTGGATGTCAAACTGTTTATTCTGAATTGCAAAAACAAAAAACATAAAAACAGGAAGTCTGTCCAAGGGTGATAAGAAATGGCTTGTCTAATAAAACAAAATTGCACAGTCAGGAAGGTGGATACACGAGAATAGGCTATGGGGGGTCATGTGGGGAACCACACTGGGTAGTAACAGGCAGAGTGCCAGGGTCTTCCACATCACAAACAACCTTAAGACTCCTTAGAAAGTCACACTTTCACATTATTTCCACACTGGCTGCCTCAAGTTTTCAAGAGAGAGCAACTCTGACAAACTTTCAAAAACAAATTAATCTTTTTTCCCCTACTTCTGCCTTGCTGGCCCTTTACATAAGCCACAGAAAACTGGCAGGAGTGAAATTACAGTCTCTGGACCTGGTTTGACAAAAACCAAAATGACAGGCACCCAAAGATGGATGTTTTATAGATTTTTTTTTTTTTTTTTTTTAACAACACAAATGCTTGTAAACGTGTTTGCCTGATGGCCATGTAAAGGAATTTATTAGTTTGTTGATTTGTTTTTCCATTTAAAGATTAGTTCCACATGTAAATTAAAGGCCTTTAAACCAGACTGAATTGTATGCCTTGGGAGAATATGTTAGGACTCTTAAGACTTCTCAGTTTTTCCACTTATCAGCATCTCAATCACGATCTGATATCACTCACTGAAACTTATGTGACTCTGCGTTGGACACAGTTCTCTTTGTTCAGGTTCTTATCCTTATACTGTTTCTAGACAAAATAAAATGTCTTATGCACATCAGACTAATCACATTACCTGTGTTTATCTATGTTTGTGTTGCATACACTACTATAGGATGCCATTAGGAGGAGGAAACAAGTGCGGCTGCTGTCAGAAGACAGTTTACTTCGCAGAGGAAGTACTCTGTGATGGGCGGAGCTTCCACAGGTCCTGCTTCCTGTGCAGTGAGTAAACTCTTTGCAGCTTCCTGTGTCTACTGATACTTCGTTGTCATTTGTCATTATAGTCACAAGTAATACTAACCTAATGTGGATTGTTGCTCATATATTTTCAAAGAAAAATACATAATGTGGAGTGAGCAACATCATACTAGGAGAAGGTGTGGTTAAATAGTACAAGAGTATTGTTGAATTTCACGCGTTACAATACTTGTAAGCATAGTGGAAGCATTGCATTCTGGGACATTTTCCTTTATTCAGTTTCAACATTTGTGTAATTTGAGTCTTGCACTCTTTTAATATCAGAGGCTGAAATTTGACATTTGCTGTCATTTGCCTTTTTTGTGCCAATGTACCATTATAGTTAAGCTGCTATTCTTGAAGTAAATACGTCTACTATAACTACACATGTACAAGAAATTAATAAAAATAAAAAGGAATTTATTGAAATCAATAAAAAAATATAAATAAAATCTCCTCAACTCAAACTTAAAAAATATGTAAGTTCATTGAGTTCTGAGTGGAGTTATTTGTCTTCCTGTGTCGTAATCAAACATTCCTGTGATGGTATTTAGATGAGAACATGCTTTCTGGTAGAACTGTTCCATAAAAGGAAACAGTTAGGAGCTTATTTAAAAACATGAATGTGCACAAAAACATGTCCACAAATATGCAAAACAATGTTTGTTTGTGTATGTGTGTGTCTATGTAGTGGTGTGTGGGAAGAACTTGGACAGCACAACTGTTGCTGTTCATAATGATGAAATTTACTGCAAGGCATGCTACGGCAAGAAGTACGGGCCAAAAGGCTACGGTTATGGCCAGGGTGCAGGGACCCTGAGCATGGACAAGGGGGAGTCTCTGGGTATAGCACATGATGAGTGAGTAACACACCATCACACAAACTTCTTGTTGTCTTTTTTTAGGGTCCTTTATCCACATTTTTTCTCTCTCTCTCTCTCTCTCTCTCTCTCTCT
>CM076651.1:12856848-13099348 GCA_038496675.1 Rachycentron canadum
ACACACACACACACACACACACACACACACACACACACATCTACCCCACCCCACAGTGCCCTAGCCCACTCAGATACCCTACATGCACACACACGTGCACGCACACACAGAGTGAAACTAACACAGCACCTCAGACTTGTTTCTTTCTGAGCACCCAGAGGTGAAATAAGAACCCAAGTTTAAAACTTGGCTGGAGTAAAAAAATCACACAGCAGCAGCAGTAAAATGCACTCAAGTAATAATCAGGCAATGACACTCAGTGGGTCGATTAAACATCAGAAAAATAATGATAAATGAAAATCACAATTTCACAGCTTTTCACTCCCAATCCAAAACCTGAAGGTATTTAGGATGATTCATGGGGAAGAAGAGCAGCTAAACCTCATATTTGAGAAGCTGCTATATATATATATATATATATATATTTGTCATATTTAACTCAAAATTTTACTCTACTACGTATATCTCTCTCTGGAGCAGTTTTTTTTTTTTTTTTTTAAGCAAGAAGCAAAAGTCCAAGCAAACACACTCACACATGGTGATGATATCCATCGCTGCCGTATGCACACGACGCTGTAACCAAGCAACCAGCCTCTGCAGCACAGCATTTTGGGATACCCCTGGGAAGTGTGCTGAGAATGTCAACACTGACGCGACTGCGGGGGAGCATCTACAAAGAGTGAATCCTTTAAATGCACACACACACACACAGATACAAGCACGTACATTTTTTTATTTTTTTTTTTCAGTTTAAGATTCTCTGGTTGGAGCTTGATGTTTTTCACCTCTCAGCTGTGTGTGATTCATCAGTCACCATGGGAGAGAGTGGTGTTTTTGTAGGATTAACATTTGTGCCTTGTGGATTCAGGAGTTAGAATGACTGATACACTCACACTATTGTCATGGATAGCCTTTAAGTGGCTAAATTGCCCAAATGCCTAAGCCAATGACTCATGTGGTGCATCATCAGCACTGAGTAAGACCACCAGAAAGGTGTCATTGTGGAAAAACTCACATCAACACATACAATTGTGACTCAGACTAGGAAGCCACATACTGTATGTAGCAGATTATCGTCTCAGTTTTTTTTGTGTAAATAAGGGACATTAATAGTCATGTCATTGTGTTGGTGCACCATCAGTGTGAGTGTGACTGTGAGCCTTCCCTTGTGTATCGATGCGTCATGGTCTAGTATTCTTCCCTGTGTCCTGTGGACCCCATGCATTAGCACGTTAGCGGACATAAGCAAATGTAGCAGGAGTGGCGAGGCGGTGAGGCAGGATATCCCTTCTCTGTCTTACTGGCTTCCTCTGCTCCTCTGGCACACATACAGAGATCCTTCCTCACCCCATCCTCTTCCTCCTCCTCTCACTTTCCTTCTTGCCTTGTTTTCTGCATTTATAGTTTCACACTCTTACATTCCTACTCCATTTTCCTCAGTAGTAGCATCAGATGGGCTTCTTTCATGGTCTCTGCTATCCTGACACACACTCTCTTTCTTCATCTTCTATGCAATTTCTTCATCTTCTACACTCTTCTCTCGTCATTTTCTTCTCACTATATCTGCCCCGTTCACGCTTGTCTCATCCTTAGAGGAAGAGCTTTTTTATTCTTGTGCTTACACACAAAAAGGCAAAACAAGAGGAACCAAGAGGGAGTGAATGACAACAGGGAGTGGGTGAAAGTGAGAATGCCTGCCATCTGCTTAGTCAAATGGGAATCATTCCTCTTTAAGTTTAAGGCGCTCTGATACAATTAGTTACATCCCAAACAGCAGTGTTTTCCTCTTCTCTCACAGTACTTTTCCTTTCATAGCTGGAGACCCTGTGTAGCCTTGTAAACATGCATATAATGCCCGACAAAGTGTCTCTGTGTGTGTCCTTCTGGCTACATTGCTGCTATGTAGAAATACAGTGGTGAATCTGTTCCAAACTGTTTAGAGATGCTAGGGCAAATAAACTCATGCAAAGCACTGAGGCTCACTGCCTCTTTCTGTCTTTCTGTCTGTCTGTCTCTCTAATTCAGTCTGTGAATTTCAATCTATCCATTCATCCCTATATCTCTGTCTACCTGTCTCCCTTACCTTTACTCACCTTTGCTTAAAAGTGTCTTTATGTGTTTCTGGAACTGTTTGCCCATCATCGTAGCAAATTTCCCAAGGCTTCAGCCACTGCGGTTAGGCCACAAACCTGTTCACACACAGACGCACACTCACACGTACTGAATGTGTCTGTGTGCGTGAATGTGTAGGTTAATACTGAGCAGTGGCACTCATCACGCTCTGATACTGCCAGCTTCTCTGATGTCAGGCCAGATTGCTTAGGCCAGTCAGACACCCAGCACAGACGGCACGCTGTGTGTGTGTGTGTGTGTGTGTGTGTGTGTGCGTGTGTGTGTGTGTGTGTGTGTGTGTGTGTGTGTGTGTGTGTGTGTGTGTGTNTGTGTGTGTGTGTGTGTGTGTGTGTGTGTGTGTGTGTGTGTGTGTGTGTGTGTTAGGGAGAGGTTAATTGTGACTTGCCCTGTAGCTTGCGGCTGTGGGCTCATCCTTTATCATATCTGCTTCTCCATTTCCGATGGGACGTACAGCTAATTGGTTTCTGCTCCGCCTGCTCTGTCATAGGAAGATAGATTATGGATGTTCAATGGATCATTCCCAGTGATCCACTCCTTCCTTTCCCATACAAAGTCCCACCTTCCCCTCATCTGCTTACTACACACATGTAAGCAATGTTGGCCCATCTTTGTATTATATATCATGATAAATTGACCTTAACCCACTTGTAGCCTGTTGTGTCAGAAGCTACAGTGAGTAGAATATGTGCCTGTGTCTTGTGTATGTCATGTTGCATGACAGCTAGCACTGTGACACTGTCCTGTTTAGGCAACAGTAGCAGTCAAGAATAATGGAGAATACCAAGGAGGTCTAATAGGGATGACCATAAGCTATGCACACACAACACACACACACACACACACACACACACACACACACACACACACACAAAAAAAGCTAGGGAACTTCAAGGTTAGGCCTATATGTTTATCTTGTGAGGCGATTTAGGATTAGTATCAGTATTATCTGTTTTTCTTTAATCGGATGTACATGTTTAACTACAGGGTGATGAAGATCTTTTTGCTAATTTGATTTAGAGAATTACTAGACTTGTGTGACCACATCAGTAAATCTCTTAAATACAGCATTATAAGAGAGATTTTGTTGCTGTCGATTTTTTGTGCAGTATTAGCATCGCAGAAGAAGAAAGTAATGAACTTGGAGCACCTTCTAAAGTATATACTGTGCAGACTGCCAGGGTAATCTAAAGCACCGAACCTCAGATGTCACTAATGACACCTTTCTGTTCCATCCAGGACCCATAATGAGGTGTGTGGGAGAGGGTAAACTCCCTAAAGCAGTGGCCTTTTCCAGCATGGGGCATGGTTTAGAGAGGATCCAGTCTAAAGACACCAGCAAGCATCCAGATTAGGCCTTGCATAAAGATAATGAGAAGATTCAGCCCCCATTTCACTAATCATGGATCTATCACCCCAGAAAAAGCCAGCCACCAAGACTAAAATGAATTACAGATTAAAGCCAAAAGGACATCTGTTCGGATGGAGATTTGGGTATTTAGGGGAATTTTACTTTATGACGGATCAGATAGAGAATATAGATTTAGGTTAGAAGATTGGAGATGTTGTGTGGGTTTTGGTGAACTCATTGCGGAAATTGGGGAAGTGTGTTGCACGTGCTGATGATGAAGACTCAGCTGAAAAGAACCAAACAGTGACACATGAGTGCTCATGCAGACAGCCTTGACTGCCAGCGTGCTTGTTATGCTAGTGTGACATTGTATTGTGCGTTCGTGGGCATGTTCATGTGGCTGATGGTTACTCCTGCATCCTTGTCAGCTGTCTGTGGAACAATACACCCCACAGAGGAATCGACAGAGCCTTAAAAAGAAGACACACACGAGCAGGCAAACACAGGCACAGACACAAGTCTGTCCAAGAGAACTTAGCAGCGCTGCAGGAAATAACAACAAAGCTCTGCAGCTTTAAAGCTCACACATGCTCACACACGCACATTTAGTGTGTGCCACATTCAGTCACCGATATCCACTCATCTCCATGCTGCTGTGTATTCATCCTCTTGGCCGTGGCAGCGTATTTCTCATACTCTGACCCTGCATTGTGATCACAGCGCTGAGTCTCCAATGAGATGCGGGTGCGGACAGAGCACCGGGTTCTACCCCGAGCTTTGCTGACTGAAGGATTGAGGGCAGTCGTCCTCCCAACAAGGAGGTGGTGACAAGCCGAATAAACACAAACGCCCAGGGAAAGCGAGGAATAAAAGCATCCCTCCAATTCTCTCTCTCACTCTGCCTCTCTCTCCCTGTCTTTCTCGTCCTCTCTTTCAACTCTGATATGAGTTGACGTGTAGCAGTGTTCTGTCACCAGTCAGACAGCTGAGAGGATATTTCTGGTACAAGTTGTTTCAGGAGGAGGACAGAGGACATCTTTTTCGTGTGACAGAGATTTTGTAACCAGAAGTATTCGTAGATGGGAAGAGTGCTCACACATATGATTGCATGGATGAATATACATTTTTCTTTGTATGTATGTGTGTGATGAGTGTGTGTTTACAGTGCTTTGTGGTCAGTCTCAAAGGACTTAATGCAGGAGCCATTGCATTAGTGCTGTCTGCTTCCTGCCATCCCCCTCCTAAATCATATTACTACTCTGTGATTTTGTCCCATCAGCTTTTACACAACACACACACACATTGCTTATCACTAAAAAACAAGCAAGTCATTATGCAATTATACCATTTATAATATACTCTGTTCATTTTCCAGCCATCACTATGACACAGGCAGCCAGGGCTGTATATTTCTTTGATGTTTGAAAGATTTAAGTGTTTATTGATGTCTCTGGAGCACTCACACTTACACTTACCTACAATGGGTGTCACGGGAAAATTACCGTTAAATTGCTACGGGATGAAAGAGCCAAGCAAGTACTTAGCTCGGATATGATGATGGGATAGAGAAGATGGATAAGGAAATTATGTGATACCTGTCATAAACATATAGGATAGATAAGTCTTCTTAGTGCTATTCTCTACTTGGTTCGTACGTTTCTTTGTTTGTTTGTTTGTTTTTTTGTTTTTTTTTTACCAATCTTACCAGGTGACAACAGAATTGTTATCATGTTATTAAGCATAATTAAGTAATAAAACAACAGTATGATTTAATATACTTTCTTACTTTCATGACCGTGTGTGTGAGAGAGGGGTTGATAAGACAGAGGGAGTCTTATGCAGCCCGTCTTGTGATAAGGAATACTTTCTGTTCTGTTCGTGTTTTCCTCTTATGAAGTGACAAAAGTGTTCATTGTTACTGATGCAGCTGCATGTTCTAGATGTTGTGTAATGTAAGGAAACATTATCAGTCAAGAACACACATATATACACTTCTAACCGAGTCTTATGACGGTATTGTGGTTAGCCTGCACCGGTGATAATACGAGTGCCTTGTCAGTGGTGTAGGCTGAAGCTAAAGGAGCAATCAGATGTTACCTGGGAACAGTTTTTCATCACACCTCATAACACCTCCTCTGATCCCATTTATTGATTTATAAATATACAGTACTCTGGGTTTGATCACAAGTCGGTGACATTGGCCATCACCTATTGAATGGTGTCATGTCTTTTTGCATGCAAGACTAAATGCTAATAGTAAGTGGAGTAGCTTAATATGCCAGGATGACAGGTTGTTTTTATCATAAAGTTTTTTAATCGAGTTTCCAATGTATAATATATTGATATGTAGCGATACATATGACATTGTATCGAAGAATTATGCAAAAAGTACTGAACGGATTTGTACCAGACTTGTTGGAGGGATGGGGCCCGGGCGTGGGAAGAACCCCTTAAACAGATCGAAATCATTTACTATGGATTTAATTTTTTTCCTCTGTCTGGTGTATTTTATTGGTCTTGGCCTCGTCAGTGTATACGCTCTCTGAGTGGCCTTCTAGTTTTTTTATTATTGTGAACTGAATATGTCTGGGTTTTGGACTACTGGTCCGACAAAACTTTTTGAAGATGTTAACTTTGGCTTTGCAAATTGATTTTCCACCATCTTTTGACATTGCACACACCAGTTGTTTCATTGAGAAAATAATTGCATTATGCGGTTCATCAAATACTGTCTTAACAGCCAGATTTCCATTATCATGTTAAAAAGACATCAGTTTCAAACCTGGTTTATTCTGTCCGTGTGCTTCACTGTGCTGCATCTCGCTGAAGATTCGCGCTTACTCGCTACTGTCTCACCCACAGCGGGCAGACTGTCTGACATGTGAGAGGGGAGCTGCAGCTGGATTTAAGCACATCATAAAACACAGTTCCACAGGAAACAAGATCTCTTGAACAAAAATAAACCCAAACATTGCCACACATTGTGGTCTGCCTTGGCTCGTTGCTGGGTTTATTTAGTATGCGTCTAAGTGTGTGGCTGTGTGCTTGCATGAGTGTGTGTGAGACAAGCTCAGTATTTAGATGGATGCAGATTTAGATTCAAGCTGAAAGTTCTCAAGTGGGTACGCAGGAAGCACAAAAGATACAACTGAAATATTTCACACAGACACATGCACAAACTAAATTGGATGGTTGCCTTTTTTCTCCAGATGATACTTTTTTGACAACCATAGCTTCATATTATGTGTGACTTAGTCCTTAGGGCCATGGGTCTGACTCAAATCCAGTCCCGCAGTGGCCTGGGTTTGAGTCAGACCCATGGCCCTTTGCTGCATGTCGCTGCCCCTACATCTTCCCTGTCTCTCTCTCACTGCAGCAATAAGAGAGACATTAATAAAATAATAATTATAACTTTAGATTGTGCTTTCTTTCATCTCTTTACTCTAAAAGCCCCTCACACATGTTTAATCTTATCCAGTGCAGCTCAGTCTAATCAGGAGGGCTAGAGGTGAGATGTTCTTTTGATTTTACTTTGTTGAGGATTTGACCTCTCAAGTCACTTAAAGCTTCCACATCTTCCTCTCTAAGAGGATAGTGCTCTGACCCCTAAGCAGATAGGGCTGTGGTTAATGAGATCTGGCGGGTGTGTTTATGTGTGTATGTCTGTGTTTGTGTCAACTTCCAGAGAGCCAGGGTTTGTGAGGAAAGGAGATCGGGGCTGAGAGGATAAGAGAGTGAAGATAAAAGATTTTAATTCTGTTCCAAGTACTGCACAGTATCTTGGATCTATTTGAAATATTTCACCAGTCTGCAACTGTGTTTCTAAGGCAGTCGGTTTGTTGCTCATTCTCAGTGTCTCTCCTGTGGAATCCACACTCTTGCACAAGGAGTTTCCAGTTTTTAATGGATTTCAGCACCTTCAGTTGACCCTTCTGCTGCATCAATTGTAGCATTTGAACCAACAACTGCTCAAATTTGTTGTACACAGATACAATATTGTGCTCGGATGTGCTCATTAACCATTCATGTCACACATCAGATATGAGCTTCCAGTGCTCTAATATCCTGTTGCAACATCCTGGTGAAGCAGATGAACTGCATTTTGTGTGTGTGTGTGTGTGTGTGTGTGTGTGCACGTGTGTGCACGCCCAAATGGGTGGATGCACATTTGGGTGCATTAGTGCGTGTTTGTCCGCATTGTCCAGATGTGCAGGAACGACTGCATGTTGTAATGCTTCCTGTTTTGCAAACTGTCTGAGGTCAACAGAGGGCTCAGCAAAAACTGAAAGAGAGAAGACAGGGAATGAGGCATGTCAGACTAAATAAGAAACGATGAACGATCTTCTGACTGGTGTATATCTGGGTTATCATATTCTATACCTTTAGGTTTTTTGCCATTATACCTTAAAAAACATTCTAAAGCGCTGAATCAAATAACAAAAACCACAAAGATTTTACCAGCATCCTGTTTGTGTGATTGTTTACATCACTTGTCAGGAATGCTGTAATGATTGCCTTTGCAACAGACAAACAGTCTGTTATGAAGTATATGACTATTTTAAAGACTTAGCAGCTTTCGCTTAAGGTACAGATGTTTTACAGTGTAGAACCAGTGATGCTCAACTGCACCCATCCATCATGTGATAAGGCTACTGTAGCCCGGTGGAAGTTACAGTGACACTAACACATGTGTGCATACGTGGACAGGACGGGGACAAATGAACTCCGGAGGGAAGGAAAGAAAGAATAGAAACAGGAGCCATTACTCAAACCTTCATTCATTCGTATTCCGCAAAACTGAGGCTCTTGCTGGTGAACATGCGCCTTCACGTGTGGGAAGATGCACAAATACATTTTTAAACAAAACAGAATGCTGTCAAATAAGGATATTACACAAACACACACATACACACACAATAGCAGACTACTCCTACAAGGACAGAGCCATTAAGTGCATCTTTGGGGAGTTTGTTTCTTTCTAATGGAGAGGAGAGTCAAGTGAACCGAGAGAGGAAGCCAAGTGGACAGCTCTTTCTCTTATTTTTTCACTTACTCTGTCTGCCAGACATCAGATGTCCAAAACATTCAACAGTCTTATCACTTCCTCTTCTTTTAAAATGATAAGGGTAGCAATTGTTTATTTATTTATTTTTCATATTGTCAAAAAAAATCCCATTTAAAGACAAAAACCAGAAATGCATTTATTCCATCAGAATATCCAAAACCTGATATAGCTCATAACTTATTTTTATTCATCTGAAGCAGAAACTAGCCCCTTTACACCTATTTAAGTAACCTTTGCAATATAAAATGTCCAGATATTTTTGTATCTTTCTTCCTTTAAATTAAAGATATGGTGGTTATCATCAATCATAAGAAAAAAACATGATGTTGTGTTTTAATTATATATATAATATTAGTCGTTTACTAGATTAATTTATATCCTGTATTTGACCATCATTCTTGAGCACTGTGTGAACTTCTACTTGAACCTCTGCTGTCTTGAGGGTTCAAACATGAGATCCTTCACTTTGCTGCTGAGTCAAAGGCCAGCAAATCTGTTTAATGGGCTTAAGACCACAGCAAACACACATTAAGAGGAAAAAGGCAGTGTCTCTCTTTGTAACCACTGGACATTTACGCAGTCTTGCCATCTGTGATCTTGTTGTGGTGCAGTTGGCTGAATATGCTAAACTGAAATACTGTTTTGCTTTTATCCTTTACTCCCATTATACACAACTTTCCATTTCTTCTGCCTCTTTGAAGTCTGTCCCTCTCTGAGTTTGTCTTGTCTGTTTTGACTCACTTAGGATGCAGCGAGTGTCCTGCACATGCACTGCGTGCGTGCACTTACAATAACGCTCTCGCTCTAAGTTGCTGACTCTCATTTCCAGAGTCTGAGTGGGCCATTATGAAAGGCTTCTCAGCTGGTTTCACAGTCACTTCAGGGCAAGAGTGTGTGTTCACTAGTGCATTGGGAAGAGGCAGGTTGAGCTTCCGACCCAACACGCACGTGCACACAAGCACTTCTACAGACACACACTCATTTTATACCAGATGAGTGTAATTCATCTGTACCCCTGGAGAGCTGCCAGGGCTGACAGGGGTATTTGCATCCTTAATTCCCCCAGCACCACCGCTACACCCCCTCCCCATGCCAGCTGGGACAACCAGCGCCAGGGAAGAGGCGGGACAGGAAGTCTTTTACAGACGTGTGCTCACATACACACACTCGCACACACATGCACAATCATGCAGACCGTATCTAATCAATTTGACGCCAATGTTCAACAAAGCTCCCGTTTAGGGTAATTTAAATTGCCCAATTAAAGCCTGCATGTGTCTTGAGTGCGTGTCAGACTTTGTGTTTGTATGTGGCATGGGTTCTTTGTTCCTGCTATACCTTTGTATAGTTAGGGTATCAAAATTTCAATGTTTTAAGCTGAAATGTGTCTCTCTGCAGGTTAAAATTCCACACAATGCACTTGTAGTTTTCATATTTGCACCTTCTGCAGAGCAAAGTCCTATTTTTGTATATATTTTTTGTTATGAAATATTTGCAGCATCTCAATTTGTGTGTCAGTGGGAGCGGCAGAGGATTGGGTCATAGTAAATTCATCTCTCCACTGAGCTCCCTGTCCCCAGGGCTGCCTAATCAATTGTCTGTGTGGCCATTCTCTTTTGCAGAAATCAATCAAGCTGTATAAATCTGGCCTGATGTAAACTGGCCAGCTGTTGTTGAGATTGACACCTTTGGCAGCTCATGATTTGCCATCCTTGCTCATTAGAATAGCCTCTCCCCCTTAACCTCCCCACTAGCCAGATGGACTGATTCATAAGATGTGTGGCCGTGAATGGGGCTGTGTGTGTGTGTGTCTGTGTGTGTGTTGTCAGGGTCATATGTGTTTTTTTTTTCATTTAGATTTTTTTTAAACAAGATTTGAAATTCTTCAACGTTAGCGTCTCTGTGAGGCTGCATAGCAAAATGCAAATACTATAACAATGTTATTATGCACGTATATCTTAGTTTAGCATGCTAACCTTTTCTACTTAGCACTAACCTAAAAGTACAGCTGAGGCTGGTGGGAACAGCATTAATTATCAGGTTTTTGATCATTTAAAAAAATCTGGTATAAAAACTTGAAAACGATGAACCTGAGGTAAAGTATCTTTTGTGGACAAAATAATTGAAAGCACACTTACTTCATTGATAGTTTCATCTTGCCCTGTCCTGCTTTTGTAGTAAATCTTTTGCTGTGCTCATTAGGGAGTCAGCTGGCCGACTTCTAAGGGTCTATTGAACTGAACCTCAAGGGTGAATAGACTCTCCCATATTTTACCACTATAACTCTTTTATCACCATCCCCCATCACACATAAATACACACCAGAGAGCAGGGGTCAAGGTCATGTGATGCAGTTTAGGTGTGCTGATGAGCATACTGTCTAAATGTGTTAGTTTATTTGTGTGTGGATGTTTCTTGGTGCGCAGTGTGAGATCTGAGTCATAGCTGAACCCCTTGCTGTGAATGATCTTACAGCCTAGTAACAACAAAAATTGGGAGTAGTTTGAAATTAATTGAGATTAAAACTGTAAATTGAAACCCAATTTAATATTTGGACATTCTCAGTATGGATACTGTGTCTATGTTATAATACATAGCAGTTAAAATTTTTTTGGCAGTGTAGTAGCTCAAGTGTTTAAAGGGAATTCAGAAAATCTTATTGTCGTTTATTGCATCCAGTAGTCTAACCCCCTGGGGGAGCAGTCTGAAAACACAGACACACACAGAAACAGCAGTGTGGCTGGATGCCCCTGCATGAATCTATGTAGCCAAATCCGAGCAGCTTATAGTACATTAGGAAGGGGTGAGACAAATGCCAATGTGTCCCCTGATGGGGAAGTGACAAAGGTTTTAGGTTTATACTGCAGTGGAGCAGCCGAGGTGCAAAGGGGCAGAGTGCAATGAGCTGGCACCAGGACATTGTGACTGAGGGTGGTTAGTAAGGAGGCATCCAGACAGACAGAGAAGTGAGGTGACCTGTATGCTCTTAAAGTACTCTTCCGTTGCTTCGCCAGTCTAACTGCCATCATATTTCATTAATTTTGCTCCACTGCCACATGGAAAAAACAGCAGTGCTCACTTTGCTGCTGTTACCTCAGTCATGTCTTTTCTTTCTTCTGGTCTTCTAGTTTTACGATTCCCAATCCCCCTGTTGTAGATTTATGTTTCTGGCTTTGTTTTGATGATTAGATATAATCCCAGATTTTGACCACTGGCTACAGGGACTGAACATTATATTATTACCATAATATCATATGATTATCAGTCTGTATGGTTAGTTTTGAGCATTGAGGAAACACACTTGATCATCATTTATTAATTAAATATTGGTCATATTTAATAGTACATTTATTACTTCAAACTCTTTATATGTCTATATTGTAAATATATGTAAATGTTGGACCAGGTAGGCAGTGTTTCTTTTGCTATCCTCTAATTATGTAACATAGCACTTCATCTCTAAAAATATCCTCTGTCTGTCTGTCTGTCTGTCTGTGTCTGTGTACACTCCTGCAGACCCAGAGTCGCAGAGGAAGAGAACCGTGCAAAATGTTCTGGACCTTCGACAGAACCTGGAGGAAACCATGACCAACCTAAGAGGGGTGCAGCTTAGCCACAGGTCAGTCACACATACAAACATGTACACACACGTGCACACGCAAGATGGCATTAGTAGAAACAAAAAGGCAAAAAGTAAGAAAAGTAAAACAAAACAAGTAACCCAGGAAAAGTGTGTGTGTGGGGGGGGACAAACGAGCAGCAGCAGTTGAGATGGGCAAATTAACACTGCTAACAGTGTGTTGGGGTGTGGTGGTTAACTGCCTGTTTGTCTGTCTGAGATCAATATCAGTATTCCTGATGGACCAGTAGCTGTTAGTCTGTCATTTTCTGCCTGCTCTACTCTCCCTCTGCGTTGGTTAATACGGAACTGAAGCAGGATTAGCTCAAAGCTGACTTCAAAGCCGACCCTGCCAATGCACACTCACGACTCACATTCATACACACAACAAGACATGCAATAATGCTCTGATTAATTGTATGTGGGTGTGTGCTCACCCTTCCTTTGTTTCCTGTCTGTCATTGACTGATTTTGGTTGCGTCCAGCACATCTTCAGGTTTTGCCCTTGAGCGCTTCCCCTCCGTCTGCCTGTCCATGCGTCTCCTGCCATGTATCCTCTCTCTGTCCCTCAGTGGGAGCTCCCTACATGAAGAGCAAATCAGCAGATGGTTCCCTGCTGAAATCCATTTCCGTTGCCATTCATACTTTTATCGTACCGCAATAACCTTGAATCACTTCCCGCTGTCCCAGAGGACATATTCTGCTTTGAGTCCTACGGACTGTGCACTGAAGTTTCCTGTGCAAACAAGATGTCATACTTCCTGTGAAAATTGTTTAGAGTGAGAATTTTATATGAATTAAACAAATATATTGTGAGGAAGCAAATTGCTTTGTCTACACATATTTTCCCGATATACTGTACATGTGTGACAAGCAGAAAATCCTTTCTAACAAGATGGGTAGCATCCTTACTTTCATCCTCACTCCGCCTCCCTCCTGTTTTATCTTAGTGTCTAAGTATTTCATTTGAAAATGTCTATATTGACAGTGAATTTTGTGAAGATGATTCTCTATCCTGAAGACAAGATTAATGTTAATGTAGCAGGCAAATTCACGTACAGTCACACAGTTTGAGAACCATCAACTCTTAATATGCTAATTCTCATCATTTGCAGCCCAGGCACTAAGCAGTGACGTGCTGTACCGTTTTAGCACAAGGGATACATGTGATTCTGTTGTTACTGAGTCACACGAAAGTGCGAAGCACAAAACATAAGGCATGGAAATATGAAGAATGAGAATAAAAAAGGGAAAGAAAGCCCATGTACACATATTACTTATGCATTCGTACAAAGTATACACACACACATACACAGTCACCTAGATACCAACTAATCCCAAATCCCTTTTAAAATCAGGGTAAGAGGGCCTCACTGAGAGAAGAAAGATGGAGAGATGATGATAAATGATTAGCAAAATGAAGGATAGAGGCAGAAGCAGAAGCTTTTTGAGAAAAAAGAGGAAATTAAAGACAGCCAATTCACTTCCTGTCTGTTAAAATTGTCCCCGTTTCTATCCTTTTCAGCTCCTTAGGGAAGCTTACCGTTGTGAATACATATTTTAATCCTAAAACTTCTTTTTCATTCCATAGCTGTGTGGAAGGGCCCATGTGCTATGATAGCGATGAAGCTGCTGCCTTCTCCGTCTCCAGTCTTTCAAATCGCTCCTCTCCATTGTCATGGCGCCAGGGTCAAGCCAGCCCTCGTCTACAGGCTGGTGATGCTCCTTCCACAGGTACCACCCAGACAGACATTCCCCTCCGGATCAGCCACACCTCTCGTATCCACCTCATCGAAGCCCTGGATGACTCAGATCCGTCCTTGCTGAAAGTAGATTACCTCAGCGATAGCGACCTCGGTGGGAAGAGCCCAAACGAGGAGGATGAAGATGACGATGATATTGATGATCTGGGGAATGGGTAAGTTGTTTTGTTTTTATTTGAAAATTGTGTGTTTAAATGCTTGCATCTTTAAGCAGCAGAAATAAGAACATTCCCTGACCACATGATGCTGTAGTCTACATGCTTATAAGGTGAATCCTGCCACCTGCCAACTGTTACAACTCCACAGCTGCAGTCAAGCTACAGTCAGTGATTTACCAGCACAACAAAACCTTGATCAGCCCCTCTGTAATGCATCACAAGCCCCCCTCATAGTGTCTGCATTAACACTGGCAGCTGTAGCCCCCCTGATGCAGCTGGCTTTGCCATAGTCAGAAAACAGCCCTCTGGCAGAGTCCAGGCATGATGTCACCATCATCAAGCCCCCTTGCAGAGATCATCCTGTCATATTCAGCTGCAAACCCGCTGGCTTTGCCAGCAGGCTTCCATGTGGAGGACCCCTCACAGTGTTGGCTCACCAGAGCCCCCTGGCAGAGCTAGAAGGCAGATGTCTTTGGAAATGGGTAGCTCATTCTGTCCAGCCAATATGCAATCAGTCAGAGCTGTCAAGGTCAGAATTGTTTTTTTAAGTAGCCATGGTTTCCTTGGATCAAAAGTTTTAATGCTGAGATCACATCAGAAAACAAAACAAGAGCTATTTCAGCCTCAGAAATGTTAATTAGGATGTTTGCTGAGTTGTGTAGCGGTTGTTACCCTGGTGGTGCATGTCTTTGAGACTGTTCTCACTGCTATGGCTGCTACATCTGCTAATGTATCGTTTCTGACATCACGCATACGCACCTTTCTGTTCAGTTCACACATCACAGCTGGCTGTCTCCAGCTGTCTGTTACTGTCATTGGTTATCCGCTGTATAATGGGCTGCAGTGGCAGAATCTCATATCATTTTAATGTTAAAGGGATTGCACTTTCTGTCTGGGTGTTATTGATGGCAATAACATGGTTTAAAAAGATAATGTATTTTGAGAGATCCTGATGGCAGCTGTTGTTAGTGTGTGTTCAAATTGTTATTTATTTCACTCAGTCTCAGCAAGACTACACATTGCCTTCTGACTACCTTAAGGCAGAAGTGCAAGTTACTCATCAATACAGAAATAGTTCAGAAGGTCTGTTGAATAATGAGCTGAGTCTGAGTTGTATTCACTGGACTTTCTTCATTTGTATTGGAAAAGTTGCAGCTCTTGTCCCAAAATGCAAAGTTATGACACAACAATTTTAACTCACATGCACACACACAGCATCATGTTTTACTGACCAGAAAGAAAAACACATTATCTCATTGTAAAGTATGATTCTAGCCTTGTGTGTGTGTGCGTCTGTTTGTGTGTGTGTGTGTGTGTGTGTGTGTGTGTGTGCGTGCGTGCGTGCGTGTGTATGTCTGTAAGCTGAAGAAGTTGTCCAACCAGACTTAAAGTAAAAAATCCCACTGCTGGCACAGCTTGACATCTCCACGGCAACCACAAAAATGCACCCTCAGTCACCAGGAAATCAATTGCAACACAGTTTGGGTCTTTGTAGCTTTACAGTGTATCTAGTTATGACCTTCAATTACTCGTTTATCTCGTTTATATTGTTCTTTGTGTGAGAACTTACCAAAAACCAAAAGGCAACATTTGTTTGCCAGTTTAAGGAAAAAGACTGAGACATGATAGAGTTAAATAAAAGAAAGGAAAGTGCAGCTGCTATTTCTCTTCAAGATCAAATTGTCACTAAATTAATTGTTGGATTTTAAGATAAGATAAATTAAACTTTATTAATAATTCTTGCAAGCTGCTCCAGGTGAAGGTTTGTACCAGATGCGGAATAGTGTAAACATCTAATGTGAGCCAACACTGTTTCTTATCATTGATGGGCTAACGTATATGCCAATACTAATGTATCTGCAATGAGGTAGTACTGTATGTTATGGCAGTTTGGCAAATTCCTCATTTTCATTTTATTTTTCCAATAAAATGCATCAGTAGTTTGGTCTATGAAATGACAAAGAAAATTTTAAATTCCCAAGTAACATCCCAAAGTTGTTGTTTTGTCCAACCAACACCCAAAAAAAAAAACAAGATATTCAGTTTTTGAGGAAAAGAAAAATAGCAAAAAGCAGCAAGTCATCACATTTTAGAAGCTGGAACAATAGACTGTTTATTGTGATAAATCGCATCACTGTTGATTTGAATTATCTGTGTAGTTTGTGGTGTGGTGCCTGCTGCTGCTTCAGAGAAATATGCCTTCACCACTAGAGGGCAGGCTGGTGCTGCAATTTCCCCTTTTCTTGCTGCTCTCTCCACCCTGTCAACTTGAAGTCACCCCATGCTGGATTACTCTTGCTTATCTAATAATTTATTACACTTCCTCATCCATTATACATAGAGGCAGTACCCCTGTCATACAGAGGTCACACTGCACTACCAGATCTCATCCCCAGCATATATAATACATAGGATTTCCCCACATACATTATGCATCAGAAATGCACACATGTTCCTTGTTTGGGTTATGTAGCCCTCATCTCTTTGTTCTGTTACACAGAAAAGGAAACAGCAGCAATAAATACAAACTGGTCATAAACATATGGATGACCAGGATCTGACTCATCATTGGACTCACTGTGACTCAACTGAATTATATTGTATAGATCATGAATCACATTCTCACAGCGGTAGGTTTACAGTGACTGTACCATGACCTGCCTGACACACAGACCCTATACACTCACATACACATACATACACACTGGGTCAGGATCCTTTATGTCAGTTATTTGTTTCCTGTGCTTCTTGAAGTGCCGGCCTCTGCCTGTCTGTAAGATTTCCACTTACATCTGGAACCAGAACCTTCCCCGTAAACCCCCACACACCCTCCCCATACTCACACTGACGCAAGTGTCACTCTTACCAGGAAACAGCAGGATGAGGGGGTCTTTCCACTAAGTGTGAACTTAAAGAGTAATGAGATTTTGCCCAGTGAAGGCAGTTGATTTACAAATCGGCATCTCTACAAATTATTACAAGTAAAGCTAGAGTTTTGATTTCATGGCCCATTTGTGCAATTCAGTCTCACCTTTTTCATCAAGCAATAAATTACCGTTTGCAGAAAACAGAATCAGATGTTGCTCATTATCTACTACCAATGTATGTATGTTGCTTCATATCTGCTTCACATGTAAAACTGGAAATATGCTTTTGTAGATATAAACATAAACGCCTCTGCACATAGTGTGAACCTGCACAATAAGGAGTCTGATTTTATTCAACATCATGCTGAAAACTCTTTAATGTTACTTTGTTTCCTGTTTCTTCTGTTCACTGATTGCTTTTTCTTTATATTGTATTTCATATTGCCAGCTCAAAAAAGTGTAAATGAAACATGCAAATGTTTCAGAATGACACATTTGCAATATAGTCTGCAATACAGTCTGCAATATTTTGGCAAGATCATAGCTGTAACAGCTTTATTACGTGACAATGTCAGGGCTCTCTGTCTGGTTTCGAGTTCTCCTACCATTAGTGTCCAAAAATAATGACTAAAGCTTTGAATAATAGTTACGAGCACAGTGATCTTTATTCTCGAACAACCTTCATTTGTAACCAGTAGGAATTTCAACTATATCTATATCACAGCGTCCACAAAGGTTTGATGCCTGTAATTGGCACAAACAGTATGTTCACATTTTTATAATAGAGACAAACAAGAAGAACCACTGTTTAGAACAGCACAAAGCACAACTGGATAAATGCTATAAATTGTCATTTGTGTTTGTAGCACTGTTGATTGTGTCAAAGTACATGACAAGACACTGTGTCAGAAAGGCAGTGTAACAGCTCTGTGTGGGTATTTATTTATAATTATATTCCAAACCTGGATGAACTATGAGGTCTATACACAGCCAGTGTCTGGGCCTGGGCTTCATAGATAGTATTGATTGCCATTGTTGTCATTCGAGTAGTGATAATGGGCTCAACATGCGCATACACACGTGTCAGTGATTGGCTGAGCATGGGGCTTGTGGCTTGTTTTCTACCCCGCTGGGCACAGACGCTTTTGTTTCTGGATGGAAGAGCGACCTCCCATTAGTAAACGCACAGTCTCCATGGTTACACTGTGAGACAAGCTGCTTCGCTGCACTAAATGTCTAAATTATGAAAACATTTCTTTGGAGCAGGGCACACAGACAGTGTGCTTTCTAGAAAAGCAGAAGTGAGCTGGTCGGTCTTAGTTTTAGTAAAGTATGGTGCAAGGAACTGAAAGAGGAACTTTTTAAAAGAGAAGTAATATGTTTTGTACAGAAATGTTGCCAGGAATACACTTTGATGTCACTTTTTCCACATGTCTGCCACAATTATTGGGCCTCATTGAAACACTTGATGCATTTATCTTGCTTTTATCTGATAACTGTGACTCTTAAGCACCTCTGATTAGGTGTAGTAGACCTTGTCCTAGACCCTTGTACCCCTAAACCTTATCTCTAGTATGACAGGGCTTTGAAGATTTTTTAGTGTGTGTGTGTGTGTGTGTGTGTGTGTGTGTGTGTGTGTGTGTGTGTCTGTCTGTCTGTCTGTCTGTCTCAATAGCGCTATACTCTGACCCCATCTACTGGGCAAAAACTGGTATATCTAACACACACACACACACACACACACACACACACACACACACACACAAAAGACACAAACAGTCTAATGCAGCCTGACACATCTGATTAATGAATTCCTCCTCCCACATCTGGATCTGATTTGCGTTACAGGTGATGGATCCACTCACTCACTCACTCACTCACTCACTCACTTACTTTCTCTCTGTCTCTCTCTCACACACACACACCTCCTCTTGATGTGATCCTCAGTGGACACACCCAGGGCTTTCCTCTTGCTGTGAGCCAGATCTTTTCACATGTGACTCATACTACGGTCCAGTTACAGGCCTCCTCCCAAAAAAATCAGCACAGCACTTCACTTTTGCCCTATAGAGATACAGTCACAGACTGTAAAAATGTGCTCTTGATATGGTGGGTGAAAAGTAGAGAAAGAAAGAAAGTTAGGATTTTTGTGTGAGATTTTTGTGAGACACCAATAAATTTCTGAAAAATCAGTCATACAGAGTTAATTAAATTTGTTCGCCTGGATTTACATTTGCTGTGTGCCATTAAAACAATGACTCGTCAATGACTTGAGGAGATGACAAATGTATCTAGTTGCTCACAGAAAACAGCTGTGACAGAGAGAAATTATAGACAAGGTCTAGCGTGTTTTACAGGCCTGCTTGTTGATTTTTATACCACATGGAAATCAAGGGAATCAGTAGCTGCCTAAAGTGTAAGAACAAAATTAAAAAAAAAATAGTATGATGTATAGTTAAGGAGCTAAAAGAAGCAAAAACTGAGTACATCCCTGTTCAGTAAAATGTTAAATCACTACAAATCCTGCTCATTTAATACCATTTTATTTGTTTTTAGGCAAAGCCCAAGAGGAATGAAGCCAATTTGTTTGGAAAACAGAAATGTTTGAGCAATTAAACTATAAAAGGGTCCCTATTAAAGAACCAACTTCAACAAAAGTCAGTACACCCTTCAATAGTGAGACTTTATTTCTTTATTTTTTTAATATTATAACAGTCTGTCTACTCAGGTCCAATTATCCTGAGTAAGGATGAATCAGTTCTTGCAAAAATATATGAAGAGATGCTCTGCCATTACTCACAAATTTTATTTTTAGATGCTCTTTGCTGGAGCTGTTTTTTCTTCTTTTCATTCAGTATTTGGATACTCAAACTTAAATGTGCCATCTATAAATGGTCACAGTCAGCACTATGCCGTCACTGTTGCTATCCCTGCCAGGTCCACGCCAAACACACTGGACCCCATTTGATCTAAATAAACTTATTTTGGTTTCATCTGACCAAAGAATGTGCCGTGAATATTCATCAGGCTTCATTTCATGTGCTGTGGCAGAGTTTAATAGCCCTTTAAAAGTCCTTCTGTGCAGCTTTCTTGACCAGTGGTTTTCTTCCTGGACACTGTCTGTACAGGTTCACTTCATGCAGTTCCCTCTGATCGATCACCAATTTCCAATGACAAGCCATATGCAAAACAAAGTTGTGCAAGGTTGTGTACTGTAAAGAGCAAATTGTGGGTGCTCCAATTTTTTGAGGACAACCACTGTTTGGTAGTTTGGCTCTTCCTATTCATTCTAACCACTTTCAGCTCATGTTCTGCTGATGCTTTTGGCACAGGGTACCTCTGCCATCTTCATGAGGTAGCACAACATGGTTTACTTGTTCACTCAATTTCTCACCATGTGGTATCATGATGCATTAGACACAACCCAGGTCAAAGTTGAGGAAGCTGTACATATAGTTGCTGTAAATATGGTTTGCCTAGAAAAAGCATTACATACTGTATTTGATCAGATGTCTGAAGGTGTCAAATGTTAATTCAGACCAGTGTAAAACTGATCACTGACACCTATGATGTGCTGGGTGAAAACTGATAAAGTACAACAACAAAGATTTATACAAAGTAACTTTTACTCAGGAATCATTCAAATCGAGACATATCATAATTTCATGGGGTCAGTGGTGAACATCTTGAATGTGAATTATTTACAAAAGTATCACAACCAATAAATAATGAAAGAAACAATTCAGTCAACTCACAGCCTCTTCATCCATTAATTAGAATTAGACCAACAACCAAACTTTGACGCTTACATGCGGGATTGCTGGAATAACATACAAGGAACAGTCGTGGCTGCCCATTTTGTTTTCAAGGACTGGGGCTGTTGATGTATTGATTGACAGTTAGATAGGCCAATCCGGCTCATGTGCAAACCTCATTTTAACAGTGGACAAGACGCCGGCTTTCCACTAGGACTAATACTGGTGAATGTGTTCATTCATAACTCTACAAAAGCCTTTTTTACCTGCTGAATATTTGGGAACCTGTAGTTTTTACATTTCTGCTTTACAATTTCTTTCTTACTCACCATGTCTGTCTCTCTGTCTGAGTGCCATTGTGTGTCAGAGACGATTCACATGAAAAGTTGATGAGCAGCAGATTGAGCTGGGGTTCATGAGGGCGATGGAGCATGTGTTGCTCTTGTCATCCACTACCTGCTCTTCTCTGGGCCCCTCTGGTTCTGTGCAGTGCTCCTTTGGCTCTGTCTGCTCAGTGTGGCGTGTAATCAATTACTTTTCCTGTCATTATTAAGGGAACTTGACTGAGGGGAGGAGTGTGCTCTTTCTTTGTTCCAGCACGTGTGGGCAAAACACTAGAGAGAGAACACCCATGGGGAATGCACACACACAGCATCTCTAAATTAATCAGAGCTCTTTGCCACAATCACATCAGTATGAATATGAGTCATTTGGATGTTACTGTGTCATTCTGTATTGTGCATGTCATTTCACGTATATATTACTATATTGCTTGTTTGTCTGGCTATTTTTCTCAGCGATGATGTAACTGGCTCCAGCTGTAACAGCAGGACGCCACTTCACAAACAATAATGACATTAATCTGTTTGTCTGCTAAAGTGGTACAGACACAGACCCACAACACACATCCACTCATATACACATATACAGGCATACACACAACACATTAAAAGATTTAAGAGAGTAACATATGGGGCTTCAGAGAGATTTGCAGTCCTACAAACCCCCTGACAGTGGGAACAATGTCCTTCTGTACCTTTTTTATACTCTTGTGTTTGCTGAGGCTGTTTAAGCCTCATGGTTTCATTATTAACCTTCTTAATGCACTCCATTAAACTGCGTATTTTACTGTAAGATTAAACAAACAGGGGATGTGACTGAATGAGGCTTTCTCGTAACTGTTCATCCGCAGTGACTTCCACTGTTGCTTAAGAAAATATTTGCTTTTCTAATTTTCTTTTCGTCTTTTTTTCTGTCTATCCTCACACACACAAGCCCACATTCGTGTAGATTTACACACATATAATAGTGTTAATGTCCAAGTAGACTGTAGTCAGTTGTTGCAGGAATGCTTGACTTCTACTCCTGTTGGTCTCCCTGGATGTGTTTAGTTTGACTGTGGTCCATTTCATTATTGTGAAACACACTGATGTTGAGCAACAAACACATGTTCTGGATGGGAGCTTGGGAACTAAACTTAAATCCCACAGCAGACAGATTTTCAAACACTCTGTTTTTGAACAAAAGAAAACTTTGGCAAAGTTAAGAAATTGAATATTTTCTCTGCTTGCTTTCTTTTGCTTGAACTTCTACGGCATCTATTTCCTATTCCCAATCTGACTATACTCTCTCTTGAAGGCCATGTAATTCTGCTTCCTCCCTCCCACCCACCACCCAACCAAACGCCAAAACCACTGTCACGGCTACTGTTGCCTAGACGTCCCCCCCATACTGAGGCCCGGTAAATCCCTATGGAGACGCTACGGAATAATCCTCGCTAATCCCTGGCTTCCTCTTATGGCAGTTTTTGGAAAAGAAATAAGAGAACTCAAGGACTTGGGTCAGCAGTCTGCAAGGACAAGGGGCCATAGACTGGGGGGTTTTGATGGCCATGCATGTGCAGGACCCCCACATAGTTCAGAGGGATGTGTTACCATGTCAACAATATGAGTGTGCAAGGGAAATAAACAAAGTGTGTGTGTGTGTGTGTATTTGTGTGTGGTTGGGTAGGTGGAGCTTCTAAATTTATAGAGGTCAAATGTCATGGCTTTTGCCCGATGACCAATTTCACTGCATTTCCTTAAAGGGAAGAGCTGGCTCCTGCTCTTCCTAATTTTCTTTGTTTTCCCTTCTCATGATATGATAATGCTCGGCCTACAGAAGTGATGAAAAGGCCTGAAATGACCTGAAAACAACAACTGACGGTTAACATGATGCTAAACCAACAAGCATAGATATAAACAATATATACTGACATTCTGTCAACAAACCTTTGCTATAGATCAGGATTATAGAGAAATGTGGGCAAATAACTAATTAATGACAGTGCATCAAAGTGTGAATATGTGAATAATAGTGTGAATAATTTATCTCACTGACCTTGAGTGATATTTAACCAGACAAATAATAAATAATTTTGGTTTTATTTGTCCAGGTTGAGACATTAACCTTTGAGATTTCTCCTTTGACAACTCAGTGGAGGTAAATGATATTTGGTTCATGGTGATCGCAGCATTGAAAAGTTACCATTAAATAATTTACTAGCAACATATCTCTCCAGAATCGGTGTCCCTGTTACTCTGAATAATCCTTAAAGAGTTCACTGTGAAGAATTTCCATTGTGACTACTTCCTATTTGAGAAAAGATCCAGATGAAATGAACTTGCTTTGTTCTTCTACATTTTACCTTTTTTCAAATCCTCAAGAGATGCCACAGTAAAACCTATGTAATCAAGCCAATAGGGCAACAACTATCAAACAGATTAAGGTAGGTTTTGTACAGACATTCATGGTCCACAGAGGATAGACATTGTTGACTTTGATGGTCCTTTTACTTTTCCTCCAGTTTGACATTTTTGTTCTTTGGTAAAATGTCTCAACTATTGTAACAACTATTGTATGGATATTGACAAAATAGCTGTCCTGTGATTTTCCTTGGAGTTTTCATCTTATGCAACTATTAGGGCAAAACTTAATTTGTCCAGTGCTTAAGGATATGACCCAATATGTTCCCATCAGCTGCTGTACTTTGTGGTTACTACAGATTTTAACGTACTATCAAACCACTGTTTATTAAGTAGTAAACATTAAAGCTTGTTTGACATCAGCATCTGTTACAGAGTCGAGAGGTAACTCAACTGTTAGTAATGTCTTTCTGTGAATGTAGTGAGTAAAGAGGACAGTTTTTTTCAACCCGGCTCCAATGTATTGGGGTGGCAGCAGAAACTTCATAGATGGATACTTGAAAACTAAGTTAAACAGAATAACAAATTATATATATATGCATTATACACATAATACACACTGTCTGTCTGACTAACAGAGGACAGTGAGCCAAAAGGTTTATTTAAAGAACAATTTAGTTCTGTTTTATCTTTTTTGTGTTGAACAGTGTTCTCAGTGTTAAATGAAAACTTTCTCTGTTATTAAGAGAGTAGTTTGAGGAAATGATCAGGTTCATTCCTCAGAAGATTGGTTCCCACAGTAAAAAAAAAAAAAAAAAAAAACCCACCCCCCCACCCCCTCCACACACACACACACACACACACACACACAAATCTTGCTCCCACTCGTTCATAACCTCCTTCTACATCTATACAGCCTTTAAAGTACTTTCTTAGTTCCTCTACGGGGGGTAAATGAAACTGCATGGTTAAGGACAAGCTTTTTAGGAGCTTTGGATAGAAGCTGTCTCAAATCTATGCTGCACACACACTCACACACTCATACATACACACTAGCTCTGAGCCTTGGGAGTTTAACAGTGGGGTGTGATGGGGGTTTGTAATGCGCATAAGACTTAACTTTGCTTCCCTCCCATTGACTCCCACTGTGTTATTCTCTTGAACTGTTTGGACATTAGTCACACACTTTTCTTTTTTCCCTCCTGCCATCATTCTCCCTTCCTGTTCTCCTCATTACACCATCTCTTAATCTCAATCTTTCCTGTGTGCACCAATGCTCCCAACAGCGAACATATCCTCAATTATTTTCCCAGGAGACACGGGCTGGACTGACTGCAGCCTGTTGAGAGACATATTTTAACTCTCTTGTATGCTGTGTTTTGTTGTTCTTTCTTCTGTGTCTCATGAAGAAAGCAAGTCAAGTTTTTTGATCAGTTCCACTTCATATTGTCCTCAGATGACAATACCTCAAGCATAACGTCCTCTCCAAGCGAGTGTCTAATTAGGTGCTTTTGGTGGTCCGAGCATGGAGGGTCCCTCAATTAACCATGAGAGCAACCTCTCAGACTGGGACATACAGGCTTTGATGTTCAACTTTGAGTGTGTCACTGCGAGGTCATGTTTTCAGCATTTGGGTGTTTAAAACCTTGGTCTGTTAGTGAGCTAATAGACTGAGCTTGTAGGTTCATATACAAACTATGGTTTGACTCGTCATCTGAGGCTGTTTGCCAGGAAATCAGAGTGAGTGTGTCCTTATGTGTGTGCGTTTCAATGCAACCAGAATCCTTTTACGTATTAATGTCTGAGTACAAATTTGAGATCACCTCACAGGCTTGTAATTCGTCAAAGTGTAACTAACTATTCAGCTTCTACTGTGAAAATTTAAAAAAAAATCCTATTTCACACCCAAAATACTCATATACATGCTGGATCTTGAAAATCCTTTGAAGAGGCATTCAAAGTTACCCAAATCATTGCAATTCGAGTCAGTGAGTGAGATACACACACGGTGAGACGAGATGTATACGTATCATGTATTGGTTTATGTTTCACAAAGGTTTTAATCTGTGCCATGTGATGCCATAGTGACACGAATCATGCAAAAGTTGAAATATTGGAATTGGTATTGGTGGGGAAAAAAATGGTATCAGAACAAGTCTAGTGAAAAATATTTAACATTGATTAAATTTTTTTTCTTTAATCTTTTAGTATCAACATTGTTTTCGCAATCATCATTGACAAGAAACTTTAAAACGGTAGAAGATTGTGATTCATTAGAAAATTACATGCTACAGATTATTTTACATTATTTTCTGTGTTTAATAAATTTGATTACAGCGGAAGAAAAACTTCTAATGGCTCGTGGAAGACAGTAAATGAGGGGGAGGGGGAGAAAAGCAAGTGTTGTGTGATGGTTTTTCACTTTCCATGTTGACAGTTACATTGTGGGAAATGAGAATTTAATGAAGTAACTGAGAAATATCCCCGTGTGATAATGAAGAGGAGTATTCCAGTCTGATATATGTGTGCGAGGGGGGTGTTTTATGTTTGTTTATATACAGTGTGTAGCTTTGCAAGTGTTGCATGTGCATGTCTGTGTGTGTGTTCCTGGTGTGATAAGGGGGATGAGCTTTCCCAGGTCTCTTGTTTCTTTCATCAGCAGACAGTGACAGGTTCCCAGGGTCAAATGAGCGACCCTGCCTGTATACTGTCATTAAACAGTTACATCACCACCTAATTATACTGGCCCACTGCACCAACACACACACACACACACACATACATGGATGTTGAAAACAAGCGCTGTGGCCTTAGATACTGAGTGAAAAAGAGGCTATGAAAGAGTTGCTCTTTGATGGGAGAAGCAAATAAACAGAGAGGCTCAGATGAGAGGGGGCATGTCTGGACATGAGTCAGTGGTCAAAGTAAAATCTGGCCAGACTGACGCAGAGCGCTCCAGCTACCCTTTCCAGAAACTCGGATGAGAGTTGACATAAATAAAAGAAAACGCTCACACTGACTTGAGGAGGATTTCAAGTGTGTGTGTGAGTGTTTGTGTTCACATAGAAACAGTTTTCCTTTCTCTTTATTAGGAACGCTGGGCAACAACGATGGCAGCGTCTCCACACACCTGCAGTTAAGCATGCCAATGTGCCAATCTCTCCCTCTCTCTCTCTCTCTCTCACACACACACACACACTCACACACACACACACACACTGTGTGCCCACCTGGCCCTGCATGGTACTGTTGAGCCGTAGCCTGAAGAATCCTACCTTTGTTCCCTCTGCACTTAAAAGAAAGTGTGTGTTAATGATCTCTTTTTTACTCTCTCTCTGGGTGCGTTTTGTTCTATCTCTCTATTTCTATCTCTTGTCTTTCTTTCTCCACCACTCACACCATTTTCTTTCTCCAGTCGTTACTGAAAAGACAGTGTTAATTATCTCCATCTCCCCCCTCCTATGACTGTCTGTGTTGCTCTTTCTCACCCTTCATTCATTTGTTGAACAGACCCAGCAGACAGACACATCTATTCACCAGGGTCCACTCAGTGCTTAAAGTGTTTAAACACCACTGGATGTTGTGAGGGGGCAGTGGTCGGGGGAGCAGATACATGATACCCACTCTATTCCTCTGCAAGTCTCCAATAGCCAATACACACCCTGTTACAATAGAAACACTAGAGTCATTTACCCTCCCTGCTCCATTACATCCTGATTGAGGCTTATTTATGCTCACAGCGACAGTTTAGTGATTTTGCCACCATTTCTTCTAGACAGTGGGCGACTGTTAACAGATATCAACGTGTGATAAATCAAAGTGTAAGAAATGTACTGTACTTCAGTTTAAGTTACTTTACTTGAAAACACTCCACTTTATTTTTATTCTCATCTACACTTCGCTGGGAAATATCGTACCTTCCAACCCACTACATTCGTCCGACAGATTATACATACAAAACCAGAATGTAAAATATGATGCATTGTGACAGAATAAACCATATAAGATTCACACAGTATCCGCTGACTGCAGAATTTAAAATGAAAACCCATGACCCATTATCAATAATTTACTCACTGTATAATAAGTTACCAAGTCTGCATCTTGGAGGATTTTGTTCTTTGTCTCTTTTCCAAGTTATAGACCTTGAAACATCCTGGCAACCAAAACGTTTTTCTGAAAAATAGCTTCCTGATGTATAGACAATAATAATAATAAATGATTCATGAACCATTATTATTATTGTTACAAGAAAGAAAGGTGTCTATTCATGTAGTGAAGTGTCACATTTTTTTACCTTCCAACTTTAACTTGTAGCACTGCCTCGGTATCAGAGGGTTGAGTGAGTGGTGTCGTTGGGGTGTGTCCTGTGTGTCGACTATAGATTTGAGAGTGTGAAAATGTCTTTGACATGTCGCTTTAGGGAATGTGATGACTGCGTGGTTATCCTGCGGCTGAATGCGCGTTAAAGCCTCGAAGCGCTTTTTTGGAAAAGGCACAGCTGGTCGCGATCAGTGAAACGGGGTCTGGAGGAGGGAGGAATTTGGGGTGTTGCCTTTCTATCCGTGCCTCCCTCCCTCTGTCAGCCGCGTGTGTGTGAGAGAGAGAGAGAGAGAGAGAGGAGGAAGAGAGAGAGAGTGCGTGTCAGACTGGAGGCACTGCGGGAGTGGGTCAGTCAGTTGAAGCTGCTGACTCGTACAGGCGGTTCCCAGGTTATCAGCGACGGAAAGCACCGGCTGGACTCTCTCTTTCTCCCTCTCTCTCTCTCTCTCTCTCTCTCCTGCTTCAGAGCCGCGGCGGCGGGATAAACGATGCCGGCCGGGAACAAAGCGGTGTGAAAGCTGGACTGGTCTTAGAATGAGCGGGCGCGTGCTAAACGGCAAAATGCTGCAGCTCCCGGCTCCGCAGCGCGCGGGGAGGACAATGCACTTTCTGTCAAGGTAAAGGATGAGACCGGAGTCCGCATGTGACCCGAGATTTTGCCGGATGAGAAGCCAATTGAAGCGTTGGCGACACTGCATTTGATTGTGTGAACGTGAGACTGTTTATTTTTATTTTTTATTTTTTATTTTTTGGGGGGGGGGGGGTATCTGGTAGCGGTTAATGGGCTGTAGAAGCTGCGGCGGAACCAGTGCGTAAAAAAAAAAAAAGCAGCAGCGTGTCTCATTGATAAAACTCCAACAGCTGCATGGTGGCACGTTTCATTGTGACTGGCGTGCGCTCATATTAGTCAGTTATAGCAAATTGTGTCTCGGTCTAGACACCGACTAAAGGGTGGACATTGGTGGGCATACAGGTGGAGCTATAGTCCACAGCTTATAGGCACAGACCCCAATGCGCAAAAGCATATGTTGAATCAGCACCACGTTTAAATAGAGGCAGCAGCTGGAGGGCAGGTAGAATTTTTTTTTTTTTTCGTGCCTGGATAGGAAGCTATATCAGGGCATGGGTTGCTGCAAATCATCTAATGAGAAGAGTGTCAATGTGTTCATGGATGTGAATGCAGCATGTTGGATGAACGAGGTGCGCGCGCGCGCCTTTTAAGCGTTTCAGCATTTTACTGTCTGTGGGGCATGTCTATTGTTTTGAGCTGAGTGCGATGACAACTGGTTGCTGGTGTTCGGTTGCCCAGTCAGCGGAGGCAGGTATGCATGCGTGTATGTAGGCGAGTGGGTGGGTGTGTTCGCATTGATTGATCCGCTGCAGAACCGGACCGCATTCTCCTGAACGGCTGACCTACATTCTGAACGACGCCTTCTCCCGGTAAATCTGCCGTGATTGGGTGAAATGCAGCAAGCCTCCCCCAAATTCATCTTTGTGCCCACGCCATGCGAGAATTATCTAACTGTATGTCTTAATGTGTGGGCAAATGTAGGCCAATTGATGGTGACTGAGGAAATGTTGCAGCATGAGGTAGACATGTTTGTTAAAAAAAAAAGAGGACAGGACAGAATTAATCCTGGAGCTGATTTGCTTTGCAGATGCATTAAGACAAAATGAACAGAGACAAGCTCCTGGTATTGATTCAGTGTATGTGTGTGTGAGGGTTGGGGCCATAGTGGGGGTCAGGTGTTCCCTTTTTGGTCAACTGACCAACTGAGGAAAGTGGCCCAATATCAGAGCATTAGATGAACACACACACACACATACACACAAGCAGAAAGAAATGCTTTTCTACCATCTAACTAACAGAGTCCCACAGCACCAAGTGTTTTTATCTGTGTGTTTGATTTGGGCATGTGTGCTTAAACAAACTGGCTGTCAAAGGACTGATAAATGGTCAAATACGTAGAGTCTGACACACACACACAGTTCACACACTCACCAAACTATATGACTAAAGCCAGAAGTGAGTGCACGTAAGCAAGTTTATTGGTGTCAGCATGTGTGTGTTTAATCAAACATAAAACATGCATCATTAGCTAACCAGTTCTCGCCAACACAAAGATTTGATCAAATCTATTAGTCATATGAAAGTAATCCAACATCAACTTCTGTCCTGTGTATGTGTGCACTTGTGTATACGATTTGTCATCTGAACACTATACAAATAGCCCTCTCAGCACAACAAACCTCTATCTGGATTCACCTCTGGTTCACACAACGCAACCTGATTCAAACAGTGGATTTACAAGCTGGTGACACATGTCACGCCCAAATGCTCTCAGTTTCTTTTAATTAAATAAAAACGTCAACTCAGTCGCTGTGATTCAGACCAGACTCATGTCGTAGCTGATGTCATTTAGCTGTTTATGGGAAGTGTTGGTCATTGGTATAACTGCATCAGCTGCTCATTAGAGATGCTGTATACTGTAGTAATTAAAGCTGAAAGCCGTAATATTTTTTTTAAAGAATAATCGTGATGATATCCATGATGTGATCCATGATATCTGTACAGAGGAGTGCAGTCACACGATGCTGTTGAGGATAGCCGATCAGGTTTGACAAGTGCCACCTGTATGTTCACAGTTTCACTTCCTGTCTGGCTTGTAACGTTTTACTAAAGAAAATGTTTGTCATTTACTTCACCTTGTCGTAACATAATGTAACATTTTTTTTCTGCATCCCAGCAACAATAAAGTGAGACTCGGTCACAAATGCAACGCAATCTTCATTACACACATAAACAAAGTTTGTGTATTGTGCGAGTTATTGGCTTAGTCAAACTCAGTAAGTTTTTTTGCAAACACACTTTGCTGACTCAGACTCTGGGTGAGTTAGGTGGGTCAACTGCCTGTTCGTGATGTTATCACACCCACATGAATTATGATTCATGAACAGGAATTATTCTTCAGCACCTAAACATGTCCACACAAGTGCAGATAAATCTGAAAACATTAATAAGGCGTTGAACATTTTCCATCTTTAGAAATTCTTGGAGGTTGTTATAAGGCTTCTGTTCACATAGAAACAGTAGAATAATCAAAAACATTTAAATCCTTCTGCTGGGCATGTCCAGGGCACTTAATCCAGAAGCTGATGAGCCAGACCACATGACTATTATTTCTATCTGAAGTTTTCAATAAAGATTTATTTTCAGCCTCCACACTGCCAGCATTTTCAGATTTATTCATAAATGGCTTCATTTTCTGTAACTAAAGACCCAGAGTCAATGCAAATGAACTGCCAAAATGGAGAAATATGGCCAAAGAGAATCAGACATTGACTTTTGATGCTTTTTAATGAAATGAACAAGTTAACTTGCCCTGTCTGCAAGGTCATTAGGGAGACCTGAGAGCAAAACACCACATGCTTGTAACCAGTGCTTGTAAGACACACGTACATACTGTTTTATCCAACACACAGGAGCCTGTGTTCACAAACAGAGCTCATATTTTCACGAGGTGGTGCTTCCTGTGGTTTAGTGAGTTTCTCTGTTACATCAAAGCCAGAGAAGGACTGCAGCCAGACAACACTACACCTTAACAGGCTCACTGGGGACAGACAGTAAGCTATAAGCCTCCCCTCAATGACTTTAGAGAATAACTTCTGGATGTCATTTTCACCTGAAGCAGTTTTCTAAGAAATGTCAAATAAGTCAAAAAGAAGATGGCTTCTCGCTTTTGAAACGTTCAGAACTTGAATAGACACGATTCCTTCAGTTGGTGTTGGCACAATGAACTTGAGGCTGTGGATTCCCGTCTTAATAGAACCTCTGGTTCAGTCGTTTTATTTTTGTGTGCGTCTGTATATTACACTATAGTGTGTAGTGCACTCATGCATTGGTATGCATATGTGTGTCTGCATATGTTGGAGGATTAGGGAGTGGGTCCCCAGAATACACTGGCTGGAATGTGAAGTGTGTTTTGAGCAGCCCGGGGGCAAGGAATGTCTCCCAAACTCACTGTAACAACTTTAAGTGGCATGACCAGAGTGTGCATGTGTTATGAGTGACGGCAGGTGATGGGTGTGAGCTCATGTAGGGTATGCCTCCAGGCCTGGCCATCCACACACACCACATAGGTTCACATATGCATACACACAAAAATACACACACTGCGTCCTGTCTGTCCTAGCCACCCACAGCATGGGAGTAATGTGCATTTTTTTTTTTATAGGTGTCTGCTTTATCGCAGCCAGGAGAAGTGAAAGATTATCTCTGCTCCAGTCAATGAGTCTTTCATTCTGTTCTGTTCAGGTTGTGTTTAGACAACCTTTGGCAGGTGCATAGTGGTGTTTGGCTCAGATGTGTAGCCTCTTTGTATAGCTTGATTTAATTTAAACAAAACCTAAGCAATTGCATTTGATTCACATGTTCCCACTTTGTGCTTTGTCTACATTTTTCTCTGTCGTTTTTTTCCCTTTCTCAACATATCTACTAATTTCTTTACTCAAAACTGATTGAAGAGAAGCTGCTTGGCCTCTTAAATCATCAGCCCACTGATCTAGTCCAGTCAGAGTAATGTGGAAGCTGACTCCTGTCTTCTGTACTAATCTGGGAGATTAACACATAATGTAGTGGGTTGGAATTATTTAATTAGCTCTTGTCATCAGAAAACTGAGTGATGACCATAGGCTTGAATGCAGATCAGGGAAAAATAATCTTGCCTACATTTCAGCTTCTTTGTTTGGGGACGAGATTCCTTGTGAAATTTTATTTACAGGTCTGTACCATTTGTCCTGACTGAGGCATTTGGTAGCCATCTTGAGCCACTGCCCTTCTTGGCCAATGAACTATAGCCCATATCAGGCTGACATCATAGATCCTCCATCTGTTACATGTGAGTGTGTGTATGACAGTTTTTGTTTCCCTTTTTGGCACATTTTATTGTGCTTTAAACATTGACAGTATCCTCATGACTGTAAAGTGATACCACACTATTACTATTAGCTTTCTCCGTCGATATCAGTAAAACAGCTTGTCAATGCAGGATTTCCCCTCTCCAGGACCTTACAGGTTAGCTGCATTGTATTTCATTGGTTTTGTTGTTGGTGTTGCCTGTGTTTGTTTTGATGTGTTTCAGTGTGTTCTATATATCGTCGTTCTCAGCTCTTCACCCCAGACAGCTGTATTGCACGGGGTTGATGTCGCTCCAGGCTTTGTTACTTTACTGTATTCTGTTGATCAAAAGGGCAGCTGTCAGGGGAACTGTTTGTGTACGTGTTTGTTCTTTTGCACCGTCTTTTGCACAGCTGCTTCAAGTTAACAGCAACCTGGAAGAAGCGTGCTTCATTCAAAAGTGGCACCTCCCTCTCTTTCTCTCTTACTCCTTTTCCTTCCCTTTCGTCCTCTTGCTGGTCCCCCTCTTTTCAAACCAAAACATCCCCTGTGCGCAGTTAATTCACACAGCCGTTAAGTCAGCTGACATATCTGGAAGGAGGCCAGGGGTAATTCTACCCCAGGATCCAACCCCTGTCCTGGGCCTCTGTGTGCTGGGGTTCCCCCTGTGAGCGCTTCCCCGGTTCTTAGCCCTTTAGTCGGGACTGGGAAGCGCTCCACACTGCACACCAGGCTGAACTACTTATGAAGGTGATTTAAAGGGTCATTCCACTTTGTCCCAGGAGTCCTGTCCCTCTTCTGTTTCCTGCTCTCTTGTAGAGTAGAAAGGGACTTTGGAGTCAGTGGTTAGTGGGTCATAGTAGAGCTCTGCTGGTCAAAACCTGACATGCACACATTTTAATGTTCTTTTGTGAAATCTAACACTTTGACCCAATTTGTCATGCTCTCTACACAAGAGAAGAGCACAAGAAAACTGTATAAAGACATTCTTGGTTATTCTGTAGTTCTTATTCAGCAATTAATGCTTTGTGTTATGTATAGATTCAAAAGGCATTGTTTGTTTTGTTGTGGCATTCAAAGACCGGGGGCAGTGTTGTTTAACCTTTAAACTTGTTTGAGCTGAGTCAGAAGAAGACAAATGCAAAGAAAACGGAGAAGACAAAGAAGAATGTGTAACTGGTCTCTCTCAAGGAATCCTCCGTACACCTCTCTCTACTGTTTTCCTTTTTGGGGCTTACAGTATGAGAAGATGACCCAGTGGGTGTGAGCATGATCAACAGTCACACAGTCTTTGGTTCCAAGAGTATTTCACCACTCCAAGTTCCTTATATGCAGAGTGGAGCCTTTCACCACTTTGACTGTCCTGTTTCATTTCACAGGGATGAAATAGTTCAGAGCCAAGTTGAATTTCAGCCGCAATGTGTTGAACTCTGAACAAACTTCATCTATCCACCCAGGGGAGGTCAGGAGGAGAGAGGAGATTCAGAGATAAATTTGCTGTCTGAGTAGAATTTCGCCAAAGCAACATCTCTCCTTAATCTCTACAGTTTTCCCTGTCCATCTATCTCTACCTCCCCCACATACAGATACAAGAAAAGAAAAATAATTTTGTGGACCAGGAGTCTTGTGTTCAATTGCATTCAGTGCTTTAACTTTCCACCCAGAAAACCTCAAGCATGTGTAGAATGTGTCCCCGTCCTTGGAAGAATCATGTGCCACAGTATTCTTCCATACACCTTGAGGCCAATAATATGCAGCCTGGCTTTGTGTCACCCTCATTGGAGCAGTGACATGAGCAATGTCACCGTTCCCACCAGCTACTAACATCACACACTTCTGATTGCTAATTCAAGATTCCCTCTAGGGGACAATGGAAATTCAGTGTATATAGTGTGTGTGTGTGTGTCTGTGTGTCCTGAACCCCCAGGCCATTGTTGTCAGGGTCATGCCTGTCAAAGGCACAACAGGGTTTCTACACTCTGTGATGGCCATTTAGGGATGTGACCTCCTACTGTATTTCCCTCCATGGACTCACAGTCAGACACATACACACACACACATCACCTCTAGCCGAGGCCCCTGGCCCGCTCTGATCCTGGTGGCAGATGGAATTAGCAGTAATTATGAGCTCATTAACTCCAGCCTGTTCTGTAATCCCCTGTAATGCCCAAATACTGCTGTGTGTGGTGTGTGTATCTGTGCATGTGTTTGCACAAAAGTCCAGGCAGCCATTACACATTGTTCCATTTCACATCATGGAAACGGGAAGGAGAGGAAACAATAAATAACATGGAAGAGGAAATTAATTTCTGTGTTGAATGTGTACCCAAAGGCCGGCTGCATGCACAATCTAGGTTTTAATTGGGTCTTGTCAGTGATTTACTGTAAGTGTTTAACATTACAGCTCAGTAGAGAACCAGTATTGGATAGCTAATTAAATGCCATTTTAATGACAGTTTTGTCACGAATTACTCTACAAGTGACCCAAGACAACAATATTCCATCAATAAAAATTGGTAGAATCAGCCGTTTATCAGTGTCGGCCTAGCATGTACTATATAACAGTTTTTCTTTGATACCATGACCCCAGAGAGCAGCAGATGGCTGGTACTTTATAAAAATAAGCAGCTAAAGCTACATTTTTAATCAATCTGTCTGCATGGTAAGTACAATAACAGATAGGTGATGTATACCATGATCGCCATAGCTACAGTATGTCTGCAGTTGTCTCCCCGTGTTATATCTATACTGGACTTATGTGTCAGAGTTTGAGGCTTTCAAGATATAATATGGACTGAGCTTCCACAGGGAATTTCTACATGGCCCTATATGGTGTTGCAGTAATGGATAATTCTATGCAAAAGAACAAAGCATCTTAATCAATCAGTGCGAACTACAGAGTGTTTTAAACACTCATCCCACATTCCTCTGATTTCTGCTCACCATTTCATTGGAAAATAATGATTTCACTGCTATGATGTTAATGAAGGTGATTCACAGATCTGTGTGTGTGTGTGTGTGTGTGTGTGTGTGTGTGTGTGTGTGTGTGTGTTCCTGGTGTTAAGCTGCTGAAGAGGTCCAGGGACCTGTAGTGTTAGCCATCTGTGCTCAGTAACCACACTTGCAGTCTCTTTCAATTTTAATGACTAACCACATATATTTGATTGGAGCTCCTGCTCATATTTGCCACGATTATTATTTCAGATTTCTTATTATTGAATCTACTATTTTATCTACTACACACAACTGTGTTGGAGAGGAAGAAACACTGATAATGGGTGTGGCCACTAGCTGGCCATGCTGCTCTTCCCTGCAAATTAGTCACTTTGTGCTGTGAGAGTGTGGATGTGTGTTTAGGCCAGCGTAAACAATGTCAGAAAACAGTCATCCCTGATGGGTTTACATCCTGTTTGTCCAGACTGAAACCTCAAGGAGATTTTAAAGTAGAGTTGCTGTTGAAATGTTATTTTTCTTTTCACGGTTCATCTACTAAACTTTCTGAAGATTTATATTACTTATGTGTCCTTACACCTGCCATAAGGTGGAATATAGTATTTTTGTGACAGGATGGGAAATTAATCCTTAACTAGAATGCGATGGCCATGTCTCCTGCTCTTTTACGTCCAAGCTGATCTGATCTATCTAGTGTACAGACAGACAGACAGACACACAAACACAGACAATACATCTTCCCCTGCATCAGTTACAGTCTCACATATTTGGTCTGTATACAATTTAATGACTTGAGCAGCCCGTTCATATGTGCCCCCTCTGGTTTCTGAGCTGGCTGCCCACTGCCAGTCTGGCAGTGCCCTACTTTCCATTTGCCTGAAAAGGCATCACTACAACCAGGAACCCGTCTGATTTAGCCATTTTGGGTTCTGCCATGTGACACTCTGGGTTTTAATAGGAATGGAAAGTTCCTGTCCACTGTAGGACTGTAGAAACACTTTCCATGAATTTACACATGTGAGAGAGACTGTGTCCAAATATCACCCTGGATAGGACATATTTAACCCCATATAGGTTAAAAAAAAGTTCAGCTTTAACTTGTACTATATTAATCACAACACTTTGAACCATTCTATCTGGGCTCCTGCATTGTTTCTATCTGCCTGTTTTTATACACATTTTCAATTGTGCATTAAAAAACCTAGTGAATACACTACAAAGACCTACTGCAAAAAATGTTTTATACTTAGCTAAGGTAGAAATGTTTCCATATTGATAAAATGGAACATAGTGCAACGAATTAACAAATTAATCGTGATGTACATGAAGCACGTGACTTAAACATCCATGGAAGTTTCTTTTTTTTTTTTTTTTTTAAATGTATACCATCTCATTGCTCCATCTTCTTCTACAAACATTTAAAGGCAGCTGTTGGAAAATAATTACCACCAACCCTATCTATCACTGCACCCATCTCCTAACAATCACATAAGTGCAGTGGATGGAAAAGTTAGTCAATTAAAATCTTCCATTGCAAATTTTCTGTAAATTGTTTGGATGAAAGACTTTTTTGTCTCCTATTGATTGTCCAGATAGTTTAGGGTGATATTACTTCACATTCATAATCATTTCAAAGTGACACCTAATTACATAACAACATTGATAATGATATTATGCTTTTGATTGAGCTATTGATTAGCTGGAGGTTTTGTGCATCAGGTGCATTGACTACTGATGAGGTAATTACTTAATTGTATTTTATCAATCCTGTGAGTGCAGGGCATTAACCACCATCACTGTCGTCTTCTGACATTGCAGCAAAGTCAAAAATCACTTAGTTGGAATTCAGCGCAGGAGAGCTTCTGCGTCACATTCCTTTAAATGGCCTTCACGCAGTTTTAACAAATGTTTGTTTAGATGGAACAGCTTATCAAACAATACTGTTATGTCTGCCCCCTTTGGCTGGAAGGACTCCAACTCCCAGAAATCACTGCTCTAAGAAAACCATAGACAAAGCTGTTTGGTCTGAATATATGGCCTTTTCTTCCTTCTGGATCTGCTTTCTTTCTCTCACTGTCTTTCTTCCATCCCTGGAGAGGAGAGTGCAGAGTGCAGGGCTCTTGTAATGAGCAGCAAAAAAAGAGCATTTACGTTGAGATCAAAACAATTGGCTCCATAGTCTGAAGAGTGGAGGAAGTAGAAGCTTGTTAATAAAAGACGACCATTTAGCTCAGCAGCAGATATTCAGCTATTCTCTTGATAGCTTGTGAGACTGTGAGAGTGTTTGTGTGGGTGTGCCTGTCCTCTCAGTAGACTACGAGGAACAAAGAAATCATCTCTCTGTGAAAGGAGGATGTGGTGTATATTGTCCACCATGACCTTTATTCTGGTAAATGAAAGAGAAACATTTAAAGCATTTAAAATATTCTGCAGCCTGAAGCCGGAGTTGATGATATCTCAGTTTACTCTGGATAGATCACAGAAAACCTCACTGTGGCTTTTCTTTTTGAGGTGCAGTTTAATGTCACGAGCTAGAGTAGGAAACCACTTGTGTGCAGCTGGCTCACAGTGACAGGATACACAGTGTTTCCATGTGGCATATTCCCTGCTCAGCTGGATGCTGTATTTTGCACATGGTGCACTGAAAAAAAAAAAAATCATCGGTCAGGTGGAGGTGAAAAATGATTTTAATCAAGTATATCTCATCTTAATTGACATTTATTGCAACCTAAATTGAATCACCATTGATCTTCATTTTGCTCATAAAATTACAATGATAGGATACCATTTTTCAGTGTCTTGATCCTTTGCCTCTAGCTGCTTTCTTTACCTTGAAGTCAGGTCTAAAATCACAGGACAATGAAATTTTACATCAATTATGAGGGCTTGCAGACATAGTTCATGATCATGGTTTACACCTTTTATTTTATTGACATCATAGATTTGTCTGATTTCATAAAAACAAGATTTCATCCACTTTGCTTGAATGTTGTTGGTGAGAGATTTGGCTATTTCAGGGTATGTTACAGTGTTGTAGCTGACTTGAGTTAGCTTGCTTTTTAGAGGAAACTGTACTGTAGATTAGACTAATTAAAATGAAAATAAATGTGACAGGGATCTGGCTTGACTAAAATGGTGCTTGCCACGAGACACCGGCTAATCTGTAAAAAGAGGTGATGGAGATGAATTAGGTGCTAATATTACCCCTCAGTCTCTGCAGCTGCTGTCGAAGAATGAAAAAGATGAGGCGGAGCGAGGAGAGATTATAGCAGGAGATTTCAGCAGCTGCTGCTAAAGAAGGGGAGGAGGGAGCAGATTGAAGGACAGGAGCAAGTAAAAAAGAAGAGATAAGAAACAATCCTCTTGAGAGTGCGGTGTGTCCTGAGAAGTTGAGAAGTCTCTCCATGTATCATCAGCAGCACTTCGCTTCCCACTATAGCTCTCTCTTTTCCATGCATGTCATTTCAGTACTTTCTTTTCTCCCCACCCTCTTCTCTTGAGTATCCTCGTGTTTCATCTCCCTCAATTTAAGCCCAGTCTTCCTTTTATCTCACCCAGTAGAGTTGATAGGGGACTATAGAAGTGCTGGATGACAGTGAATCTGGTGCAGCCGGGTTTTGGTCTGCACCGATTGAGGGTATCAGATTTTGGCAGGGAAATCAGAAAATTCTTTTCCAGCCAAAAACCTTTGGACTGACTTGGACAGACAGTGTTTCCAGACCTTTAACTGATATCTTTTAAAGTCTTTTGGGACAGGAAAAAGATTTTCTGCTCACAGAAACATAATTTTGGCTGATCAAAGCTGAAGGCTTTCTAACTTACTGCCAAGACAGTTGTACCGAAATTCACACACATACACACAGATAAACTGTAGCATTAACTTATGATGCCTTATGTTCTTCTTGGCGCCCACTTTGTCTCAACTCCCATTTACGTTTTGAGTCTCTGAGGCGTCGTTTGGTCTCATCGAAGCAGCTTTTAATGGATTAATGGACCATTTTTATTAAAAGAAGCCCATTTCATCTTTCAGTTCCAAAACACCATAATAATATAATAAAATAATTTCTTTTCATTGAGGCACCGATAAAGACCACTGTTTTAAATTTATCCACCTATTTGGCTGGTGATGTCTGGTGATCCCTGAACTCGTCTCTTTTTTATGGGTTCTTGTTTTCACATCTATTGGCTGAGTGACAACCAAACCCTGCAGAGATTGTCTTTGTACTGTTTCTTATCACGTCTGAATTATTCATCAGAGAGGGCATTATCATTCTCAAAAGCACTGGTGGACAAGCAGATAGCACTGAATAACAGATACAAAGAGACAGGTATTTCTTCAGACGCAGCTGATGGTAAACCACAGCTGTGTCTCCCAAAAGGAGGTTTATCTCCCAACAATGGGTTTGTCCCATTGGTATAATTTGTATAATATTACCTCTGTGTGAGTTCAAAGTTTAGATTATTAGAAGATTAGTTTCTTTGTACTAATCTGGTATAAAACAGGTATCCAAGAACAGCTTTTATGGAAACACTACATCCCTGTTAGATAGTTGTTAAATCCCTAATTTGAGTCATATTTTGTTATAAAACCAGTAGTGAAATCATCTGCCACTTGATAAGATAGTTCAACGTGTTTTCAGTACAAATATTATGTTTGTGTTTGTTTGTTTGTGTTTTGTTGTATGCAGTTGAGTTTTAAACCTTTCATAAACCTGGAATGCCAGATGTATGTTTTTCATCTTTTAGAAAAATTCAAATTTGAAATTAAAACCAAACCAATCATCAATTTTTTATGTTTTTTTTAAATTCTTCTGCCGTTTTTCAATAATTTAAAAACCACAACTATTGAAAGTGACAAAGGTATAGCATCCCACCACAAGAATTTTTTTGTACCTGTTTAAAGAAGTTTGAATAATTTAACATTTCACATTTAGACACAGAGTGTATCCTGGCTGTCTGGATGGGGTCTGACCCAATCTTAAATTTGCCCATAATCTTAGTCTGGCGTACAGATAAGGGAGGATGACAGCCATTTCAAATGTAAAATTTCATCTGCTCTTTTTTTTTTTTTTTTTGAAGATATCCACAGACTAGACAAGGAGGGCTTTCGCCCCTCACCCCCTGATCCCTGCCTCCAGGGTACAGTGTGACCCATACAGGCACCCAACTGGAAGGCCCACGCCACTTAGTCACCCCTCCATCCTACACTGTGTCATAGTATACATGACCTCATTAGGCAAACCCCACCCTATTAACTTGCTTTACAATATAGCATCATATCAGTCCAACCTATTGACCTAACGAGAGAAAACTCCAACCCCCTAACTTCCTCAACATGACCTATTTATTGTATACAAGCAAATGTGCACTAACAAAACCAAATACCTCACACATGTGACCCTCTTCTCCCCCATGTCATGATTCCTGTGTTGAGCTAGATGGCAAATTTGTTCCAATTATTTCTTGAGGCTTATATGACTTGATCTTTCATTTTACTGTATGTTTAGATGGTTAGTGAATTATCAGGCAAAGAGTTACAGTAAGTGATCTGACTAGAATATATCTTGTGGCCAAATAGCTGAGCTGAACAGGAACATGGCCTGAGACTTTCAAATAATCAATCAGTCAGAAGTAGAAGATTGGCTAAAGGAGAAATTAATAAAAATAAATAGTACAAGTACAACACTGTTTCACATTTTTCCTGGAAAGCACTGAACATCATGGATAGCTAATATTCAACTGTGTCAACATCATCCAATAGTGTGATTTTGATTTATGTAGGGTGTCAATTGATGTTATCGTATGAGATATACAGATGTAACCACTGCAGAAGGCCCCCAATCTGTTTAAGTCAGTATTTTCAGAGCAAATGCTCTGGGGGAAAAGAGAAACAACAAAGCAGATGTGTGCCAAGCAGACACACTTCGCAGTCCTGGCACAGACTCCTCTCCTGTATGCACTCGTGGGCGCATGCATCAGTGTATATGTTCTTTCGTGCTATTTTTGTGTGTGTGTGGGTTGAGATGATGTTGAGAGTGCTCCGAAATTCAGTTTGCCAAGTTCTTGCAGTGTGAAAGTTAGGCATAGAGAGCAGACAGCTTTCTAAATGAGGTCTATGTATGAATATTTAATCAAAAGAAAGGGAGCCAAGTGAACCAGTCGCTGATATAACTGAGCTGGTGGAGCTTGTTGCACTGAACAAACTTAGAGATATCAAAGACAGCTTCCTTTGTTTCCCAAGATATTTTTGGGTATGATAGCATGCAATGGCATGTAATGCTTTATCATCTGGGTTGATGAAATTGTACTTTTGATCATTAATAATAGAAAATTTCGTAGATCCAACATTATCTTTTTCCTAAAACTTATGGTCCCTCAATGCTGTTTCAAGTGAATATTGCTTAACACTATATAGCCAAGTGGATATTGTTACAATATGTTTTCATTGACCCACATGAACTTATAATTTTTTTCAACCATCAGAAACCAACTATTTCAACCATTTATCCATTACTTTTAGTTAATTATTTGAACTGCACCCCTTGAGGGTGAGGAATCTATAACATGTGAATTGTATCTGATACATCTTCTTTGTCATTGTTTCTTTTAGCTGGGATGAGAGCAGTTCTATCAGCAGCGGGCTAAGTGACGGCTCAGATAACCTCAGCTCAGAAGAGTTCAACACAAGTCCCACTCTCAACTCTCTTCCCACCACTCCAATTGGCTCCCGCAGAAACTCAGCCATAGTGGTAAGTAAGGCACAAGCAAGCATTCACACAACATACACACACAGAGAAATGTAGATTTTAATCCAGTGAGGTATTGATTAGGTGCTGAATGAGATGTTGTACACTGAGAGTATGACACTGAGAATACACACACAAATATACACACAGGCATCAGACACAAAGCCTGATTAAGTATTCTGTGCACACCTATAATATTTATCACATCTGCAGTGATCAGCATTAGCTGCAAGACACACACTGCATGGTGGATAGCTACATTGTTCCACTGTTGGAACACTGTTGTGAGCTAATTTTGGAGGTGTTAAAGAAAAATGCAGTCTGAAAACGATCAGCTAGTAAACCATAGACCAGTCGTTGCGTGTCAATGATCTAATCTGAACAATAAAAACAGGAACAAATATTCAGTATCCCTAAAATCTCACATGTATGCCACCTGATTCAGCTCATCAAGAGAATAGTTTCAATGCACTTCAGTGATATAATTAGCCTGACGGACTGGAGTTAGAAACAAGTGTCCTGAGTGATTATGTTTGCCCTTACAATACACTGAAGTGCAATTCAGTGATTTGGTCTTAAGAAATTTGCTTTGGGAATGGGGGGATTTTGGTCTCATGACCTCACTGCAACTAAAATCCGGTCTACAGCTCTGCTTGTTTGTGTGTGTGTGTGTGTGTCTGTGTGTTTTCCCAGAGTGTCTGATTTAGGTCACACCTCCAGAATGTGCTTTATGTGACTGATGTAGTGGGATTTTAGTGGGAGAGAGACAGTGAGAGGCAGAAGGGAAATCAGCGTAACCATAGCAACCTAAGTGCAGAGATGCTGAGAGTGTGGGTCTTTGTCTTCTCCCGTATATAATGAAGGACAGGTCTAAAACGTGGCCATCTGCGCACACACAGACACACATACACACACACACATAGCCATCTGCAGTCCCGCATCCAGGCCAGCGAGCTGGAAGAACCGGGGCACCTCCCTCCACGCCTAGTAGTAGGAGTCATAGCAACCATTACCCCCTATGGCATCACTACCATGGCAACCAACCATCACATCATCATGCACCCCACATCGTCTAATACACATGGTTGTTGGCTGTTCTCTCACCATTCTCAGCTGATGTTTTTCTTTATCTGTTTCTCTTTGTGTCCTGAAGCCTTTTCTTTGTCTGTTTTCTCCTCTGTGTTACTTAGTTCCCTTTTTGCTCCTGTTGATTTTAATTTCCTTTTCAAAAGGAAACCCTGACATAATATCCACTTTCCCACAAACTGTATGGTATAGTCAACAGCGATATGAGGTTAAATGAGAGAAGGGTAATGAGCAAAGGGGGAGAGAGGGAAAGAAAATGAAAGCCAGAAACTAGTGTATATAGGTGGTAGAAAAACCTGGATTTCCTCATTTCAATATGGAGGTGGATCAAGTACTTAAGTTAATACACCTTGTTTTCCCAGTAGCTTTGTGTATGTGTCTCACTGTCTGTCTGTTTGTGTTGTTATCCATGTTTCGTCACGGCTCTCTGGCCAGATGTGTATCTCATCCCCTACTCTGTTTCAATAATCAGGGAATGTTTGTGAGGAAATGACAATGTTTTATCAACAAGGTCTGGTCAGACACTCACACACACTCACATATACCTCGTCCTCATGTGATGTGCCCCTGCCCATGGGGTCTATTGGTTTTAATAAAAAAGGAATTCAGCATGAGAACCACTGGGTGAAATGTCCTAAACTGGCACACACACACAAACACACATCCAGCTTCACATTCACACACCTCTTGATGCATTGTGTAACTCTTGATCCCCAAAGGTCGGGGGGGTATAGCCTGCCTCTGTAAAAACTAATGATATCCATCCTGATGTTGTCTCCCATAAACACTCACACACTTATACAGCCATTGTATGTGTGTGCATTACAAATGTGTGTATCTGTTGGGCAGCCCCCGATGTGTTCTTCTTTGAACACTTCCACTTTGAAGTGTTCAAACAGAGCATACAACAGGATTTAGATGAGTGAGAAGAGGCATCAGTGACTGGGTTTTTAGGTTGACTGGGTGCAACATGTTGTTCTGCTCAAAAGGCATCAAGATGAGATGAGTCTAAGGCTCTGACTGAGTCCACACACCTCAGCAAATTGCAGAACTGTGGCCCATGATGATCACTTGAGTACAGAATTTAAGGGATAAACAATTTTTTTTGCATAAATCATCCAGTGAGTTATTTCACTGGAGCATTTATCCTGTAACCCAAGCTAACTCCAGATAAAAAAGTTGTATTACTGAGGTGTGGATTAGATGATTACATAAGTGTAGTAAAAGTGGAGTACGGTACAGTTCTTAAAGTGATTCAAGTTGGATTTAAATGTATTTTATTATAATTTTATTAATGGCACACAAAAAGGCAATTATACTGCACTATACTGGAGTTTTAATGTCCAATAAATGAAAAATAGGATTGAACTCTTCACATAACCATGTTCACTGTGTAAACTAGATAATGAAGTGGTTAAAATATCAAATTGCACTTGACAAACAATAAAAACTCCAGGTCCACTTACTAGCCTTTTTCTGAAGCTTTTATCACAACAACAGACAACATAAGCCTAGCCTCCATCCATAGCACTTCTACAAATGCAGATGAAGGCTAACCTAACCTCTTCATCTTATACGTCATTCTTAAGCAGTGATTCTGCTTCGTTTTGCGTTTCTGCTTTTAAAGCTGTCAGGATATACTTAAGTGGGCTGCCTTAGATATAGATAGGCATTGAACACACTTACTTCTAAAACACAGTGTCTCTAAGCATGTCTGTGTTCTCTCTCTCTCTAGATGCGCACAGATGCAGAGAAGAGATCTCTGGTAGAAAGCGGTCTGTCCTGGGACGCTGATGATACCAAACCCAGCCGCAAGAGCCAGGGCAGCAGCATCTACGATACAGGAAGTCTCAAATCCGAATCAGCCAATAAATGGAAAAAGACAAGGCCCCAAGGGGAGGGGCTAGAAGGAGGGAAGGGCGAACTTAAGAAACCTCAAACCCTGGGTCAAGGAAATGTGTTGAAGAAAGGAAGAAATCCACCTGTAGGAGTCACATCCCCAATCACCCACACTGCTCAGAGTGGGTTGAAAGTAGCAGGTGAGTGGAGAAATGCACATGCGCACACAGTGAGGTGTAATATATATAGATACTTGAGATGGTTTCATAACCTGAGCAGACTGACACATTTCTCTGGCTGCCTTTTAATATCCCCATTTTTTTTGGCAGTTCCACACGCACACACAGTCACAGACACACACTCACTGTCTTTGTCCCACACATTCATCCACAGCTGCAGCCCACCCTCTGGGCCTTTAGAAAGTGGTGCCATGTATCAAACGCCCATCACCACCCACTCCCTTCCTGCCAACCACGCAAACACACACACACACACACACACACACACACACACACACACACACACACACACACACACACTGACCAACAGTGTTTTTTTTCTTCCTACTGGGCCAGCCTTTCCTATCCAAGCTTCAATTTTGTGTTGGACAGAGAGAATTTATAGCACCTAGATAAAGGCCTTGTACGCAAAACAACTGGACCAGAGACAGTGTGTGTGATTGTAATGGTGTGTGTGTGTGTGTGTGTGTGTGTGTGTGTGTGTGTGTGTGTGTGTGTGTGTGTGTGTGTGTGTGTGTACAGGTCTGGGATGGTGCCAGCCTTAAAGAGTGTCACCCTTCACACTCTCTAACACACACACAGAGCACAATAGTGAGGATTGTGCAGCTGCCTTTAAAGCTCACCATCTGTGTGCTGTTTACGTAAGCACACACACACACATATATAGACAACCAAAACAACAGGATATTAGTTGTGCTGTTGTGTGCCAGTCTAGATAGTCGGTGTCTGTGTAAATAGTATTCTTTCTGTAGAACTGTATTGTGTTTGCATTGCCAGCTGTTGAAATGACAGATATGCCAAACAAGTGTGTTGAACTAGCCTGTAATCTATGTGCCAGACTGTTATTGTTGCTGATGTCAACAGTACGAATTTGCTATCAAGGCCACTCAGTCCTCCACCAAGTTTCAGATCCTAATTAATCAGAAGATGAGGTCAAGTGAAAACAGATTGGAAAAAGGTTCTTGTTGCTCATGAATGTGGAGGAGCTCATTTACTTAAATAAGGGCTAGACATCCTTAGATAGTTAGACAGGTCTTTATTGCTCATGCTTGAGTTCAGTTCATTGCTGAGGCAGGATGTTGTCTAGAATTTCAAAGAATAGATGAGCACAGCATCACATTTCCATACTAAGTGGAATTAAGTCTTCAGACCCCTTTAATTTTGTTATGCTAAAATAAAATAAATCATCAATCTACATTTTAATAGTCCATACTGATTAAGTGAAAATAGAATTTTAGACAATTTTGCAAATGTATTAAAAATTAAATTGAAATAACACAAGGACATAAGTACTCATATCTTGCACTGTGACACTTGAAATTTGGCTTAGATGCCTCGCATTTCTCCTGATCATCTTTCAGATGTTTCTACAACTTGATTCGAGTCCAATTAGCTAATTTGACATGATTTGGAAAGACACACACCTGTCAATAAAAGCTGGTATATCAGAGTAAAAAACCAACTGGGTAAGGCTACAAAAACATTTCTGCTGCACTGAAGGTTCTCAAGAGCACATTGACCTCCATAATTTTTAAATTGGGGAATTTTGGAACAAACAGGACTCAAGAGAATCAGTTATCATGGGGGAAAGGACTTGGCAAGAGAGGTGAACAAGAACTCAGTGTCCCTCTGGTTGAGCTACAGAGATGTTTGGTGGAAATGGGAAAAACTTTCTGAAAGGCAACCAATTCTAAGGGTCACGTCTTTCACAGAAAAGCACCTTCAGTCTGGCCACTCTGCCATAAAGCCCAGATCAAAGCGCTGCAGTAATGGTTGTTTTTCTGGAAATTTCTCCCATCTAAATACAGGATCTCTGGTCACCTCTCTTACCCAGGCCTATCTCCCCTGATTACTCAGTTTGGCTGGGCTGGTTTTAGCATAAGGCTGCAACATAACAAGATCTGAAAACACTGAAGGGCTCTTTCCTAATGCACTGTATATAGTATGTTTAATATTTTAACCCTAGTGTACCATTTATTGTTGTCTATTGTTTAATATCTTGATTATTTTTACAGTTTATGCTGTCAATCATTTAAAATACACAGGGTGACCTTGTCTGACCAGCACTCTAAACCTCAAAGATTACCAATTTGTAATGATTGAACATTCTTTCACATTTGAAAGGCTTCTTTGAAAAAATCTTACGACCATTAATTTTTGCTGGCCAGTTAGTCAATTAATGATGAACTGACTTAATATTATCCATTTTATTTACTTAATATTGTAAATTGTTACTCTGTAGATATAGCATCTATTGCATGTCAGCCTGTCCTGCAAGAGAAAGCTCTTCTCTTTTGCTCTTCAATCATCGAGAGCCTAATGACAGAGGCTGTTGTGTGTTGCTCAGATTTTAGTATAACGAAAATTGACAAGATTTGACTACTGTCAATTAAACTTGACAATTACTATTTACCTTGCATTGCATTATGGGACTGTGGTGTCCATTAACAGTACAGTCAAATATCAGACTGCTTCAGCAACCATAATAGTCAAGTTTGCTGGTTTTGCATATCTGCCAGAATTAGCTATTAGTTTGGAATGAGGACAATGCAGGTGTTCGTCATTCTGTCAGCACTGAGCAAATGGACGGTGACGGTCATTTGTCTCCATCTTTCTTTTCTGTCACATTGGGTCACACTGACAGACATCTGCAAATACAGTCAGCCACCTTTCTGCAACAAATGTTAACAAACCTCCCCTGTGCATAGAAATCAACACCGATACTGTATGTCAACAACCACAAAGATAAACATGCATGTTGAAGGTGTGATGGGAGACAATCGCAGCAGAAATTACACGGCTTGTGTTTCTAAACCTGTAAATACTGTAAATTAGTCTTCACTCTAAATTTCCCCCCTTTTGCTGTTCTCACTTCTTTTCTGTTGAGACTTGTAGTGATTCAGTCTCTTCTACATGCACCACTCTGTCAAGTTGTGAGCTCCACTATCTCCACAGCTGGTGTCAGTAAATCAGACTTCATATATGTCAAAATTATATGTCTTATATGTCTTAAATGCCTGGGTTCTGTCAGTGTCTGTCGCTGGCAACAGTGTGTGATTCTGCAGCCTAATGTTCTTGGAACGGGCAACATTGCGGTTACACGATGGATTGAGTTTATGACTTGACATGTAAACCAAATTTTCACATTTACGAAAGAACTCCAAGCATAATGAATTGTAAGTGTCATATTCCTATAAGATCTGATCACTGAGAGCTGTGAGTATGTGTGGTATATATGTCTGCCCCTTTATATGTGTGTATGTGTCTTTTGTGGGTTTATAAATACCCTTAAGTGACTCCAGATGTCCCCAGGCAGCACGCCGGTGGGTCTCACTCAACAGCAGTGCTTTGACTATGTTAATGTCTTGTATATAAACCTCCCATAACAACTCCCATTAGATACAAATTAAGAGCGTGGGTAGTGTGGACTTGCACTTGTGTGGGTGGTAGATACAGTGCACATGTGTCTAATATGCTGTTTTTTCTCATAATAACTTAATTTGCAGACTGGGAAATTTATGTAAGTGTTCAAAATCACCCCTGTTATGGCAAGTTATCTTTCACTTACTTTTCCCAAAGACTCTTAAAGGGTGGAGAAATTCAGCTAGACTCTGTGTTTCATGCAGTTTTTTTGTGCCCACAGACACGCTTCATAAATGTGAACACCAGTTTTCCACAGCCATATTGCACATGTTAATCTCAGCACTCCACAGCCGTGACACACAGACCTGCACTTACTGGAAAGCCAGAAAAGTCTATTTTAGTTCTTTGGGATGGAAAAGAGGAGTAACTGCATGATAACAGTGTGTGTGAGGGTGAAGCTGGCTATGAGTCTGGTCTACCCACTGTCTGTCTGCTCAGACAGGGATATGCTTTTATCAGCTGACAGTCAGACAATGTAGGTGTTCAGATAAGATATTGTGACCTAATATGGCTTGGTTAGTCTCTCTCACCATGAGAGGCTGTTCAGGCATTAGTCAGTTCATGCTACTCATCAGTGATTTTTTTTTTTTTTTTTTCCTCCTCTACCCCTCTAGGCACAGTAAAGTCAGATGGGAAGCCCATGGATAAGTCTCGGTTAGCAGTGAAGGCTTCGGGTCTTCAGCGCTCCTCTTCTGATGCTGGTAAAGACCACCGGAATGGCACCAGTGGTGGTGAACAGCGTAAACCTCCATCAGGCCTGGTCAGGCCCTCAACGGGAGGAAACTTTGGCTTCAAGAAACCCACAGCTACCAATAACGGGACAAACAATTCTAGCACACACACTGTGATGAGTACAGGTGGCAGTGCCATACCCAGCGGCTCTGCAACTGTGGGGAAGATTCCCAAAACATCAGGTATTCCTGTCAAACCAGGGGCTGGTGGTGGTGGAGGGCGAAAGACAAGTCTGGATGTTTCCAGCAGTGACCACAGTGGTTTTCTGTCCCCAAATGCCAGGACGTCTCTCCAGTACCGCTCTCTGCCTCGCCCTGCCAAGACAAGCACCCTGACTCTAACCCGGCCGAGCTCAGCTCGCCCAGTAAGCACTACCATGGATACAAGCTCTGGACTGATCAAACCCTCCTCTACAGCCCCCCAGGGCTCCAGGCTCAAAGAGCCCGCTTCAGGGCTCAATTCTGGGACAGGGCTGAGTAAGTCAGGGAGTCGTGGGATCCCAAGTCCCAGTCCTGTCAATCAAACAGACAGAGAGAAAGAGAAAGAGAGAGCCAAAGCTAAAGCTGTAGTATCTGATTCTGAGTGTGCAAGTGGGTCTCTGAAGGCCAGTCCTGCTCAGACCCCTTCAGACAACGGAGGAAAGCTACATGGGCTGAGACCTCCCAGCAGCAGCAAGGGCATTGATCTGCCCTCACCCAACACACACAGGTACCAAAGTTCATGTACAACACAACATAAATGCATAGTAATTAGTCAACCAATGCAATCATGTTCATGTACAAAAATCTGAATATGCATTTGCTCCAATGTCGTCTTGTATTGTCTATAGATTATCTGGAGTGCGCAGCCTGGCAAAGCCTCCATCAATGGCCCAGCTTGACAAGCTGAACTCCAACAGCCTGGAGGTGGGGGTGCAGGACTCCTTACCTCCAAAGATTCCTCCCTACTCTAAGCTCCAGGACCTGGCTAACTCAACAGGCAGTTCCACTAGCTCTGGCCTGACCCCCAGCCCTGCCCCGTTACTCAATGTGAACTCTTCGGCCTGCTTCTCGAGCTCTGGGATAGGGTTGGGGCCCAGGCAGGTCTCTTCACTAGGGGTTGAAGGGAATGAAGGAAGCACCTCTCCCCTGCTCTACCCTCGTCTGTCTGGGCTGCATCGGAGCATGGAGTCATTGCCGCTCCAGATGAGTCTGGCCCCAGAGCCCCAGGACAGAGAGAAGAATAGGGAGAGGGAGAGTTTGGTGAGAGGCTACACTACCATAGAGTCCAGAGACAAAGACAGACAGGAAAACAGAGGCCCTCCTTCCAGCTGGAGCTCTGGAAGTAAAGTCTCACTGACTCTCACAGACAGGTGAGTTCAATTCTGCTTGAAAATGTTCTTTAACTGTGCATATGTTCAGAAAGCAGACATTTTTTTTTGTCATCTATGTCACTACTACTGCCATGTAGTACCATCTACTGGTTAGAGGAGGAACTACACCAGCTTCATTCATTGTTCAGGACAGCAGTAGTAAAGTGCAGGTGTTGATATCTTATTCACATTTTTTCCTATTGTTACGTGGGCAGGTGAATAGGTAATTTAGTGACATTTAATGGCAAAATGCTATGCATAGTGAAATAGTGTGGTGTGTTTTGACAGCATTGTTATTTATGAAGAACAAAAAAATAACACTTATTTGCAATATTCTTCAATATATTGAAGAATATATATGTTTTAGAGGTAGGCATGCATGTGTATGTGTGTGATTTAATATGGAAACCATAAAATACGTAATATGTTAGTTATTTCCCTGAATTCTAGAAACATAACATACATTTGTTGCACATTATTATTTGTTTTAATTAAAAGAATTAAAATCATATTTACATTATCAACTCAAACAACAAGTAAAGGCAACCTCATGGATGCACACCAATCCATACGTACACGCACTTGCATACTGAGGGTTTGCAAGGCTGTTATTACTACGGTCCTATTATCAGAATTGTACTGGCCCCACTGACTGAAGTCATAATTACTGGCTGACACCGGCATGTCTGCCTCTTTGTGCCTGCTGCCTGTTCTTGAGAGTTTAATAACTCCCTGCACCAGTGTTTAAATAGTGACATTGTTTAATCTCCACAGTTCTCAGAGAGACAGAAATACACTGCCAAAGAAAGGTTTAAGGTAAGTTGATACACACGCTTGCACAGCTACACGCTTCATGTACCAGAATGTCAGGCAGTGATTGTTTGACGCCGTTTGGGCACAGTCCTTTAATTGCACACATACAGAGATCCCATTGATAAGATATTTTCTGAATGACAGACTGTGTTAATCCTGCCTGTGGGGCTATTAGACATCATTCCTTTCACTTCTATTCCAACACAGCCCTCCCTTAATCCCCTCAAAATCTCATTTGTGTTACACTGGCATAATTCTTTGTGTCTTTTCAATCTGCTATTGCTGCTGAATATGTAATGCAGAATTTCATTGGACATCCTTTCAATAATGTAAAGTTTATGCAGTGTAGGCTTAGATGGCTCTGAGCAATAAATTATTAATTAATATTTTCTCAGTTAGTGATTTGAAATAGTGAAAAATGTCCATTATAAATTCACAGGGTTGAAGGTGATATCTTCAGATTTCATGTCTGACCAAACAAAACTCACTCTACTATAATATAAAACAGATTAATTATCAAAATATATCAAACTAATTTTCTGTCGATAAACTAATTGATCAATCAGCTAACTCTTGTGGACGTAGTCACAGTCATGGTTCTAAACAAACGCCATTTGCCAGGCATTAGATTTAAACATGATGTTGCCAAATATTGTACATGAATTTTAATGCACAAGTCTCTTTATTTCCCATTAGTAAACAAACTTTAAACATAACTCACTTTGTCCTCTGTCTGTGTAGTTTCAGTGGTGCCTCCCAAGTTGAAGAAGAAGGGAAAGAGAAAGGAGAGAGGAGACACTCTCATACTATTCTCAGTATGACTGATTCACTCACTCTTCCACTGCTGTCCTCACCCACCTCCCTGCCCCGCACCTCCAAGACCAGTATGGGTGTGTATATCTATACTGTGTACATGTTTATGCCTAGACACAACTTAATTTATGGTGACCAAAATAGTACTACACTAATTATCCACTGGTTTAATTTCATAGATAATATCAGTAACTCTCTTTCCTTCAACTCCTCTGGTTACATACTAGTACCAAGCCCTGTTGGTGGACCTCCAAGGATGACTCGATCCAACAGCATCCCAACACACGATGCCTCTATGGAGCTGTACGGAGCATCTCCACTGGGCAGCACGTTGTCACTGGCTGAGCGCCCCCGCAGCATGGGTATGGTTCGCTCTGGATCCTTCAGGGACAAGGAGCCTGATGAAGGTTAGTCCACTGCATTATTTTGATCTGTTGTATAATGTTGTGTCCCTCTGTTTCTAACTCAGCTTATTTTGTTTCTCTTCATTTTATATTTTCAGTTCATGGCTCTGTACTGTCCCTGGCATCCAATGCCTCATCAAGCTACTCCTCGGTGAGTGTCGGGAGCATGCACACTCAGGTAGATACAGTTCAGTATGTGGTGTCTTTTTATGTATGAGTGTGTATGGATGTTTGCACGTACAGAAATGGTTTCTCCTTGTTTCTCACTTTGGACAATAAACACTAGAAACCGGACTTTCTCCCTTGGAAACCTCTCCACTCCTCTCCTCTCCTTTCCTCTCATCCCCTCTCCTCCCCTCCTGCTATCGGTCTATGTCTTATCTAACATCTTGACTTCTATTCCCTCTGCTTCCAAAGGCTGAGGAAAGGATTCAGGGAGAGGTATGTGTTTTCTTTCCTGCACTTTCGTTTTCTCCGCCTCATCAATGTTTTCCTTTCATCCATCACTCTCATCCTTTACTGTGGGAGAACAAGTCTGTCATCATTTCACGAGTACCATCCATTCTACGCCCTCATGTAATGTTGGTTATTATCAGCTTTAATAACCTTTGTTATTTTATAATACAACAGTCTCTTGTTTTTCCTTGCAGCAAATACGCAAGCTGAGGAGAGAGCTGGAGTCGTCACAGGAGAAGGTTTCTAACCTGACCACACAGCTGACAGCAAACGTATGTACTGTTTGTCATCTAACCTCATCAGCACAACTGTGTTCACTTCCACAATGCACCTTGAAAACATATTTTTCATAGAGGGTTTCCTGAGATTTCTTCAGAAAAAACTTAATGTCTTCAGGAAGAATTCTTAGATTAATTCTTGGTTATTTATTAAGTGCTTTTCAGCACTCGAAGACAATTTTCCAATGCGCACATTCTTAGCAATGAAAAAGCAAAAGACAGGATTGTCAACCGTATTATATTCTAAAACATTCAATTCAACTAATGCATAGAAGATTAACTGATAAGGAAGAAGAAAAATGTGGTTCATTGCAACTAGACACTAACCTTATGACTGACACTGTCATGTCATCATTTAAGCCTCAATATGCAAGCTTTTACCTCAAGGCAACTGAAGAATTAGTAGTAGCTCCTCCTTCTGATTTTACATCCCAATACTTGTCACTCATCTTGATGAACTGTCCACCTCGATCACATGTGCCCTGAGGCTGAGGTAAGTGATATGCATACAGGCCCCATAAGTGTTGAAAAAGGCACAGCAAGCAAAGAAGGATCAATGTCAGAGTGCTTTTGGCGTTGTTGTTGCTTTGTTTCTTGCTGCTTCCGTTATTTGCTTTTTTTTCCATGGGTAGAAGATCTTTAGGTAAACAGTTTTTCTGTGTATTACGGATCACAGACTAATAGTTTATTTTATTGTAAAAACAATTATTACATTGTACATTAAACCTCTTTCAGTTCTGGTTGTTGTGCCAATTTATTGAGACTGAGGTTATGCTCACCATTTTTGTTAGTGGGTTCAGACCTCAATCCTTTGCCTTTTACTATTTCATCCATTCATTGAAACCTTTTGCTATGCCTCTTCCCACACAAGTCAAGGAATTTACCCTTCATATAAAATACCAAAGAGACACAGAGAAAGATTTAATATCCAAGCTGTGGTATGTCAGTCATAGATCATTTATGTGCAGTCTCAGCACATTTCTTATCCATGTGGGGCAGGAATAATGCTAACCTCCTACTGAACTTCTGAAGCCACTTAGTTTAGCTACAAACACACACACACACACACACACCCACACACACACACACACACACACACACACACAGGTGCCTCACCCTTTCTTTCCACTCTAAGAGGTTGTTTGTGAATGACCACCCTGTCAGCATATTCATTGGTCCCACTGCATGAATACAGCACAGGCATTATGCAGTACATTGTGTGCATGTGTGGGTCTTCCCTCCCTCCCTCTTTTTTTTTTTTTTTTACTGTCTGACCTTATTATGTGAGGGAAGTGAATAGGCAAACTGTGCACGAATCACTGTATAATTAAATTAATGACTGGGCTGTATACATTTTTTTCATGTATTGATATGTTCTATAATGGAAAGTCACTTTATTTTCTCCCTCAGAGCTAAAGTAGATTTGTTCCTGAATGTGGGAAGTTCAGGTGTTCTTGCAACAATGATGATTAAAAGTATCAGTATATTTATAATCCTTCAAATGTCATGTTGTAGACAAATATTCATGGGTAAAAGGTTTGGCAGAATAAATTAAATTCCTGCATGTTTTTACTCTTCAATTTATGTTTCTCCTTTTCCAAGCAGGCAAATCTGGTGGCTGCCTTTGAGCAAAGTTTGGCATTGATGACAACTCGGCTTCAGAGTCTCTCATTAAGTCATGAGCAGAAGGTAACACCACCTGTCACATCCACACTTTCAAATACACACAAACCTGAATTCCAGCTGCATTACACCATTGTGCACATCTTATGAGCAGAGAGCTAAGGAGAGGCAGTGCTTGTGTAAACATGGAGGTGACTATGATCACAGCCGTGGCTATGTAGGTGAGAGGCCAAGGCTGCAGTTCTACAGGCAGGGTTAATGTGGGAAGAAGACAACAGATCAATGAAAAAAGAAAAAATCTTCACTTTAGGCTTCACAATAAGCTCGAAGTGCAAAACATGTGCACGTGCACTCATAGCAAACATCACATTCCTGCATTCTTCTGCCTTTGTATTGGTTTTGGTGCAAATAAACTGATCACTGCCTGAGGCGATGTTCAGTGTGTATTTGTGTGAGCGTGTGTATAGAAGTGAGGAGTCTCTCTCAGTGCTTCATGCTTTGCTGCTCCCACTGAAAGCCCCGTCTAGACCGCTCCAGAAAGTCTTTGTTGTTCGTGCCAGCGCACTGACCTGTGCAGCTCAGCCTGGAGCACAGGCTCTTTAACCTTGAGAAGATGGGCCCAGTCGCTCCATTTATAGTGGCGTAGGATCGACTTTGGCACACAATAAGCTGTATAGAGAGGGCTCTGCTGTTCTGGACTCTTTGTCCTTTTGACCTGTTGTGAGCGAGATGAGAGCCCACCAAGTGTATGACCTCATACTGTGAAGTTGCCGTGCTTGATCAAAACATCAGACAATACTACTACTACCTAAAAACGTTAGGGTTTATATCCATATTTATTTTTTAAAAAATGCATTTCTAGATTGCACAAACACATTAAGAATAAGAAAAGAGAACACTGATGACTTTTAAGCCAGACTTTGTTAAAATCTAAATTTGGTCACACAGCTCTGAGTTTTACGACCAGATGTAAGCTAATCCATCCCAATCCAGCTCTCTGATATTTCTTCATTTAACATTTGTGCAGGACTCTGAGCTGTCAGAGCTGCGGGAGACTATCGAGGCTCTGAAGGCCAAGAATGAAGAGGCCCAGGCCGTCATTCAAGGAGCTTTAAACAATCCAGATAACATGAAAGGTTTGGAGATTTACCAGCTGATGCTATTTCTTCTGCCTCTCTGCATAGCTGCCCATGTTTTGATGTTGACTTTTCTTGTTTCCCAGACGTGCGAATTCGACGTCAAAACTCATGTGAGAGTATCTCAAGTCTCAACAGCCTGACCAGTATGTCAAGTATTGGCAGCTTGAAGGACCAGGATGCCAAGAAGAAGAAAAAAAAGAGCTGGGTAAGAAGAGATGTGCTCTGCTTGTCATACAGTGTTTCACTCTCACAGCCCGGTGTTTGCCTGTGTTCAGTCTGTTCTCCAATGATAATGACAAAGCAGCATGGAAAACAAAAGTATGACCAATCTTTCCCCCCTCTGTGTTGTGTCATTTTGCTGTTTTAGGTCTTTGAGGTGAGTGCAGTCATTGTGTCCCTATAAAGCCTCGGCTAAGTTTCTGTCATACAGCATGATGGGTCATCTAAACCTGCAACACAATATTCAAGTTTCCTCCATCTCTGCTGATTCACTGCCTAGACTACTGATTGGCTGCCTGTTCTGTGAATATTTAATTTGAATGGATGGCTGTAATTCAGTTAGACTGGCAATCAGAAGAACTGTTCTACTATAAGTGGTTTTCATTTTTCAGTTATCTTTTCCTTCATCCATGCTTTATTGTGGATTTTAGCCCTCAGTAAAAATATGTTCAGGCAGTACCACATAACCCTTACTCACCCAGCAGTTGGGTTCTAATGACTGTATATAAAGATGGACGACACGTCTCCACTTCCTCCCACTGTACAGCAATGAGGCCAAAATGTCCCAGATGTGGCCACTGGAGTCCTGCCCTGGTGACGTCATTTGAAATCGTCTTGAGTCACTTCAGTCACAGCTGTCAGTTGTATTATACACTCCCATTGTAAAGCATCAAATAACTAATTAAAATCAAATGTATCAGAAAAATAAATACTTATACATACATAAGCTTGATAAGAACTACCTAAAATGACCTAAAATCTTTGGATTTTTGTTTGTTTTGTTTTGATTTGTAAGTTTGGCCCATGAACCATTAGCTAACATGCAGGGGGTATCACCAAACAGTGCACGATCAAGATGTTTGGGCTTCAATATTGAGGAACTGTAATGTTGGTCATCTTTATATACATTTATTTTTGGGTACTAAATCTGCAAAAACATAAACTTACTGTACCTTTGGTCTGTTTGTACGACATTACTGAAAGCTTAAAGGAATAGTTTGTTATTTTGGCAAATTTCCTTTTTAACTTTCTTGCTGAAAGTTGTTATAACTCTGATATTTGTCAATTTTAAACAAAATCAGATTGTGGTTTGCAGTAAAATGACAAACTATTCCTGTATATTTAGCATGTGTCAAATTAACAACTCTAACATACTTTTTTTATCCTCTTTGCAATAAATACAGTCAACCACTGAATATTAGTTCAAAAGTCTGTCTGTCTCCTCCTTCCCTCCTTCCTCCTTCTCCCTGCCCCTCTGTTTTTATGTAGCTGAGGAGCTCATTCAATAAGGCATTCAGCATCAAGAAAGGCTCCAAAACCTACTCAGACATTGAAGAAATTGCCACCCCTGACTCCTCAGCTCCAAATTCCCCAAAGATGCTTCATGAGGGGGGAGAAGGAGGAGAGAATCAGCCTTCATCCCTCAAAACGTCAGCATCTGCCACATCATCTGTGTAAGTACCTAAACACTTTACTCCTGCTCTTAGCTCAGCAGTAAGAAAGCCTGATATGTGCATCCTTTCCCCTCCAGGATCATGGAGACTACAGAAGAGGGGGACAATGAGGAAACGGCAGTATCAGATCTACGCTCAGAACTCTGGGTGAAAGAGAGGGAACTGACAGATATCCGACTGGAGGCCTTGAACTCCGCTCATCAGCTGGAGCAGCTCAGAGAAGCCATGAATAACATGCAGGTTTGTTTTGCCTTTGTGTGTGTTAAGAATATATTCATGTGTAGGAGTGATATTGCTTTTTTAGGTTAGTATAACTAAAGTTTATACTGGCCCATATTCTCAGTCAACAGTGGAGAATTTGAAGGCAGAAAATGACCATTTGAAAACAGGAAGTCAGCTCAATCTCCCTGGCTCTGGTCCCACCTCCTCCACCTCCCAGCCTTCAGGTCTGGCCTCCCTTTTGGGGCCTTCACTGAGGCAGCCAATGAGCATGTCCCTCACCAAGTCCTTCAGCCTCAGTCTGAATGACTGTAAAGATCCAGGTCAGAGATGAACAGAAAATTCTCCAATATTTGATATGTGTGGAAAAAGTTAGATGTCAATAATGCCTTGTTTCCTCCTCCTTTCAGACGTATCTCCAGTTGACATGCTAAGTGTATCTTCCCAGCGAGATGAGGTGTGTGCGCGAGTGCTGGTCCGCATTGGAGATCAAGCAGAGGTAAACACTGGACGCCTTTAGCTACAATATCCAATTAAGTCAAGGGCTTTAAATTGAACCACTTGGAAACTGTGCACTCTTTCTCTCCCCCTGTGTGTCTCTGTAGGACAGTAAACAGCAGCAGGACTATTACTTGGGTTCAATTCCAGTCAATGCAAGGACTGACTGGGCTTGTCTCGACTCTCTTATAGCTAAAACCTTCAAAGTAAGTCAAGAATCTGCAAGAAGCTTTGATTTGATGGGTCAAACTTTACACATTTTAACTTTGGTAAATTTCTTTTTCACCTTTCATCAGGACTACCTAACTCAAGTGGACCCGACAGCCAGCTTGGGTCTGTCCTGTGATTCTCTGCATATGTATCATCTGACCCAGGGAGGGCTGAGGGTGATAGGAGGGGACAAACCTCAGGCTTCGCCTTATCGTTGTTTCAGCAGTGGTTCAGCTAGAATATTTGTCACTTTGAAAGGTTAGTGAGTGTCCACACCTGATAATAGAAATTACACTTGTATTCCTGTTTAAACTGTGTCTAAATGGCAAATATTGTCAAACATTTTGAATTGCTATATTTACAAACTTCTAATCAAAAATCAACTTTGAGACATCATGGTTTTGTGATTTAAGATTATCTGGAATCCTGAATAGTCAGCTGTTACAGAAATGAATTACATATGAACCGCCTTATCATTTAACACAGATGACAAACAATAATCAAATAAGCAAACTGTGAAATTGTGTATGTGGATCTGGATTTGGTCTAAAACAGTTTCTGTTTTAGAACCTTTTTTCAAAATGATCCTTGCTCAACATTGACTCTCTGCATTGTCTTGTGATGAAAACGCAACTTGATGACTTTTTCACACTTAAATTTCATGTATTATGTACCTCAAGTACATTTCAAGTGAGGTGTACAAGAGATCAAATCCAAAATATAAAGGATCCTTTGGACAAAGTGATTGTAAAATATGTGAATAATCTGCACAAAATCACTTGCATGATCATTTAACAATATAATGAATTCTGCAGTATTCAAAAACAAATTTTGCTTCTCCTCCCTCTTCCTCCTCTGTCTACCTCTCTCTAGGTCTCAGAGAAAAATGTGTTGACTCTCTGGTGTTTGAGACTCTGATTCCTAAGCCCATGATGCTGCACTACATCAGCCTGCTGCTGAAGCACAGGCGTCTGGTTCTGTCTGGGCCCAGTGGGACAGGTAAGACCTACCTAGCTCAGCGTCTTGCCCACTACCTCCTGCAGCGCAGCCGGACCGATTCATCTGAGGCTGACCACGAGTCCTGTCTCCTGGGTCGCAGTGCTGCCGTCACCTTTAACATGCACCGTCAGTCACAGAAGGTAGCACGTCACTCAGGATTTTTATTATTATTCTCTTCTTAACAAACAGTTTTTGGATGTTGAGTTATATATTATTAAAATTTTGTATGCACCTCTCATTGCTGTCACAGGATTTGCAGTTGTATCTCTCCAACCTAGCGAATCAGATAGACAGAGACAGTGGAGGAGAGCTGCCACTGGTCGTTATCATAGATGACATTAGTGATTCTGCAGCCATCACTGAGCTTGTTAACGGAGCACTTACCTGCAAGTATCACAAATGGTGAGCCAAATCGAACCGTTAAAGTATTTTACTGAAGTGTTAAAATAATATTTAGTTCATAAAAGCACATGATTTCTGCTTTTGATGTTTCAGTCCATACATCATTGGAACGACTAATCAGCCAGTAAAGATGACATCTAACCATGGACTGCACCTCAGCTTCAGGTGGGCATGAAGCCAGGAAAATGTTGTGAAACACTATTATAATACAAAAAATTAAGCTAGCCAAAAAGTTATCATTAGCATATACAAGTTAATATACGTTTCTTGTATGTGGTCACAGGATGGTGATGTTCTCCAACAACGTGGAGCCAGCAAATGGGTTCCTGGTGAGGTACCTGCACCGTAAAGCTGTGGAGGCCTATCAGGAGGAGGAGCGAGATTCAACATGTCATCAAGCTCTTCTCTGTGTACTCGACTGGGTCCCTCAGCTCTGGTACCACCTCCACACATTTTTGGAGAAACACAGCACTTCAGACTTCCTCATAGGTAAGATCCAGTGGACATAGGGTCAGTTAAGGCAGAAAACGGAGAACAGGAGAGGTAGTTGAATGTGTAACAGTGAGAAATAACTCAAGAAAGGAGTTAAAAGGAATTTCTGAACCTCCCCCCAGGTCCATGCTTCTTCCTGTCATGCCCAGTATCAGTGGCAGAGTTCAGGCAATGGTTTATTGACCTGTGGAACCACTCCATCATACCATATCTCCAAGAGGGAGCCAAAGATGGCATCAAGGTGAACACAGAAACAGACGTCCTTCAAAATCCTGCTTTTTCTCTTCACATTTTGTTTAACATACATTTCTATCTCTTCCCTCAGGTCCATGGGCAGAAGGCAGTATGGGAGGATCCAGTGGAGTGGGTGAGAGGCACCCTCCCTTGGCCCAACGCACAGCAAGATCAGTCCAGACTCTTTCACCTACCTCCCCCTAGTATAGGTGCACCCAGTGAGGAGAAGAAGCCCCCCAAAGATACACCTCCACCCAGCACACTGGAGTCAGACCCACTGGTGAGGTTCTCTTGAGATGGGGAACAGGTTGAGGACAAATGTCTGTTTATCAGTCCATAAAGAGAAAATGAATTGAGATTCATGATTATAAGAACTAAACAATCAAATTGTGTTCTTATTTACAAAAAGACTGTACCATGGTATTGCATAAGTGAAGTGAAAGGAGAACAACACCACTGAAAATCGCATGGTTTGGCTCATGCAATATATATTTTAAGGTCTTCTGGTTGAATCAGGAAGAGGGAACTGAAATTAATAGAAATAGCATGTTAACCATAGGGTAAGGTACCTTACTCGCAAGTGTGATTTTATTGTATTTTCACATTTAGATTTTAGTTAAAGATTATCTCATTAATTGTAGACACAAGTTGATGTTAATGTTAAACAGAATTAATAATTATTTGCTATAACACCTAAGAGAAGAGTAGTGAGAAATATTTAATCTATGTCTATCTAGTCTGTTAATCTACAGTTTGCCTTTCTGTCTCCTCCAGATGGCCATGCTGCTGAAGCTGCAGGAGTCAGCCAACTATATAGAGTCACCAGAGCGGGACGGCAGTCTGGATCCCACTCTACAGGCTACACTCTGAGGATAACATACAACTTTCAGTCAAGCTATAGAACTATGGACTCTTTATGAAGACTGACGCAGCGAGTGCAGTCCCAATGAGACTTTAAAGACTCAATAATGAACTTTACTGTGTGCTCAGTGAGCAGTTACAAAGCTAAATGTAAAGGATCTGGAGAGAGATTATGGACGAAGGGTTAGCTCTGCCCTGCTATCACAACATTGGAAAGACAATTAAAATGCTTTCATAGAAAGCTGCGATGATTATGTCAGGGGAAGATATTGATTTGTCTCTTCTCTGCCCCCAGTGCAGTGGTTGTTGTTGAATCTGCAAGTGCATGGTAATCAGAATAGTATGATGCAAAATATTACCTATAATCCTACTGATCAAGACCCATTTGTTCCCTTTGTTTTGTTTGTGTTTGACTGCCACAACTTTCATGACAACTACTGGTGCTCACTGGTTTTCTTAGAAGACGTGTGCTTCATTTCAGAAAGAAATTCACCTCAGAAGTTAGAGTCTGATTTTCCCAAATGTTTGACCATCACTCGACAACAGCCAAAAAATGCACTTTATTTTCTACATGTGGTAATTGGATTTAAGGAGGCTGTGTCAGTGACTGTGCATCGAATGGGGAGACTGTCAGTTTGGCCAAACCATCAGCAGTTCATCAGAAATTCCTCTAGATGGCAGCATCCGTTAACTCCTGCCTCGGTGCCCTCCTGGTGTGCTTTTCCTCTTATCAAAGGTGCTCAGTAGACTATAACACACACTCAATAACACAGCTACAGTTATTGCCTTGAATGATTTTTTTTTTTTTTTTCAGTTCAGCCATTGAGTCATTTATGGATCAAGTATCAGACCTGTGAAGCTGTTGGAGTAACATGCCTGGGTGAATGACAAATTGAAAAACAAAAGTTTCAGGATCAGTCTGTGCAGAAAAATGCCATCATTAGTTGACTCAGTAGCCAGTGGTTTACCCCAGTAACAAACTGATCCTAACCACAGACATTGACCTTATACTCAACATACCGTATTGTAAACACAGAGAAAAATCAAAAACTGCTTGTCTATCTAGTCTACGTCCAAAACGGCCTACCATTTGTGGCCATGCTTGCTCTATCCTGTATTTAGATATCGGGTTTAAAACACAAACTCTTCTTGTGATAGCTGAGAATACAGCTTTGAAAATCTTGATTTTGTAGGTTTTTATACTGAGTCATCTTCACTGAGCATCTGCATACAATAATTATCACCTAGTATATGTATACCAAACATGTCAGCAGCAACAGTCATACTTCCAATATCACTGTTTAATTTCTCATTCTTTCTACCACAGGACGATGGGGTGGACATGCATAAACAGCTTCCATCAATTGATAAGAATATGTACAAAAAAACATTTCCTTCCTCGTGGAATTTGCATTCTTTATATCTTAAGTGTTTTTAAATCTCATGAGATTAGGTTCCTTCTCATGTAACTGTTTTAAGAGTAGGAGTAAGGGCTGCAGGTTAAAATGGATGAATTTCAATTTTAAGTGGCTTCCTCATTTTTTTCCCTTCATTATTTTGCACATAATATATATGTTAGAAAGTACTAGATTACAGCGAGTATTTATTGCTCACATCTTGACTGTTCTTGTGATGAAGGAAAACAGCAAAAAAAAAAAAAAAAAAAAAAAAAAACATGTAAGAGGAGGAAGCTGTAGGTAGATACACTTAAGCCTCTCAGCTCTGTGCTCCTTGATCCCGAAGTACCTCAGACTGCCATATTCTGTCCAGATGTTCCTCTGCTTTCCTGGCAGCCACGTGCTGGTGGAAAGTAAAGACATGATGCCTAAGTCAATCTGTGCCTGAAACACAATTTGGCCTAAAGCTGCTTTTGAGCTGCTTTAATCTACCACATGGAGGCCTCAATTTAGAGGAAACATCCTCTCACCTACTCTGATGTCACTTTAATGTTGTCACCTTGATGCCCGCATTTGGGTGGAGAGTGGGTCATTGAGTTGGGCCTATTGCTGGTAGTTAAGGTAATGTGTGTGTCAGTTAACTCTGCAGTAGATGAGAATGTGTATCACGACTGGGCTGCTTGTGTGTAATTTGACACCATTTTAAACTTCAAGTGTGAAAGACTGAACATCTTTGAGATAGTTGCCTGTGAGTGGGAAGCAACATAAGAACAGACATTAGCCTGGAGATGTAATGTTGATGCATGGATCCCTGGTGTGCTCCCAAAGTTTTGCTTCATTGGACCTACCACGCTCAAACCTTATCACGGGAGGGAATTTTTTTAACTGGATATCTTCCTTTTTTGCATTGTTTTTAAGGGCAGATGTTTGTTTTGGTTTGTTTTTTTCTTATGCAAATATTTGTAAAGGTTTCTTTCTCTTTTGTACATGACATCACTATTGTAAACACTGTAAATAGTCAGTGCATCTGCGACAACAATCACTAAAAAATATTTTAGAGGTCTACGAGAAGGCATGGCTCCTGTATGCAGAAAACAGGCGTTCTCAGTGGTTTTATTGTCTTCCTCCAGTAGGAAGGAGCACTTGGCTTAAAGGGGACCTAATAATGGTTGTATGGCATGTCTCTATAACCACATCAAATCCCATATGTCTAACATTGAGCAATGGACACAATAAAGTCATGCCATTCTTCACATCGCTACCTTTCTTCCTTTGTCCACTTATTCCACCAGGGGGCGCTCATATCTCTGTTCTGACCATGTAGCAGCTGTATGATGATTTTAATAGTATGTGGCCTTCAGGGCAAAATAGTGTTGAGCACTACTTCCATGTACATTTAGTTGTATGTAGTAGTATAAAAGTAAAATATACATATAATAGTAATAACGAGTCATCCATCTGTGTAGATAATGGTTCCCAACAGAGACAAGGATGTGACTGAAATGGGGTGGGGGAGTGGGGGAGGGGGACATCAAAGTCAGGGAATGGGTGGAGTTGCACACAACCCCACCATCCCTCACCCTATATATATTACCTAAGACAGTCCTGGCTCATCCAGAGGACTAGCCGTCTGTCAGCGCGATGCCAGGCAAACCTGCGCCCCTCAAGAAGTCTCCAGCCAAGAAGGCTGCCGGGAAGGCGCCCGAGCCCGCCCCCGCCCCGGAGCCCGCACCCGCCCCGGCAGAGGCTCCACCTGCGGAGACACCTGCACCTGTGGAAACTGCGGCTCCCGCTGAGGCACCGGCCGAGGCGGCGGCGGCGGCTCCACCAGCCGAGGGAGAAGCAGAAGGAAGCGCCCCAGGTGCTGTACCATGGAGCTAAAGTCCGCCCAATAACCCAGCTTTACGTTGAAAGGAGTGGAGGCTAACTTTACTCATCCAATCGAGATTAGGATGGTAACAAGCATGGGGCCAAATCAGAGTCAGCGACTGCTGCTTGTACAAGTGACGAGAATTTGGGAGCAGTGAAGAAGAGTCACCTGAAACCAATGTAGTCTAGTCCTGCAGTAAATCCTCCTGTCACCATCAAGGGGACATTTACTGCAAATTTTCATCTTCATGAAAGTATCGTGGAGGTTTTGTTGTTCAGTTTCTGTCAAAACTGCTGATTCAACTTTCATGGTCTTTTTGGCTGCTGTGGTTTGTGATGCTGTTCAACTGTTATGATACAGATGTCAATTTGTAATATCCAAATATCAGCAACACTGTGTATCTGTGTAATTCAGTAGTCTAACAGCACCACAATTTACAGCCTCCAGAATGATCATAAAATTAAATCAAACACTTTCAATAAAAACTGAACATTATAACCTTCATGATGGGAGGATTTATTGCAGGACTGTTGTAAAAGACTGCATTAGTTTTAGCTCATAAACTGTCAGCTGAGAGTGTATTAGCAATATCAAGGATAAATACTTTTGTCGCTTGTCAATTTTAAAGGAAAATTATAATCTTGCTCCTGTTCTTGGTCACTGCACATGCAACAAGCGAGTAACAGAACACAACACAAAATCAAACTTTCTGACCTTTTGAAGCTCTTCCTCTGGATGTGGGAGTTCTTCATATTCTTAGATGTCCTGCATTGTAAAGTTATAATATCGTGAAGTATGATAAACAGCAGAAAGCTGCACCTCTGGTCCACAATGCTGGTTATCAGTGGTTTTGTTGTTCAGATTAGACTGACAAAATGAAGCTAAATCAGCACCTACAGTCCACCCAAAAGTATCCCAACATTTAATTTTCATTTAGGAATAAGTTGTGTCTGTTTTATCAGTAGAATTAGGCAAGCTCGGGACCATTTTTATAATAATGATACATTTAAACTAATTATTCATAGCATAATAAAATAAAAGTCTTTGAAATATCGTAAGATGAGATATTTAAAGTTTTCACCCAAATGAATGCATTCATGAAGTGAAATGACATTTGGTTTTGATGGTGATGAAAAGCTCATTGAGTGTCGGCCTGAGTAGTGAACTCAGTGCTGTCAATCTCAATTGTGCCACTTGGATCAAAGTAGCGACTGAATTATTGGAATATATTTTAAATTTTAACTGGTGAAAACTGCCAAACACTCTGGCAACATGGTTCAGCACTGCTGGAGACTGAAAATTACAGTTCACCATATTTTAATTACAGTTACTTGATGAATAGACCAACAGCTGCATTTGTCTTATTCAGGATGACTCTTTTATTAGCTGCAAACATATATTGAACATGCAGGTGCCAATTGTAAATCATAGTATACCGAATGCTTTGCTTTATTAATGATTTCTGACAATTAATCTGTCATAATAAATTATCCATTGTATAAGTCCCTGCGTCCTGCAGGAACTGTCCCTGTAGGAGGTAACAGAACAAGAAGCTGCACAAAAAGCAGAGGGTTTCTATAATGGTTAAATTGCTGGACCCACCAGTAATATCTACATCACCTCCAGGTACTGGTAACACCAGAGATGAACCGACTCTGACCTTCCAGTGAATGCCACTCCCTAGACCCTGGTGGTAACCTACATGAATGGTGTCGATAGTAGGGCAGTTGGTTTTGTTTGTGCTTTCTAACCACAACATGTAACCCCTAACTTCAGCTTATGCTACTGCCACCGAGGAAGGAGCTGATTCGACAACTGAGGGTAAACACACACCACAGGCAGTCTATGCAAACAGGCTGTAATGCATGACGTGTCTGTGTGTGTGTCCCACTTTGCACTACACTGCATGTGTATGTTTCTTGCCTGGGATATATTATGTATATTAATGTTTTTGTCTGTAAACTTCATCGTGTGTAAGATGTTATCTTTGAGCTTGGCGTCTCTTCGAGTCCACGAAGGTCTGGTTCTCTACGTGGACGGATTATGGTCTTCTTCTGTGTGCAGATCTCTTACAGTGTCTCCAAAATGTGTTCAGGAATCAGTTTTTGGGTCCACCTGCTTTTGTCACTGTGAACACAGAAAGCTCGGTCTCACTGCTCTGTGCCACTGCTTGCCTCACAGGAATATATTTTGATCAAATTAGCTTGAAACTGATTTATTTCCTGCATGAGTAGTGTCATAATGTAAGTCGCTAATTGGCTTTTAACATGAGCTGCTGCTCCTGCTGCAGATGCTCCCACAGGCAGTGATCATAAACTACCACACAGACAACAACATTACCATTCAGCCATAAAATACACAGCAAACACTGATGACTTCATTTTAAAATATCATCAATCAAATACCACCCACTGCGCCTCTCTCCAGCTGCTGAAGTAGACTGGATTCTTAAGAAACATCCTGGTATCTTTTCCAGTGGAAATCCCACAGTGATTAACATACAAATTTGAAAATGAATTATTATTATTATTTTAAAAGTTACAGCGTGAAGTCTCACAATGGAAAAGATGCTTGTTGGAGGTTTTCCTCTCTAAAATAACTGACTGCTTGTTTAATGCTAGCTGCTCCAGCAGAAGCTGTCGTAGTTGAGGAGCCACCCAAGGCCCCCACGCCCCCGCCTCCTGCAGGTAACGCCAACATTTATGCTTTGCTGTCAGCTTGGTTTTTGCTTTGATCACCCAGTCAAGGTCAATGTGAAATGTTACTAAAGGGACAAGTTTGAATGATAACTTCAGGTTCGGGCTGCAGCTAACAATTCATTTTTTTATTATTATCTTCTGATTATTCTCTCAGCTAATAGTTTTATCTATAAATTGTCATAAAATAGGGGAAAAATACACATTTTTATGCTTTAATATTGCATTTTTTTCTCACCAATAGCAAAAAAAAGATATTCAGTTCACTGTTTGGTAAAAGAAAAGTATCAAATTCCTAATTTTGAGATGCAGGGCGCAGCAAATATTTGAGATTTTTGCTTTACAAAATGGACTAAAATTTTAAATTACACCTTTTATTTATAATTTAAGTACAAGCAAAGTACAAGCAAAATTATCTTGCCCCAGCTTCTCAAGTGGGAAGGTCTGCTGCCTTTCTGTCTTATGCAACAATTATCTGAACAGTCTTAGGAAATTTGTTTGGAAAAAACAAATGTGCAAATGTTAGCTTGGTTATTATGAAATAGTGATTGATGTTTTCAGAATGATTATTCATAAATCGAGATAAAAATTGACATAATCATTTCGACCCAGCAAGTAACCACAATGTACCATAGAAAATATGTGGGTAATCATTCCATTTTGTGATTTCAGTGCCATTTGCCAGTTGTTCACATCAACCATTATTTAATCTGCTGTGTATCAACCTCCCTCAGTTCCCACGAGTGCTCCTCTGGATGTGTCTGTGGAGGATGTGAACGACTCCAGCCTCACCATTAAATGGAAATCGCCAGAGATCATCGGAGACTCTGGCCTGAGCGGATACATCATCGAGTACTGCAAGGATGGAAGTAAGTCTGTGTATGTGCGTGTACTGTATGTATGTGAGGCTGTGAGGCCTGCACCTGTCCCCTGAGTGTCAGAGGCCAGATAGACTCGTAGCTGGGTCCAGGCCGTATACGGCAGGCAGCATTTCACCGGCTGTCACTGTATCTCCTGACACCACTTTTAGAAGCCCTCGTTTGCTCAGATGACAGCATGCCTTCTGAGATTTCCTCTTGTTGGCCAAAGGGTACTTCTTATGGGCAGGTTGTTTGTAAACTTGTGTCGACAGGTGATAAACCACTTAACATGCCCCATTAAGGGATGTTTTACGCTTTGATAAAACTTTATGCAATATGGAGGGAAAGAAATAAAAAATGCTGACATGTATATTTGTCTTCATGCACAACCAAAGCGGCTGAAGTAAAAGCTACATACTAACACCAACTATGGGTTTCCCTACAGCAACAAACTGGGTTGTTGGTAACGAGGAGCTGACCCCAACAAACCGCTACTGCATCAAGAATCTTTCAGTCGGTGACCTGCTGCATGTTCGCGTGGTGGCTGTAAACCCTGGTGGCCGCAGTGAACCTGGGACACTCGCTGAGCCCGTGCCAATCCGTGAGATTGTTGGTGAGCAGCAGCCAGTGTTATTTCTCAAACTGCGCAACACACCAGCGTCTGCTTAAAAGGAAACTTCACTACAGAGATAAATAGATAAACCCCCGAAACTGCACTTTTGGGCGTGGTCCTTTAGAAGCTGACACTCTAAATCTTTGCAACTAGACACTATGATGTTATCATCAACTTGTAAGATTGTACGTCTCCAACCTCTTTATCAGGAGCTTTCTGATAGTAGTAACTTATGACCTATCTTTAAAATACTCATGTTGCAACCAGGGAGGTAGAGGTGGTGTCACCCATCGGGCCGTCAGATGGCCTGCACAGATGCATGCACATAAATCTCACAGGTGCTGACATGTGCTTTCATTAGCTGTAAATCATGCTTTTACTTGTGTGTACAGCCGTTACTGCAGGTTTGGCATCACATATAAGAAGGTCAAGTACAAAAATTTTCTGTTTATATTTTAAAGTAGTCACAGTCTATGTATGTTTGTTTTTGATGATAACAAACTCAAGGAGATACTTAGAAAAAAATCATAGTAATTTCTTCATTTAGCACTTATCAAAATCAACAATTAATATGTTCTTACAAAAATCGAACATAAAACAAAAAATCATGTAAACACAGAAGCACTTTAATTAAAGTAAGAATAAAGTAAAATACTGACCTACATCTATGTCTATTTAAACAAATATATATATAAATATAGAGAAGAGGAGGTTGATATTTTTATTTTCACATTAGCACAACACATTCACATAACATGTTTACATCATTTAAATCTTCTGTCTGTATAGCTAAAGATGTTTCCAACTGCCCCACCTGAACTATGTGTAGTGCTAATTAGCAAATATTAGCATCCTGAACTAAGATGGTTAACATGGTAAACATTATATCTGCTAAACGTCAGCATATTAGCACTTTCATTGTGAGCATGTGAATGTTAGCATTTAGCTCAAAGCCCCACAGAGTCCTTGCCTGGTGAACGCTTGAGTTTCTAAAACTTTTCTAGCATAATATCCACATTTGAGTACAAATGCCAAAATGATAAAAACAAAACCTTATGTATTTATGTATGTAGCTGTCACGTTAATGTCTAGAAATATTGGCTTCTTGTTAAGTTAAATTGGTTTGCATTAACAAGCTTGACATCTCTCTAATGCTGTCATTAATATGAGCTAAAATGTCCCAACAATACACGTCCACATAGACAGTTCGCTGAAGTCTCACTGTCAGCCTCCTCTTTGTTTGTGTAAACCAAACTTGGTTTTTCATGACTGCAGTTGTGAATTTCCACCAGCACTCACACTGAGTCACATAGCCACATGTAGTTATCCACTTTCAGAACTGCAGCTTGCAGTCTCTGAGCATATTTCCTGGTGTGGGTTCAAACTGCTTCGAACAAACAGGAAACCTCAGTGGAGAAATGCGGTCATGCAACCAGAACTTCTGGTCAACTGAGGTGAGTGAAACCTGAGCCTAATTGATGGATTCTGGGTGGCTTGTTGGGGGGTAAATTCAGCTGTGTGTCAGTCACACGCTGTTCAGACCAGACATCCAGCTTCTGATAAAGACACGCTGCCCTACATATGCTGAAAGCCCCCGACAAAGACACTTTATCCAGAGACAAAGACAGATTATAGATTGTTTGCAGGAGGGCTTGCTGGCTGCTGGATGCTGTAATGCCTGCAGTACGTCTGGGCATTGCTGGGAAGTGTGCTCATTAGTGAGGATTAGTGTTTGAGCCAAATCTGGAGGCAGACCCAACCTCCATGTGGAATGATAGTTCCAGGAGCCGGATCCCAGCCTGTGCAGCAGTGTTAAGGTGACAAATGTTAGGACAGGGTGGATGAGATATTTCTGGGCAAGAAACCAAGGGACATGGAGAGCAGGTTTGACAGTGTGATAGGTAAAAAAAGATGGACAGGAGGTTGATGTGGCAGTGAGATAAGAGGACATTTGGACTGAATGCAGAGAAATGGAGGCTGCAGCGGGGAGGGACCGGTGATGGAGGGCAGCAGCTTGGTGGTTTTATGTATCCTGTAAGCCCAGAGAGCTTTTCAGACATTTGCTGCTTATGCAGAAACATGCAAGGGATGATGTAGCTGATACTTAGCACCCAGTCTGAGTAAAACCATCCAGCATGGTGACTGGTCTCTCAAAGTCCCGTCCACGATTCAGTTTCATCCATCTCGTCTATTTTACCTAAAGCAGAGCAGCAGTCATCATAATTGCTTTGGGTGTGTGCAGCTTTCAGACTCTACCTCACTGTCTCTAGATGCGATGTTGGGACACTCCAGTCAGTGAAACGTGACAACATCTTCCTGCTGCTTTTTTGTGCATGACATGAAGGAACATGTGTCGGGGTACTCGTCACTAAAGCTATTTTAGGAACTGCTGGATGAGGGGTCTTCCTCTTTTGCTTCTCTCTGCCCAGATACTGTACTTTTCTTCACACACACAGACATTTTTTTTGCTAGATTGCCTGTATTGTTGTTTTTTATTTTTGACTAATCATAATAATCAGGGGCCATTAATTTACTTTAACATGCACACAGATTTTTAAGATGTGTTGTTGTTTTGTGACTAAATTTTAAATTATAATAATAATGTTTGATTGAATGTTTGTTTTTGCACATTGTCCATAATTCTCATTCTTTATGTGTATGACTTTTTTTTCTATTTAATCTTACAAACACACAAGGGCTGCAACTGATGATTATTTTGATTATTTATTAAATGATATAAAATATACAACAAATATATAAAATGTACAACAAATTCATTGTTTAAACAATAGTAAAATACTGACTGGAAAATCTGATACCATTAATATGAAATGAGTTATAAAAATTAATTTTATTTTTGTGATAATGGATTAAATTTAGCTCCCTCAGCGATGAAGCTTTGCCTTGCTGCGACAGGCCTATTTAAGTCATTTTTAACCTAAATAACTCCACTGGGAAGTGGACTTCACACAATTTGTGCTCTGTAAATTCCTAGCTAATTAAGTGGATGTTTTTTTGTTCAAAATTTAACAACTGTAAGAGATCAGTTAAACAAAACAGAGAACATGTGTTGGATGGGGCAGAAGATGAACATGCCTGACTTGAGTCATTTTTCTTCAGACCGCCCCAAGATCCGCATGCCCCGCATCCTCAGATCCTGTTACGTCAAGCAGGTTGGAGAGCAGATCAACCTGGTCATCCCCTTTCTTGTAAGGCAACGCAAACACATTTCAAGTACCTTTATATATTAGGACGGGAAACTACAATCGTTACGCTTTACCTCTGTTTTTCTTGTGTTTTGCCTTCACTTAGGGAAAACCCAAACCTGTGGTGTCTTGGCTCAAGGACGGTCAGCCTACAGATACAAAGAGGGTCAACATCAGGAACACTGACAAGGACAGCATCTTGTTTATCCGCACATCTCAGAGGGAGGACTCTGGTGTTTATGAGATGACTGTTAAAGTGGACAGCTTTGAAGACAAAGCCACCATCACCCTTCAGATCGTAGGTGAGTTACACATAGCATGCTGAGCTTTTTCATGCTGCATGCGTACATGCATGCAGCATAAACAAGCTCAGACATGTGCACGCATGGAAACAGGTTACGTGCAACATGCGTAATTATCTGACTTATTTCAACCCATGATGAATCTGCTCAGCTCTCTGTGCAGCTGACTTGTTAGATTTGACACTTGTGACTTCCTTCAACAGAAATTCAAAGCACTAGCCAACATACATCACACATCTAACAATGATAGCCTTTGACCCTTTGTTTGAGCTTGCTGTCAGCTGTGGCTGTTAAATGTGTAGCTACACATTAGAGGCATTGCCACACAAATACGCAAGTCATTTTTGATTTAACCTGGTTGGCAGCAGATGCCTCTCTTGCTCTGAGGAACACACTAGTTATAATTGGAGTCTTTTATGTTACAGCTGACAGTAATGTGTCTCCTCAGAGCTGCCCGGTCCTCCTGCCAGTGTGAAGCTGGTGGACGCGTGGGGTTTCAACGCTGCTCTCGAATGGACTCCTCCCAAGGATAATGGCAACACAGATATCACCGGATACACTGTTCAGAAGGCCGACAGAAAGACCGGGGTATGGCAGATGTTCACATAGAAGTGCACATTCTTACACCAAACCTGTCATGTTGTTGGATTGTGTGGATTTGCAGATATAAGAAGGATTCATACTTGATGCACAATGTTAACGAATCAAGAGTTTTCATGTATAGTTTAGGTTCTGATCAATGTATGTATGTATCAGCATTTTTTCATTCACAGTAATAGAGAGCAGGAGATGGAGATGCAAAGACAGAGGGAAAACAGTTGAAATCAGTGAAAAGAAAACGATAGAGTTTTGGGTAGAGGAAACTCACAGTGGCTGTAAAAATGAAAATCAAATGTCAAGTGAATGATGTTGATTGATAGCTCTCACTGGTAATAACCGATCATTTCCTGTGCGCGCTGTACTGATTGCGCCGTCTGCTGTGTCTCCATCTGCAGGAATGGTTCACGGTGCTGGAGCACTACCACAGGCTAAGCGCCACCATCTCAGACCTCATCATGGGCAACTCGTACTGCTTCAGGGTGTTCTCTGAGAACCAAGTGGGCATCAGTGAGAAGAGCGCTGTCACCAAGGAGGTGGCCACCATCCAGAAGACAGGTGACCTTCATATGTACTATACGTTAATTCTTCTGGGGTCAGTTTGTTCACATAAGCAAGAGATTTATTGGCAGGGATACAGTACAAGTGGGTACTTTACACTTTAATGAGCTCTAGTAAGTCTGTGGGAGTCGTGTGTGTGAGCGTCATGACTGTGTGTATGTGTTTAAAGAGAAGAGTGGAAATGGTTTTGGCAGCACTTTAATCATAAGTGGGTAGTTCTCTTGGCGAGTGCTCAGCCGCTACCGAAATAGATTTTAAGAGGCTTCAACAACATTAAGACAGCTGTAAGAGCAAATGTTGCTCTTACAGTGTGTGTGTGTGTGTGTGTGTGTGTGTGTGTGTGTGTGTAGGTCAGTTGATGTTTTTCTATTCTTTCTTTAATTATCTGGGAGGTAGTGAAAATCTTTTTTCTAGCCAGTAGTAGCAACATGACACAACATTCGAATAATTGCATTCAAATTAGCATTTTTTGAAGTGATTTCAGACATATTGGCCCTGTCTATAGGAGGCCCCCATAGAAAATTTACTATTTTCCTTCAAATTATAAACAGAATGTCTACATTGGATGTGCTGCACATTAATCCCACAAGTTTATTGCTTGCCAAAATGTCTATGGGTGATCAGCCCATGGAAATATGAACCGTAAGCATTTTGTATCATTCACTTTGTATCAAACTTAATCCTCCTGTCCTTTGTTAAGCAAAACTGTACAACTGTGAAGCTGAAATGTTAAACTCCAACATGAACGTGACTGAATGAATAACAACATGAATTGCCAGCTTGTAATGAATGCTAAACAGTATTGTAGCATTTAGCAATCCCGACATTTGTTCAGCAAAAGTTACATAATTCATAATCAGTGATCCAGTACTCCTGTTTATCACATTACTGCAGCTGCTTCACGGTGAAGACTTTCCAGTACTTTCAGTAATTATTGTTAAATACATACTGAAGGCTCATGTCTGGGCTGAGAACTGAACTCAGGATTGTTGTCAAATGAAGAACTCTTTGTAATACCTACCACTTTAAAAAGCACTGGTATTCAAACCGTAATTTTACAAGCAGCACCCAGATGTAGTTGCCAGCAAGATCTTTACCTGGCTTCATGTGTTCACAGGCATTGTCTACAAGCCTCCTGAGTACCAGGAGCACGACTTCAGCGAGGCACCAAAGTTCACCACACCCCTAAACGACCGTGCTGCCACCGTGGGATACACCACCAAGCTGCTGTGTTCTGTTCGTGGAAGCCCCAAGGTCAGACACACACTCATCTTCTTGTATTTGTATAATCCAGTGTATTTGAATAGAGGCCCGATGGTCAGTACACTGTTTCACACAGGGTACAATAGCCTTGAAAGTATTTAATTCAGTTTTCCCACTTAGGGCCTTGTATTATATAAGACCAAACATTTCATTGAGAAAATAATTTGCAGATGATTTCATTATGAAAAACAGAAATTGAATCCCTAATCCTAATCCATGCTATATCTAGTATATCCTATCATTGTATCTCGTCCAGGATCACTGGTGTTCTTGTTATGTGTCACTGATAACTAATGCCAGCTGCTGAGTGGTTACTATTTTTATACCTGATCGGATGTTTGGAGCACAGGCTCATAGTAAGGAGAGCCCAGGGAAACAACTGTTGATTATATGAAGAGATAAAGATATGTCCTGTCAAGATTTTAGGTATTTGTCTTATTATATGAAGTTCTGTTTCCCAATTACACATCCATTATTATTATTATTATTATCAACTACCATTTGTTTTTACTGTGGAGGGTGTAGACATACTTCATCAGATGAAGTGCTAATCACTGCTATAAAAAATCCTCTTTATAAATGGGGCAGGGCTTGCACCGGTATGTTTCTGTGGAATTTCAGTATGTCTCTCACTGTTCTTGGCGGCCACTGCTCTGGTTAAACATATCTTTACAGTTGTCTGGCTGACACAGACAGCTTTGGTGGCCAGTCATGATGGACACGCGTTTGATTATGTGTCCTAGCTGTCCTTGGTTTGTCACTGCAGTGATTGGACAGTGCCATAAAGTTGAGACAAATCAAACAGAACAGAAACTGGTGTTGGCTCAGACTGAACTCAACAGGCCTGAGGATTAGGAAAAGAACAACTTATGAGTAATGGATGGGGATGGGCTCATTGGTAGTTGTTTGAAAAACAGCTGTGAAGGTTTAGAAACTATAACATGATCATTTTAATGTTGCATGAGTCTATATGCTTGAAAGTAGATTTGTTTACGATCTATTACAGACGCATGATGTGTTGGAGTGGATGCCTGTGTTAGAGAATACAAACTAAGTTGTTGATTAATGCCATGGGCCTGAAATTGGGGCCTATATCTTCACCCACCAAGTCTAAATGAGTCTTGCTGTGTTTCTTCCTGTGTTTCCTCTGTGGTCTACCAGGCTTGCATTCTTCTATCAGAACAAATGAGTCATAAAAGCTGTGTGAAAGCATATCGACACACAGTCTGTAGGGGACCGTGGAAAGAGAATCATTTGATACCCTGTTTATACGGGAGAACCCCTGAACCAATCTTAATGTGTACCTAACCCAACTTTGACCCCTGTTCGTATAAAACTGCTGTCACAGGTTAATCAGAGACTCAAGTGTACACAATTATATGCAACATATAATTACATAAAATGAAATTTCAGTTTCTTGTCTCAAACTCTGTCTTACTCTGTCTGTGATCTGTGAGTGTGTCACAGCATGTTAATTGAGCAACTTTCTCTTCTATGGCTCAGACTCCAGAGCCCATTGACAACTGCTGAGGAGGCCCAGCAGAAAGGCATGTAGCGTGATAAGTTGTTCAGCTGCGTCTGATAAAGAGCTGCCACATACAGAGGCAGAGACCACATAGAAAGATAAGGAGTAAAGACAAAGAAGAAACAGCGATAAGAGGTGTAGCTTACTGTCCTCTCTTGGCTGTGTGAAGCAGAAGGTACTATTTTTGCCGCCTACCCAGACTGCAGCTCTGTTATCAGTGTGAGTGATTATCCCTGTAACATCCCCACAAGTGGATGTCCAAACACACAAAACATGATGGGAGAGAGGGAGATAAAATAATAAAAGCAGCAGAGAGTAGGATAATTTACTTTGTTTAGCTTATTATCTCTATGTCAGTTAAAAACAGTTTATCACTAATGAATTAGGCCCAGAATTGCAAGTTCCATTGCCAATAGATGATGTGTTTCAACTTTAAAAGGCAATACAAGCTAAACTGAGCTGACTCACAATATGAAATTTAAAAAGGATCATCCTCTGAGCAGTATTAATGTCTGTACAAAACATACTGGTGATGTATCCGATAGTTGTTGAGCCTCACTGAACAAGCATTTCACACATCAAAACTTTTCTCTTTTCCCCTTCCTGACTTTTTTGATGTGCTGATCCAAACTATGATCTCATATGATCATATGAAACCTCACAAGCAGCATTAACATGTGTTTGAGGTGTTGGTTTGCAACAGCGTCATCAACATCAACAGCAGGCTCAAATATACTGTACTTGGTTTAGAGCCTTGGATAAAAATGTTCCTCATTTTTGTCATACTCTACCTCCTTCATCAGCAGGAGTAATGATGACTGAGGAGGCTACAGATGTCCAGTTTGGCTTAACTTTAAAGTCAAATCTTTCTCAATGTTGCATCCTGACCTTGTTGCATACATTTATTCCAGTATATATATTATAATAATCTGTGGATCTCACAATCAGTTGACAGGTGTTACCTCACCACAGAATAACCTACATACAAAGTTGCAAATATATGACCCTCTTTATCTTCTGAACTAATACGTCAGTTCCCTTATTCCTTAAAATAGAGGAAACATCTATTTTGAAAACTTGTCGTAAGCAGAACTAAATTTGCTTTAGACATCACAGAGGAAGGGTTGAAGACACAGCTCTGAGATGCATCAGCTGAGGTGTAATTCAATGACCAGAATCGTCTTGCATAAAGCTGGACCGTGAGGAAATCCATGCAGAGAGTGTCACCCAACCCCCGGAGCAGTACATATCTGGGGTCAGGAAAAGGTTTATGTTCATCCAGTTTTTCTCAAATGTCACGCTCAGCACAGACTGTCTGAGCTCCCTGGCAGACTTAAGCTGACGACAAACTAAATGTCCAGTCTACTCAGGTGTTATGTGTTTGCGTAAAAACAATTATTAAACTGTCAACTGTGAAGAAACAAATCTCTGTAGTTTCTTAAGTGGCGAGGGAAGTAAGAACATTGATCAATTTTAATGGCTAATGCAACGCAGAAAAGACTAAAAGTCACTGTGGGCACAGTAAATAGATATCGAAAACAGAAGATATAGCCTCAGATATGGCATAAGTCTATATTTTAGAGCAAAATGATCATGTTCATGGTCAAATGATATTCAAGATTTTATTTAGCGGCCATCCATTAAGTAGATGATAATATATTTCACTGGATAAGTGGCTCTAGTAATAAGTCAAGAGGTTACCAGGGTCAACAGGATTCTCTGGCTACTGTGAATGTCTGTACAAAGTTTCATGGCAGTCCATACAAGAGTTGTTGAGATACTTAAGTCTGGACCAAAGTGGTGGGCCAACTGACATTGCCACCCATGGAGCAACACAACCAGCATAACTAAAAGATCAGCACACTTAATGTTACACTTTCAAACCATGAGCCTAAGCTGAGAGGGAATTTTAGACTTTGTGAACTACAGTATGTGAACTATATGAATGTTTCTATGAGGTGCTGAAGCATTTGTTAGTGACTGTCTCCTCTCCACCTCTCAGCCAAAGATCGAATGGTTGAAAAATCAGATGGTCATTGGCGACGACCCCAAGTTTCGCCAGATCTCCAACCAGGGCATTTGTTCCCTCGAGATCCGTAAGCCCTGCAGCTTTGACGGTGGCGTGTACACCTGCAGAGCCAAGAACGCTCAGGGAGAGGCCACTGTCTCCTGCAAGCTCGAGGTCAAACGTATGTATCTCCAGGCAAAGTTACTAGCTGGAAATCTTTCATGTTAAGATTAGTGTCCACAAATCCCACAAAATGACCAAAACCAACAATTTATGTGGCTGCACTGTGGTTTATAGCCAATATAACTCTAAAAACAATATAAACAATATAAAAGTAGTAAATAGTGCATTTGTTGGGGTTTTTTTCATTCTGGATGTAGTGCACTAGTGAGTATTTTCAGCAGTATGACTTTGCAAAAGTGATTAAACTGTGGTGCCCATTTTCGTGGTAGGAACATCTTGGTCAATGTACAACAGTGTGACAGTGTATGACAACAATGGAGGAATAAAGCGAGACAATTCCCTTGTTTTTGGTCTTTTCATGGGATTTGTCAGGAAAAGCATGGATAATATCACTAGACTGTAATAATTTGAAGAATATGTATTTGTCCTAGTTAATAATTCCCATGTTCCTGGCCCTAAGATTTAAAGAAATGGTGTGATTGTTATCATATACCCATATATAAATCCATTTAAAACATAATTAAACTATAATTTTCTCCCAACAGAGGTTATTATGGCAGAGGCCAACAAGGAGAAGGGCAAATAAACTACCATCTAAATGTCCAGAGGTAAGAAATCAATGCGCATTTCTTTAAAAGAAAGATATCAAAATTCAGTTCATTGTTTTGAACACACACAAACACACACAGACACACACACACACACACACACATTGTTTTGAAGCATATTTCCTCATAATATATCTTAATTTCTTCAAAATTATCCTAAACACATCACATGCAACAAGCATCACTATGATAACAAACAAGTCATTACAATTTTCACACATGTACACAATGTATGAGATAATGATGCAGTTCAATGTGACGGCCTGATAATGCTCCTGTGGCTGCTATATCACCATGAATTGCAGTGTTCTTAAACCTACAGTAGTGAAAATAAAAACAGCTCATGTACATGTTGCACATTGCGAGTTCTGCTTTGGGACGTGGTAATGTGGCAAAGATTAATGTCAGTCAAATAGAAATTCCAATTTTCATGTTTTTACAGCTTTCGTGATTCTATTTATACTGTCATTATAAGGCTCCCGCATTCATGTTTTGGTAGTGGCACATTCATGCAAGCTTCTTAAATGCTTGGGGGGTGTAGCCTTTCAAGGAGTGCCAAGAGGCTTTGCTCACTCAGTGTCATTTCTACTGATGACAAGAGAAGCTCCCTTTAATTATTGTTTAAAAAAAGCATGAGGTGCTGAGCGATGGGCTGGCAAGACGAAACACAAAAAGGGGATGAAAATCAGGTTGAAAGGAGAGAAGAGCAGGACGCGAGCAGAGAAGAATGAGGGGACAGATGATTAATTGAACATGTTGGTAAAGAGATGCACAGGATAGTTGAAGATTGTAAACGAGTTAGAGAGTGACAGATAATGGTTTTACGTTACTGCAAAGGACATACCACCAGTTCTTTTTGCAGCACTGTGAAACACTATCCCATTCCATGTCTACTGTACATAGAGAACATGTGAGCAAGGGGCCAATTACATTAAATATGTTTTAGTTGGCAAGTCCCTGCTTACTGGCCTCCCTCCTGAGCATAAATTGGTCTTGACTAGAGCCATTTCTGGACCTAGACTACATTAAAATATTCATAAATGAAGTAAAAAAAAAAAGCAAAGCAAGAAATCATTCAGATAATTAATTGTAATTTCTCTATGACTTGGTCATTACTTACATATCTACCCTCACCACACTTGTGATTATTCTCATATTAATATTGGCAAGTGTATATTGGGAAAGAAAGCTGAGGGATGATGACTAAATGACAAGGGAGCTTAGTGTCTTTGCAAGGAAGGAAAATGACTTGGGGTTGTTACATCATTAACCCTTCAGTTTATAATGTGAAATCAGTGTTTCATCATATTTAAATCCTACAAAATCTATTAATTTAGTTATTAAAATAATCAAATTATTCTGAAATATTATTTTAGCCACAAAAAGTGGTCATTCTTTTCATTCTCTTACTTCCACACACATATTGTTTTTAAAAACTTGACCAAGTAATCACGTCTTTCTCTTGCTGTTGTAACTAGATTATTCTTAAATCATAAATTGAAAGTCACCATTGCTGTTTACCTGGACATTTCAGAAGTCAGGCTACTGCAAAAAAGTGGAGAGATTTTTAAATTAAAATACATTAACAAATCCCATGAAAAATCTAAAACCTCAAACTTGTCTGTCACTTCCACTTCCAACCTTTTCATACCTGCAAAAGACATAAAAATAGGTCATTTGCATGTGCCCACAGCAGCTGGGTTTTTAAAAGGTTTTAAACAATCTGTGTTTTATTGCTCAGAGGAATTGGCTATATCAGGTTTTGGATACATAGACAATGTCTTAGCAGACAGCTATATGTTAATTTCTTTGTTTTAGTCTTTTCATGGGATGGAGAAAAACATTTCTTTCATTTTGACTCTCATTTTAAAATGCATCTAAATATGGACCTGCTGATGTAGAACATCCAGATGTTGTTTACATCTAGTTGGCATAATATACAGTTCACACATGGTACCAAGATTCACCTCAGAGTGATCACCTATGATCAAATGTTGCTCTCCAGCACACATTTGTTTCTGCCATTTAAAAAATTATGGCCACTGCCAAAGAGGAGACTCTTTACATTTGGCACTCAGGTACAACCTCAGATGAAGATTACAGTGTCATTCTAGTACTTAACCTTGAACATAGAGCCTCAGTTTCCTTACTTACTTGCTTGTAAGCAAATAAACTGTATGCAGTTGCTGTGCCACATGCACACTACAAAGTTGACCTTCAGTATGGTCAGGGACACATGTGTGTGTTCACACTGTACTGCAAATGGGGTCACATGCCTTCCTGACCACCCCCCAGTGTGGCTTGAGTGATCAGATCTTAATGCATCCTGGATGTATTTGGATGCATTCACACCTGTATTTACAGCTGTCCACTTATGATCGGATTACCAAAGGAGCAATTTCATGTCAAGTGCAAAATGCGCCCTATAGATGATGTGATCATGCCTGCGAGTCAGTACAGGGTGTCAGGATGCAGTCCCATAAGGCACAGCCATACATGGGAGGGCCCCTCAAGGGGAAAACGAGGGATTAGACAGGGAGCGCCTTTGGGTGGGGGCTAGGGGTGATGTCAGCATGGCACTCCACAGCTTCTAAAAATGACTCCAGATGATCTGACACACAGCCAAACTCTTCACATTACCATGAGTCAACAGGCCGAGTGGAGCACTGTGAGAAGAAGGGAGAATGGGCTAAGGGGACAAAAACTGAGACATTTAATACTTGATGGAAAATATGTAGAGGATCCGACACACGAACACAACCTCAAGCACATCCACAGCTTTGCACACACACACACACACACACACACACACACACACACACACACACACTCATACACACGCAGTTTCTCCCAGAACATTGCTGGCTAAAGTGATTATTAACACCTTGTGACCCCATTTAATGCTCTTCTTGCTTTAATTATCTTTCCACGTGTGCCTTTTAAGGACAAGCAGAAGTCCAGGTTTTATGTTTTAAGGTGAGTTCATATGTGTGTGTCTTTGTGTGTGTGTCTATTAGTCCACACATAATAAATCCCTCTAACCTTCTGTACGTCTCCTTTATCTTGTTCAGAGTGTTTGAGGAGGTGAGAGACGTCATGGCTGGCTGTAAAACAGTGTGTACATAATAAAGAAAGGGGCAGAACATAGCAACATCTCCATGTGTGGTTCTATCAGCACATCTTGACTCACCCACTCCCTCCAGTGTGCAGGGAGGATCCACACCATCTCACCCATCCCAGTTTGCCAAGTGTTGCATGTTATTTAAGTTGGTGACATGGATGTAAGGTTATATTTACCATGTTTTTTTCTGCCAGTGTCCTTTTGCTGTTTGATATAGTATATACATGTACTGCTCAATAAAACAGTGAATCCTTAGACGTGCTATTGTAATGACTGTATGGATGTTTAATAAAAGTTGTATTTTATTATATATTATGTGGATTTCTACAGAGATTTCATAAAATGCTACATATAGTTTTAGGCCAAATGTTGAGGTTTATAGTATTCTGATGACCTAAAATGCAGTATTTGTGACTGCAGTGAAACGGGGGACAGATCTGCTGGCTTTCTAAGGATGCCAGGGTGGCTTTGTGAGTTCAAGGTTTGATTTGTGGCATACAACTATGGACACAGGTTTGGATTTATCTGCCGAGATTGCAATCTCTCAGATTTCTGCTGCCACCTCAGTGGTGTGTCACTCAGATTATTGACATTTCACATTAGGAAACTCTTTAGAAACTGAATTTACAGACTTTGTCATCAATAGTTTATATATTGGAAGCAAATTCTAAACAAGTCAACTTGTATTTATATAATGCCACTTAACAACAGAAATCTTTCAAATAGAGCAGGTCTGCACTGTACTCTTAATAATATTAATCATATCATCATATTAATTACAGATACCCATCATGAGTAAGCACTTGGTCAAAATGGAAAGGAAGAGCTTCATTTAAGCAGCAGAAACCTTGAGCAGGAGCAAACTCACGGTGGGCTGCCATCTTCCTTGACCTGTGGGGTTGAGAGAGACAAGCACACAGGTTGGACGCTCATGTGCTTGAGGGAGCAAACAAACAGAGTTAGAGCGATGCAGTGGTTTTCAAAGGGTTTGCAGTAATGTCGTCTGCAGGTAATTGTGGACTACACTGTCACTGCCCAACGCCATCTTAGACAACAATTAATTTATTATTAAAAATATTTTTTTATTATAATCTTTTTATTATTTTAATACCAAAACTTGCTAGAGCAGAAACTATCTTGGACTCAACCTGAGAAGTGGGGAAGCTGGAGAACTTTGTATTAAATTCCCCCCTATTTTAAATCTCTACAAACAGGGCAGCTACCGAAAGGCCAGTTATCCACGAAACCACATCCCTTCTCACTACGCAGCCAGCTCATTTATATTCATCTTATCATTCCTCTGTACTGGTAAGGGACCATAGACATTTAATTGATGCTAACTCATCTCAAGTGTCCAGACTGTAGGTTATCTTTTGTGATCTCTGATTCTTCATGTCATTGGTACCTGAAAAAAAAAAAAAAAAATCAGAAACAGGAGAAACAGGATGACACTGCTACCATCTATTGGACAAAGCGTGTCATAGAACAGTTTGATGAGTATGAGAATGAGGTAAATTATGGCCTTCACAGTCACCACATCTCAACCCAAACTTGACTTGTAAGACAGTGCTCTGCAGTACCGTAATCAGAGAAGTGGCGTGGTTACTGCCCTCCAGAAGACTCCAGAGACTTGTGCCGAGGAGCTTGAAGCTGTTCTGGCAACACATGATGGACTAACGCCATGCTCAAACACTTTATGCTAGACTGACATCAATAGGTGCATCTCACCAAATTAGTGGTAAAATAAAGTAATTCAAGTTTTTAATTAAAAAAAAAAAAAAAAGAAAGAAACTTTCATGTATTCTATATTCATACACCTTAAAATGAAGTGATTGAAATGTTTTGTGCTTTTGTGTTTTAATTTCGATTATTATGGTTACAGCTCATTAAAATTAAAAATGCAGTATCTCAAAATATTAGAGTACACATGCAATACAGAAATGTTCAAGTTTAGATGAGTATGCTCCTTTAGTACAAATTATTGGATCAATGCAGAGTGGCATGGAGGTGATCAGTCTGTGGCACAGCTGGAGTGTTATTGAATGTTATTTCATAATGTTAAGTGTTATGTCATAATGATTTGGCAACCCGTTATGAAACAATCACTTTAAGCAACTTCAATTCTATTTTGAATTCTGAATTCTCCTCCTCCTCCTTCAGACTCTGGGACCTTGACACTTCTGATGTTGTCTGTGGTTCAGGAGTGGCTTGGTACTGGAATGTGACAGTTAGAGCCTATTTCCTGAAAACATCTGTGTGTGGTAGCTCTTTGATGTAGCTTCAGCTTCAGTCCACACCTTGTTTATTGTCAAGCTCTGCTCTTGAATTGGCTTTGCTTGACAAGGTTGCAGTCATCCCTGTAGCTTGTGCACCTTTTAGACATTGATTCATTAAGTAACATTAGACAGTAGAGTAGAAAGTCAATTATATTTATCCTCTTCAAAAGTACCAATGTATGGCTCTAACCCTAGAACTCTACACTCAACATCTCATAGGCCTACTGGAGGTCACAGAGGATATGATTGATTTAACACTTGTTTTTCTCCTTATTTGCTGAATTCCAAGGGCAGAATGTGTAACATTATGTATATAACTTTTATGAAAACATAAGGAGAATCAATTGTGACTAAACTCTAGAGAGAGACATTAAGATTAGGACAAAGGCTGTGACTTTAATGTTTGTGGTTAATGTGGTGATAGAAAAGTCTGCAGCTTCCGCCCAGGTTTGTGTCACACCTACATTTTTAACAAATGATCATCTGTGAAACTGAACTCAGATAAAATATGAACTATAGTTTTAGCTCTGCTTATTTTTAATTCTGTCAAGACTCAGTGTTGGTTTAAAATGTAACTAAATTGTATAAAGTTTTGAATAAATTTGATATACTGTAAATCTTTTTACAGTTTAAACTGGTAAGGAAAACCAGTTATACACAGTATTTGTTTGGTATTCAGCACCATATTATTAACACATTAACTTTCCTGCAAGTTGTTTCAATTCCGTAAATTCTCTGTCACTTTTCAGCAGCAATCAGCAGTTAAAATTCATTTTTGAGAACGCAGTGTGGTTGAAACATGTTTCCTGTTGCTTCAACAAAAAAAAAAAAAAAGCAGATGTCATAGAGACAGGAAAGCTGCTGTCCTGAGGTGAGTGTAGAAATGAATGTGTCACACACACCCATAGTCTGTAGTCTATTTCCTTTGCCAAACTTCACGACACAGCAGATACACGGTTCAATTCAGCAATAACCATCTATGTGCAGTTCAATGGAAAATGTGTCTTATCAAGGTCTTCTGTGTGATATGTAAGTTTTTTCCACTTATCAAATTATTTTAAAAATGCTTTCATGTACATTCAAATAGAATTTTTACTGAAAATTCATCATTATTTGGCAGATTTCACTGCACTTTGTGCTTCTCTGGATTCTGAAGACGGTAAGACACGATTAATATGTCGACAAAACAGATATATTCAAGGCTTAATCTGTTGTAAGATTTTTATATTAAATAAATATTAAATGTTTTAATCATCTGTTCTAAATCAGACAAAGAATATGTTTAGGAAATAGAGCATAGATTATGTTAACGTGAGGAACACAAAGTACTTTGTTGTCTTGATGCAGTTGATAGTTCCTATAATTAACCCTTCACTCGTGCAAGTTTGTATTTCAGTATTCTGCAAATGTTGTATTTTCTATTTGTATTATGCCTGCTCTTGTTCATCCAGTGCATGTGATGGACAAAATAACAATTTGTATAGTCATTATTTTATTTTCATTTCATTTATCTAATACAATAATCATTTGTCTATGAAATACTGTAGTATAATCAGTATAATCATCAGTATAATGTAGTATATCAAGAATATTTTAATAATAATAACTAACCTCTTATTTTATTTATTTAATAACCAACAGTCTAAAATCTGGCTCAGTTTGCTGTCATATATGACACAGAAAAGCGACAAATCTTCACACACCTGATAAGCAGTAACCAGTAAATATTTGGCATTTCCTTGAAAAATACTGCTGTTGCTGTTGAACACCTTGTCTTGGCATTTAAAGCATGAATGAAGGTGTATTCTTCATACCTATTCTTTCTTCAATGTTGTTTTGCTGTACAATAATCAAAGAGGAAGAATGATCATGCAGCTTCCTTCAATTATTTTATTTAATTCACAGTGGAAAGGCATTACTTCCTCAAATCAATCAGCTGCTTCGTAGAACAGCTGTTCATATTGATGATATTTACATGTACAGTAGGTCACAAATTATATATGAACTTAGTAGACAATCAATAAATTAAAACATGGTTCTTTTTAACATCACTGCGGTTTGACTCTGCCTTTTAGAAGAAACCTGTTCAAATGTGCACATTAAAAAAAAAAAATTGGGTTACATACAATGTTGTAATTATATTTGTTTAAATCTCATTTAAGATGCACATTCGTAAATGCACTTAACACCGAAATTTGAAAAAAGAATAACACAAATTAAAAATTTTACACTAAAGCTCCTAATGCCAGTGGCTTTTAATGGGGATGGTGATTTCAACATAATGTTATTTTCTAATTATATCATTGTAATCAATAATATTTTCCAGACTCTCCTGTACTATATCTGCACATTCTGTCAGAGTGGGTGAAAGTATTTCCTTCTGAGAAAGTGGTGTTCAACTGTAGTATCAGTGACACGTTTGACTGGAACATCATCTGGCAGAGAGATGCAGATGAACTGCAAGATGCAGGTCCAAACGTGTTTGTCTCTGATGAGGGATCGGTCCTTACAATCACTGCAGCAACACAAATGGCGGGAAATTATTCCTGTAAAGGTCGTCACAAAACAAATGGCAATACCACTGAAAGTAGCAACGTAATTGCGATTGACATTTATGGTAAGTTCCATTACGTATCATCACCCATACTTTTTATATGTACAGATTATATAACTGAAATGTCACATTTTCTTTATTCTTTCTAATAAGAAAAAAACCCCAAGGTGACAGTGAAGCGAACTCCCGACTTTGACAGGATCTTCCCCGGAGAGACAGTCATCTTCAAATGCACGGTTGACGTGCTCTCTGCGTGGGAATATGTGTGGTCCTATAATGGAGTGGAAATTCAAGCAACCGCTGGTGATACTTATGTCATAAAATCTATAGCTCGTTCTAACAGTGGACAGTATCAGTGCAAAGCCAAGAGAGGCAAAGACCCATTCTACACAGAGGATGGTAAAACATCTCTGCAGGTCTCGGGTAAGCATACCTTTGTACGGCGGCACCAGCTAGGTCCAACTACACTACAACCATACGACTATTTCATTAATTTGCATGAGAATTTTGGATATACGTATAATACTTAAATATGAGAATCAGGCAATATGAATAGCTAATAATGCATTTGACATTTTTGCGTCTTCAAGATTTATTTGTGGTGTACACTTTCAGACCCACCTACACCATCTATGAAGCTGGTGTCTTCCTGGTTGGATGTGTTCAAAGAGGAGACGGTGACCTTTAGCTGTGAGGTTGACGACTCTCATTGGATGTACACCTGGTACAAAAATGAACAAGAGCTCCCAGATGAAAATGATTCATTTCTCAATATCACTTCAGTTATGCAAATGAATGAAGGATACTATGCCTGCAAAGCTCAGCTTCCATCCAGAAATGTCAAGTCTGGATTCAGCAACAGAATGAACGTCATAGTTTATGGTGAGATTTCATGCATCTGTATAGAACCTGCAAACATTAACTTCACAATAATCCAGCAATTTTAGGGCATATTTTTATAATTATAATTTTATCATTATTATTTAAATTAAATTTGAAAGCAATGCTCTTTGGCCTTATATCATTTTGTAGTGAGTTATTTTGCCAACTGACCTACAGCTTTATCATGCTAGTTCACTCTCACCAGTCTCTTAATGTTGTTCTCAGCCACAGCAGGATATACATTAATACCCACTACACACTACCTGCTCTGGACCAAAGGGCAGACATTAACAAGTTAGCTTCTTTAGACATCTAGTGACTATATTGCAGCTTTAATCAGCTAAACAGCAAAATGTTTCCCCTTAAGAGTTGGTAGAGACAAAAAAAACAATTATTAAATTTTATAAATTTATAATTATTTAATATATAGATATATTTCATAGTAAATAAATTATACTATGTAAGGGTGAACACTGGAATTAAGGAATATATCCAAATGAATTATGTCCTTAAATTTCTGTTTGCCTACAAGGTCACTGTGTGTATATATATATACCAGCAGTAATATTGTGTGAACTGTTTTTTTGTTTTAGAAAACACACCAGAGCCAACAGTGATCAAGGCCCCCGATTTCAATCCGATGTATGTTAACGAAACAGTGAACTTCACTTGCACTGTCAATGTGTCCTCTGGCTGGAGCTATCAGTGGTACAAAGATGGAAATGAGCTCTCACCATCTGTCACCAGCAAGACCCTCAGCATCCCTCTCAGTTTTTCTGATGGGGCCAATTACTCATGCAAAGCCACCAGGAGTAAAAAAACATTTACAAGCCACAGTGCAGAAATATCACAGGATGTTCGTGGTATGTAAAACCTGCAAAGTTGTAACCTATTACTGAAAAGACTGTGTTCAGGAAAAGCTAAAAACTATTTGCTGTAAATGTGCTATATGCTAATCATTTATGTAAATGAAGTTGTCATTGATGTTGGCACACCTTTAAAAAACAACATTTTTTTATTTGGTAAAACAGCGGGGCATCGAGCTTCCGTTATGTTATGTCCTTTCTGTTGAAACAGGATGTTGTGGTGTGGTACAAAGCAGGGAGGGATAGCTCAGATGTGTGCTGTATTATTTATGTCGAGCTGGAATAGTTATAATGTGTTAAATTTTATCATACATTTCCAGTGTTTTGATTTTGCAACTGTTCTTTTATCTTAATAATGTACTTTATTAAGGCAATTGTTTCTCTAAACCATGTGATTAATGGACTGTGTTTTGATTTGGCATCATCATCTTGCACCCTGGATGTTTAGGCTGACAAAGACATTGTGGGTTCTTTGCTCTGTAAGAAGAACATGGTGGTTTTTACTTTTTGTTAGAAATTAATCAGGCAAAGCACCATTACGTTTTCTGTTTTTCTTTACTGGTTTCTTACTTTAAACAGTTTAAATGACCTTTTTTATTAGTCTATATTTACATTTCCCCCATGAATCTCCTTTTTGTCTTGTTAATTTTTGACTGTGCTTTAATTTTATGAAGTCATTTTATCTGGCAGAGAAAAGGCTAATAATTTTCAATATTACATCTTTTTGACTTATTGAAAGTAAACTTAATATTTTGATGTATAAAACTGTGTCTGTCTGACAAAAAAAACATTCAAAGACATTTTAGAAAATGATCTGAAATGTAAATTATTTACATCAAAGAAGATAACCTGAAGATTACTTGGTAGATAGTTGGTTTCAGCCCTACAAAGATTTTATCTGTGTGTGACATTGTTAATGTGTCTTGCATATTTTTAGAAATTCCTGTTCCGACTTTGAAGAACATGACCCAGTGGTTGGATGTGTTCCCCACTGAGAGTGTGATGTTGAGCTGTGGGATGGATGATGACTCTGATTGGAAATATACATGGTACAAAGACGGACAGAAGGTCAAGCCTGATAATACAGTGTCTTTTAACCTGAATGGAGCAACTCTTTCCATCAGTTCTGCTTCAGATAAAAACTCAGGACAATATCGCTGTATGGGACAACTGCAGGACAGGTCTGTTGACAGCATCTTTAGTTCTGAAGTTACTCTCACAGTGTATGGTGAGTTTTCTTTCAAATTTACATGCAGTTTATGGGTAATCTGTAATAGTGGATATTTGCTTTATTTTAGGTACAATTAAACATTTTGGGGAATTAGACCACAAGGTTAGAGTGGGATAGATTTCTGTTAAATGCATTTTGTATACTTTGCATCTTTGTAATTTTTACTTACTGATGACAATGGCATGTTTATCTACCCTCAGATAAGAAACCCAGTGTCATACTGACACAGGATCCAGAGTACAAGGTGATGTTTCCCGGAGAATCAGTCACCTTTAGCTGTCACATTAATGTCTCCTCTGGATGGGAGTACCTGTGGTACAAAGATGGCAATGAACTTGGTGTATCTGAAAACAAGTATTCAGTCAACCCTGTTGAAACAGGAACTAGATCATATAAATGCAAAGCAAAAAGAGGCAGGAGTCAAGTCTTCTTCACTGATTCTAGTCAGCTTATACGCCTTAACGTTGAAGGTAAGTTTCTGTTGACTTCCCCAAAAAACATTTGTTTTGTTTTGAGTTTCTGCATTTTGTGTCAGTTATGATGCTATTATCTGACTAGTCAGATATTTTATGAGCAGTTAAGAACTGCTTGTATGACAGAAAACACATATACATTTCCTCTGCTTTGTGTCTCTAGCAAAAAAGCCGAAGCCTTTGGTGACCCGAGAGCCAGACCTTGACCGGTTGTATGTTGGAGAGTTGGTGTTCTTCAAATGTGAAATTGCAAGCTCATCTGGTTGGGAGTATCATTGGTACAAAGATGGAGCAGTACTTTCTTACAACAGTAGCTTTACAATCCATCATGCCAGTTCATCAGATAATGGACTTTATCACTGCATGGCCAAAAGGATCAAAACAATGTACAGTGCAGAGCACAGTGATAAACTAGTCTTACAAATATCTGGTGAGCCAAAGAATGATGCTTTGTATTGATGTCTTGTGATGTGTATTTAGAAGAATAATGCCATTTCCATCGGCATTAATGGATGTCATGCTGTCTACAATCAAGACACAACTCAAGATATTTCTAAGAATATTAAAAGTGACTAATATGTCTGTCTGTTTTTAGAAATTCCTGTTCCGACTTTGAAGAACAAGGTCCAGTGGTTGGATGTGTTCCCCACCGAGAGTGTGATGTTGAGCTGTGGGATGGATGACGACTCTGATTGGAAATATACATGGTACAAAGACGGAGAGAAGGTCAAGCCTGATAATACAGTGTCGTTTGACTCAGATCAAACTACCCTTTCCATCAGTTCTGCTTCAGCCTCACACCATGGAAAATACAACTGCTTAGGAAAGCTCAAGAGCAGGTCTGTCAACAGCACTTTCAGTTCTGGACTAACACTTAGTGTTCATGGTGAGATTTTCTTCTTCTTCTTTTGTTGGCACAGTTCTTTGGAATAACATTTTTTAATTAATTGTTTTATGTTGATTTGTCATATGGTCAGTGAGCAGTAATTCTAAAGCAATAGTTTGATTTGATTTTTGGAAAATATGCTTATTTGCTTTTGTGCCGAGATTACAAGAGCAATACCACTTTATGTCTGCCATGTTCAATATAAAGCTAGAGCCAGTTGACAGTTGGTTTGAAAAAACAGCTAACCTGGCCCCATCCAAAGGTAGAAGAAAAATAAACATCCACCTATCTCAACGAGGCCGGGCTCCCAGCCACATGAAGCACACAACCCCTCATGTAACCACAAATGGTCATTTTTGCATTTAATTTATTTAATTTTTTTATTTTTTGTTCTATTATCAAGATTAAACAAACAAGGTTATATTAAGTGTTAATTAGTGAGTATTATAGGAGCTGGTACACAGATTTTGTTACCTTTGGACAGAGCCAGGCTAGCTGTTTCCCCTTGCCACAGATCTCTATGCTAAGCTAAACCAGTTATGAGATAAAAAAAAGTGATATTAAAGTTCCCATCTATCTTTTGCAAGGAAGTGAATAAATGTATCTTCCAAAATGTCAGACTTTTTCTTTAAGTGAACCGGGGGAAAAGGTAGTTTTGAAAGAGAGAGAGATATTCTGGTAATTCTGGTAAGTAACATAGAGTGATAGGGAATATCAAAGCAGCCATTTGAGGCATCGAGCTAAAGGCTAGCTTTTCCCTTCTGTGCAGCGTGATTGCATTTTAATGATGCTTTACTATTTTCAAACTATTATTACCCCTCAGATACGAAACCCAGAGTCACACTTATGCGGAATCCCAAGTGTGATGTGTTGCACACTGAAGATCCAGTCTTATTCAGCTGTCACGTTAATGTCTCTTCTGGTTGGGAGTACCTGTGGTACAAAGATGGCACAGCACTCACAGAATCTGGAAACATTTACAACATCAGTTCTGCTGTGATAGAAAACACTGGATCATATACATGCCAAGTTAAGAGAGGAACAGATCACGTCTTCTATTCCAACCAGAGTCAGGCTGTAAAGCTCAACATCAATGGTAGGCCTTGTTTCATTTGCTTCCTCTTCCTTTTTTTGTACATATGAAAGAGCTGAATGTGTTTATCACAGTTGTTATTGTGTTGTCTGCAGAGCGCCCACAGGCCCATATAATGCTGTTAACTGGCTGGTCAGAAGCCTTTTCCACTGACACCTTGGTGCTCCAGTGTGTGGTGCAGGATAGCCAGGACAAATGGAACTACACATGGTAATACACCTGAAGAACACGCTTCAATACAAGGAATTTTTTTCTAAATGCATTCATATGTGGATTCTCATGTTTTTGAAAATTCAACAACAATGCAGAAAATTGAACCTAAAAATTTTAAACAGGCTCCAAGACACAAAGCAAATTGACATCCTCTCTGAGAGACACAAAGTCACACCCCAGGATGACCCAGACCAGAGCCCCTACACCTGCTATGGCACTCGAGTCGGGAGACCATTTTATTCAAAACAAAGTGATTCTTACAAGACCAAGAACCTTCGTGAGTACAAGTGAAACCTGGAAGTTATGACTTTTTATTGTACAAATAGTCTCTCTAATTCTCTCTCTCTCTTTTTTTTTTTTTTTTACGTTTTTAATTGCAGTTTTGAAGAGAAGGGTACTTCTTTCCATCTCTGGCTGTATCTTCTTTGGCCTCATTGCAGTCTTCCTCGGATGCATTGCACTCAGAGTCTTCCACAAACCAGGTGTTATTTTAGCTATGGACATTTTGAATCCTTAGCTTCAATGCAAAATTCTAAATATCAGCATTATTAAAGCAGCTGTAATCAATATTGTATTAAAAAGTAATGTATCAAATGACACTGTAGACATTTGAGATGAAATGACAGATAGTAGTTATCACTTGAACCTTTATGTGTTTATTGAATTTATAGAATTTCATAGTGAGTTTCAGATGATCCTGACTTCTTCATGATGTAAATTTTTATAAAATACAAACAAAAGTTACCTTGTTCTATAATTTCTTATCAAATAGATGATGATAACGACAAGCCAGAAGAGGAAAACCTGTTTCTCACCATGGCTCAGATGAAAGACCGCACAGGTATGCTGTGATTTTTGGTCCCTCTTTTCAAATATGCAGTAGATACTACCACCCACTAGTAATTCATTTCTGAGCTATCTTTGAATTTAATGTTTGCCAAATTCCCCACAAACATTTTCAAACTGGCCCTCAGTTGTGCCTTTCTCCCTCCTGCAGATGTACCCTGTCCACTGGTTGATTACATCACAGATGCAGCACTGAATGAACCACCTAAAGGTAAATGACACAGATATGCATAAAACGGGCCATTTAAAAACTTTTTTTTTTTTTTTTTTTTTTTGGTTATTTTGAATAGTACTGCAACTAATGTTTATTTTCATTCTTGCCGATTCTCAATTAACCTCTGATATGTTTGGTCTATAAAATGTCAGAAAATAGTGAAAAGTCCATCCCACTTATGGTTATGCAGATGACAAAAGATTAAAAAAAAAACAAGAAATAGTGGCACACAACTGTCTATAAGTAGGGACTTTTGGCTTAAATGAGTATTTGATTAAATTAGTAGTTGATTATCATAATAGTTGCCAATTCATTTTCTGTCAACAACTGATTGATAACAAGTTGTTTTGATTTTATTATTGTATAAAACATCTGAAGGTCCTTGTTTTTTGCTGACTGACTGTTTCTCCTTTATTTGTTTGTTGTTGTTGTTTTTTTAAATTAATCTGACCTGCAGAAGGGGATGAGAATTGCAATGAAACAACACCACTACCCATAACCACACAGGAGGACCAAGGTAATACTGCAAATGCACTTTTCTAATGAAACAGGTTCTCTATATTGATGGGTGTTGTGCCAGTTTCTCTGCAGCTGAAACATAATGTATTATCGATCCATCTTTCCACATCTCACTCTTTATGTCTTTCTAGCTGAGAAGACAGAGAGCCACGATACAGAAGAAAACAACGGTGGGCTGGTGTCCTTCAAACAATGAGTCTCTGAGGATGTATTCATGTCAGTTTGGCAGAATATAATTTACAGGCTGAAAATCTATAGACTTGTTCAGCCCAGTGAGGCTTTAATGCATCAAATGTTTTAATGTTTAGCTATTGCACAATGCTTATTACTAGCAGGACAAACAAAAGTAAAGTGGCACCAAGTGGAGGCCAAACTCTGCATGGTGGATGTCATATGACATCTAAGGATCAGCTTGTCCTTCAGCTTCTTTTCAGTCAGTCTTTCAGCCTCAGTTTTGCTTTCACCTCAACATTAAGTCTGCTGGGTTGTTTTAATTGATGAGCTTCAAAGACACAAGAAGGAGGCTGATAAAAGTCAAATAAATTCATTTGGAGCCATCCTCTCAGGACAGCATTGGCAGCAAATTTCATAGGAAGATATTACACACTGGTCAATGGACAGACAAAAATTGCAAAATAATTGTATATGGATTTGTTTTCCATACATTTACTTTGTTGCACAATACTGGTAATTTTACATTATACATTTAACATTCTTGCACTGATGAATTGACTGTCAAAGGTACTGTTAAACTATGACACATTATTTATGTGATAAGCATCAATCATATACATTGTTCACTTTCAGTTATTGCATGCACTGTACACAATGTGATGTTCTGTGGGATAATGTACCAGTTCTCCTTCAATTAGTTTTTAGTTCTTAGAACAAACACCAGGTGTCAGTAGAGAGATGTTATGCTTATCCAAATCTTTCAGCAACAGTTATTGCTCTGTGATCAGTTGGATACTATATGACACATTTATCTAGAAATTCAAGCATTTTGTGTTTACCTTTCAAATTATCAAAACAAAAAATACAAAACGTTGTCATGAGTGTTCATTAAAACATATGCTCAATGAGTAGTGATTTCATAAGTAGGCTGATTTGTGGTTCAGTCAGTGGGGGAGATCTTGTTTGCCTGTAACACTAACAAGACACAAAAGAAAGAGTAATTATCCAGCCAAACATTTAAAACAACAAACAAAAGGTGTTTACTGACACAGAAAAAGAACGGAGACACTGCAAACACCACACTTCCTGACTCACATCTACTTGAGGATATCAGCCAGTTTCTCCACGTAGTACTCGTAGTTCTCCTGACAATCCTCCCAGGGTGTAAAACTCTGGTCCTCCTTCTCCACGTATGTCTCCCAAACATGCAGGAAGTCAGATGGCTTCATCATCCGCAGTTTGCAGCCAGCACTCACCAGAGCCCGGAGCCCTTCTACTATCTCTGGCTGCTCCCACTCAAAGAGACGGGAGCAGAATATGCAGAGACGGAGCTTTTTGCGCTGCTGGAGGATGCTGGTCAGTTTGGCTGCACAGGCCACACAGGGACTGGATGACACATACCATGTGATTTCATACTCTTGGGAAGAGTTAGGCAGCACCTGGAAAAGAAAGAGTCTGGGTTTATGGAAGCATTGTGGAGAAAAGGGCAGCTTGTAAACTAATAGATATCAGATCCAATGGGGTTTGACTGTGAGAGCAGCTGAGTGTGAGCGTTCATTACCTGTTGAAAGAAGGCCTCTTCAGCATGAGCTGTGGCATGTTCATCCTCCATATAACCTTTCAGAGGCTCTGTGCTGCCTCCCGCTGTATCCACTCTGAAGCACAGTAGGGTTTTGTTTCTCCCCGATGAGTACTCCACGTTCCTGAACTGAAACTTGAAGTAAAATGGGCTCATCTGTTCCCTAGTGAGCAGTGAAAGTGAGAGTTTCCTTAAATCCAATATAAAGTATTTAGCGAATATGAAAACACTTTAACAGCACTCACTCTCACCCTCATCATCATTAGTTTTTTTTTTGTTTTTTTTTAGTGCATCAAGATTAGATTACCAGGACTAAGTGAAAAAACAATCAGCATGATGCATCTGTCAATGATACTTTGAAAGTAATTTGTCACCTTGCACTGGTAACTGGAAATGCCTTCCCAGGTGAAAAGGCATTCATTTCTTTGCCTGACACCAGGAGCATTAGTCACTCATTTTATGATGAACTTTTCAACCATCTAAGACAGGAATGATGGTTAAAAAAAAAAAAAAGATGACGGTGAGTCCTCAATATAGACTATGGTGACACAGTGAATAGAATATGACTGAGTGTTCCTATAAATATTATTAGCTTTCAAATCATCCTGTCATGTCTAAATGTGCCAGGTCCTTTGTGACACTACCACTGTACAGAACACATGCCTGTCCTGCTTTTCTTTTGCTAGGCCATTGTTATATTGTACATGAGTGGCCAGATGGATTGCACAAATAGATCTCTTATAGCTTTGGTATCAAACAGCTACTCAAAGGTACAGGAATGGGTAACAGATGCTAGGCGGAGTGATACAGCACAGCCCAGCATCTGTGTCAGGTCCGTGACTCATCCCTATTCTTACCACTGTGTTAGTACTGATAGCAGGTGCAAGTCATTAGTATCCTTCCTCGCTGAAATCAAGTACAGAACACACATTGGGAACGATATGACCTAGAGAATGACAAAATAAGGAAAAACTACTTCCTTTACAGAAGAAATTAACTAAAAAGTGCATGTGTTAAAGAGCAAAACAGGTGCGTAAGTAGGACATACTGACTCTAACTCTTGTGGTTTATATACTAAATCTTACCCACCCTGTGACAATCTCAAATGGTGGCAGTTCGATGGGCTGAAACTCTCCATTTTCTTCACTTGCCACCGCCGCCTCCGTTCCTGTTGCCCCTTCACTTTCCCCATTCGTATTCTCTTTTTCCGTCTTGGGCTGCTCGGGGGTCTTCTTTGCAGGTTTATCCGGCTTCTTCACATTTTTTTCCTTCCCCTTTTCCTTTTCTTTGTCCTTCTCATCATTTGGTTTGGTTTCTGCTTTCTTCTCTTTCTTCTTAACACTGACCCGGCTGTTTCTGTCAGCCATGATTTTGTGTAAGTGGGTGACAGTGTTAGATAAAGAGAGAGAGGGAAGGAGAGAGCGAGAGAGAGAGAGAGAGAGAGAGAGGGGGAGAGTTAGGGTAAGTGGAGTGATAACCCTAGTGGATTTACAGAAATAGATCCTATTGTGTACCATGGCAGGAGTCACAACATGTGCATGTCTGGCCAGGACAGGGGTAAGTGCTTCAGTTAACTTGCTCCCCCTCTTTCCATGCCCTGGCTATTAAAAGGCCAAACACAAGATTGAGTGCCAGTGCTCTGCATTATGAAAGTAGTGCAGGAGAGGACTTAGATTTCTTCCAACCACTCTTTATGCCAAGAAAGGAAAATGCCATATTTATCTATAAATGTACTACCTCAAACAACGTGTGGCAGCTTTTGAATCCATCAGGCTTTAACTGTCAACAGGCCAGCAACAGGCAGGTTATTAATAACGGTACTTGGTTATGTGTGTCTGTGTGTATGGGGTAACCAGGGCTCTGTTGACACTGAACACTACTTTTGTTTGTGCCAGCCTTCATGTCCTGGAGCCCATTAGGCCTTAGGAAGGCCAGCTAAAGGGCACCCCCAAATAGGAAAAGATTGTGAGCTGAGCAGTACAAATAAATGCAAAGCACAATGTGTAAGAAGAATATTTGTCTCTGGAGTGCAGTGTGGCCAGTGTCCATGTGCCCGTGAGCAATCAATCTATGAAATCACCCTGCATCAATGTGGCCCTCTGCTGAGGCCATTGTGTGGGGGAGGGGAAAATTGGTTTTGTAAGAGTGTGTGTATTTCTGTCTATGTGTGTCTATATACGGACAGAAAATGGCTTTCTGCACTGCAGATGTAATAACTTGAGGCATAAGGGAAATGGTGGGAGGGAGGGGGCAGTTCAATTACAATTTCCTCCACTCCCTCGGCCTTAGTCTATGCCAAGTAATTCATTTCAGAGGCAATTACCAATAGGACTGCAGCCCAGCCTGCTCGTCTAACTCGAATGGATGAGCTGTCACAGCCGGGGGGGGGGTGCCTCAAGCTGCTCCACATACACTCACAAACAACAACACACCCATGGGGATGAGCAAAAACACACCTCTCAAAGAAAAGATAACCACACTGACACATCCACACAGATATCTAGAGACACATCTAAATCCACAGAGACATCCTGGGGTGATAATCATTAAGATCACAGAAATCTTTGATAATTGTGATCTATGAGGGAAATCTCATTGTATCTCACACAGATTAACACACATTCCTCTGGAGTGGTTTTCAGCAACAACAATAACAGTAACAGTGGGATGAAGCTGTGTTGCAGTTGGTGAAAAAGACACTTAATCCTAGTGACAGCTCTTATCATTGCAATTCCTTCACAACCACTCATCTTCAGACTGATTGATGCTGTTGTGTTACTGTTCCTTATTAATCACAAAAGCTTAATCAATGTGTTTAAATACTGTGTGGCTGTGGCTCTGATGTAGCATTGAAGAACAAGGCTACAGCAACCACACATATTTTTCTACCATTTATTTCTAAAGCCTTTAGCAGTAAGGTTTTGTGAGCCTAGTTGGCAATGAGGATAAAGGCCGTGTAAGATGTGACTGGTGTCTGCCTGCTGACTCAAATCTAACTGTAATGGAATTACTCACAATTACCCAGCCTTCCCTCTGGCCCAGCCCGGAGTAACAGAGTCTCTGAATAAAGGCGAACTTGCGCTGCAAAATTCACAGCTTTTCTTCAAAGCAATGCCCTGCAAAGTTGTTTCAAAAACATTTCCATGATGGCAGGCAAAGCAAAAAGTCTCTGTAATGCCACATGCACTCATTCTCTTCTATAGCCTTGTAGGGCAGAGGCAGGGTCAAAGTCATTTCAATTCCTCAAAGTTCAGAAGTAGAATTGGACATGAAATTGAAAAAGGAAAAAGGTGCTGATAATGAAAATAAAATGGAATTCACCTCTCCTCTGACAGACCACACATGGAGTTATAAAGGGCTGACAGAGCAAAATATGAATGTATTAGGGTCAAAGAATGGGATATATGAAGTAGATCTCAGATTTTCTACACTGTAAAAAAAACATAACGTGTCATGTACACATGGACTTACATCTGCAAACTGCACACGCCTCTAATTTAGGAAGTAAAACTCATTTATTATGTCCCAAGGATGAGGCATACATATATATAGAGAAAAAAAAGCAATAAGGGGATGACATATTGGTTACCTGCTCATATGTTCCTTAAAAAAACAACATTAAATGAATTAGTCACAACTTCTAGAATTAGTGTATATCAGTGAAATTATATGCTACAGTATGCAATAACTGACCGTTTGGTTATTGTTGGTATATCAGTGTTGGCTGGTACAGACACAAGCTGTCTTTTGGGTTGGGATGATAGAGAGAGTGGGGTTGTGGTCTTTTGGTTGTCTGGAGACCCTGATCAAAATAATGTCAAAGTAAATTTACAAGTCTTGATCTGCATCTAGTCCCTTCAGCATGTAGTATGATCGTCTGTATCCAGGCTACAAGGTAAACAGACAGAAATCCATACCTACTGTAGTTTAGAAAACCCTCCTAAACTGAACCCCTATCACTGAAATGGTTAATTCACTCCATTTCAGTGTAGTGTGAAGACTGTTATGTTGCAAGCTCACTCTCGTTAGAGAGGAACAGAGGTTAGTATCCAAGAAGTAACATTACAGCAAGTACAAAGCTATCAGTTGTTGTTTAGTTATATGAAATGTTTGAGCCTTAGCTCTAAGTCCATAATAATCTGTAATTGGCTTTGAGGTAGATGAGCGTCTCCAGGTTCTTTGGTAAGATCCAGCCTCTCTCTGGCCGCAGGCAACACCCAACAGTAGTGAAAATATTCCCCACCACAGTGCCACAAGCAGGTATGGTAAACGCCCTCTTGGCCACCTGGGCAAGGAGAGGAAAATCAATTGCTTTACGCCGCCAGTAATGCAAAGCCTCTTCATCTGTGGGTTCCTCTCGTAGATACACGGTCAGCTCCTGCTCTAGGCTCTTGGCCTGTGTTGTGGGTCTCTGCTTGATGAAAGAGAAGAGCTTACAGGGCCGAGAAAGTGAGGAGACCGGTGATGGAGCTGGAGCAGGAGAAGTCTTGGATTGAGGGTGTAGGTCTGTGTTGGGGTTTATGGAGCTGGAGGCTGTGGAATGTTTGGTTAACTCCTCTATGAGAACTTGTCTGTGCCAGTCGGGGTTGCTGCTCCAAGTGAGCTTGAACTGGGGGTCCAGAGCAGTGGCAGTGATGTACAGGGGGTCTTCCAGGATTGGCGCCAGTCGATGCTCTACAGCCTGGCTAAGGCCCACCAGGAGAGAGGGGCAGTGGGGGGTTGATGTCTCAGAGAGATGCTTACGAAGGCCCAGGACACATGGAAGTCCCAGGCTGATGGACACATGCCTGTCGGTCTGCAGGTCTGCCTGTCTGTCCCCGTGCACCATGTCCCAAGCCTCAGTGAAGGGCTCCAAAGTGTCAGTGAGCTCCCTCAGGAGGGCTCTCTCTGAGGCACCCAGCGCCAGCTCCCCAGGACCACTCATCTCCTCCAGGAACTCCACCGAGTCCAACAGTCGTCGAAGCACCTGCATCAAAAATAAACAAAACAAAAAAGTTAACATTTTTATATATATACAATGGTAACACCTCACACCTATTTAGCATTAATAGACAATGTATAAACAAGTAATAAATGGCTTGTAAATAACTACAATGTAGTTGGAAGAAAATTTTGAGCAATTATTACTGTATTCATTACAATAAACCCTGTGAAAGCCCACTAAGTGGTGATAGACAATATTTAAAAATACAGAAATGTAACATATCTGTAATCATACAAAATATGTTTTCATAAAAATGTTCATATGTTCTTATATATGCTTACAGTTATTTTGTTTGATGTTTTATGTTTCTATTAAAAGTGTTGTTATATACTGTTATTAAAACTTACTGCGACATTTTAAAAATGAAATATTGATATTGTGTTAATAACACATTTGATAATAGCATCATGGCAGGTTTTTGTGTCTGGTGGTTCTTTTTGTTTATCAGTTCATTAAGTGTAATTGGTCTTTTTGTTTTTTGCTTTTGTAGAGTTATTGTTACAGACTCTCTCCCTACACTTCCATGTGAAATTAATTTGCCAAAAAAATAGAAAAGACACAATAAAAACAGGTGAATTTGAATCTTATTTTTTATTTTCTATGGTTACTATGATAATACTTCTTGTCATGAATTCTTTTGGCGTCGATAATCATGTAGTCAAAATCTGATATCATGACCTCCCTAATGTCACGTACCTTCAGCTGAGCAGCCCAGTCGCTTACTGCAGGAGGGGTATTTCTTGGTCCCCCCAGTGTCAGCCCAATACCATCAAACACCTGGCTGAGTTTCTCAGGTGGGACAGCAGAGGTAATGTAGTTGTAGAAACAGGCTGCCTTGGCCAGTGTAGAAGAGAGCTGTGGACAGGAGCGTAACCCCTCTCTAACACACTGTTCAAGAGAGCGAGAGAAACAGTCCACTCGACAAACACCAAGACCCTGCTCCCACGAGTCCTCCCATTCTCCTTCATCACCCCCATCACCATGGCCATTCCTGATCCCTTCCTCCACATCGTTACCATTGCCCACCTCTTCTACATCGTTGTCATCTTGCAGGTTTGCAAGAGGAGGTGAAATCAGGAAGCCAGGGAGACAACATGGCTTTATGTTTATTGTTGCCAGAAAAGGGTCCGCAACAACACGAAATGCTCTCCCTGACACCCCATGAGAGTGACATACTTCATCAAAATCTGAAAGTACACGATTCCCAGAGCTGCCACCAGTCAGGGGAAGGCACGCCAGCAGAGCTGAACGCATTTGCCAGTCAGATGTAAGAAAATGGCAGGTGACACCGAGGTACCTGCGGAGAGAGACAGAAGATTCAGCAGTGAGAGACTCCAACCAAGCTGGATTTATGTTGTTTTTGTTTGATTTTACATCCTTACCCTGATGTTGCTCCAGAAAAGCCCCTCCAGAGATCCAGGCTGAGACTGAGGGCATGTGCTGAGGCGAGGGCCTGACGGGTAGTCAGCTGGACTTGGTAGGCGTAGGCTGGGAGGAGCTGGCTGTGGATGTAGTGCTGAGGCTCTGGAGTGTACCGTGGCTCCAAGAGCTGCAGCAGCTCTCTGAAGCCCTGATTTTCCACTATGGACACTGGCTGCAGATCACGCACAATCATCTTAGCTATAGCCTCAGAGATCAAAACCTACAGTGACAAAACCCAGTGTAAATGACCCTTATATTATGTTGGATGAAGTCATTACAATGCCACATTGAATCAACACTTGCTATAGGTTTACACAAACAGAGGGACAGTTATTTGCAGCTCAAGTGGTAATGGACTATGATACACACCTGACGTGGGTCATGTCTGTCAAACTTGGTCACCCCTCCTCCTGAACCTCCTCCTACTCCTCCCTCCACAGTTCCCATTCCTCCAACACCTCCTCCTCCTCCTCCACCCACTCCAGCACTGATGGGAAGAGTGTAGCGGGTATTCCCTCCATTGCTGGTGAAGCTGTGCAGGGAACCAGAGGAGTAACCCTCTCTCTTCATATCCTTCCTTTTCACAAAGTCATCATACATAGCCTGGTGCTTGCGCTGAATGGGAGAGAGATGGGGGGGGCAACAATGTTATTGGTCCACAAGTCCAACACTTAATTCAGTGTTGAGGTGTGTACATCTATCCATCATACTGTCTTGTCTAAATATCAGTATAGGCTATGAGGAGATACAGTGTGGGTAAAGCTGGCAGTCAGGCTGACACTGTGTAGTACACATAAAAAAAAAGATACTGTAAGGCCAGGAATATGACAATACTGTGCTGAGGATCCATCCCCTTCATGTTGACAAGCACACAATACATTTTATTTTGAAATCATTACCTTCAGATGTGTTACGAAGTTGGACGTGACGCTCCGTTTCGCCTGGATCCTGGTGCCACAAGCCTTGCAGTTGGACTCGATTTTGCCATTTTCACCTTCAAACACTATATTAAAGTAATCCAAAATAGACACCTTCGAAACTGACGCCATTGGAGCCAACAGTTCCTCTGCTCCGGAGTGAAATCAACTTGCGATCAAGGGCAACCTGAGTCTGAGGTATCAATCTCAGCTCGGCTCTGATCCTGAGCGCAGGCCGGCGTGTTTACTTCCCAGCCCTGGATCACACATCAACAAATGTTGCTGTCATTTGCGCAGACAAAAGAAAATTGAATTCCGGGCAGGTTTTGACGTCGCTCGCCGCACGTCCGAAATCGGCCACAGTCGAGGCTGCACGGGAGGCTGCGGATGTCTGGAAACATCAATAACCTAACAGTCGGGCTACATCCGTTGTTCCTGCGCTCCCATCCGTCGATCGGACGCAGGCGGAGGGGAGGCAGAGCGGTGTGTTTCATGGAGGTATATAGACAGTATTATAATTGGACCAGGAAGTACACACAATAAACGGGAGTTTCGGATGCCATTTCGACAGTTCCCGGTAATGTTCGGCTGTCCCCAGTCAAGATGCTTGGATGTGAGGGTGGTGACGCTCGGTCAGATGTTTTCAATTATACTCATGTCCTTATATTAAGAGGAGGCGGTTTTCTTGCTGATATAGTAGCATTCCCAATATGACTTGAAAGTAAGACCAGACATCTTTATGTGGCATAACATTTTAAAAAGGCCGACTATTCAAAATGTAAAAAATAAATAAATAAAAATACATTATCTGTATTAGAGACCATATGGAACCAGTGTTTAATGAGAAATCAGTTTTAATTCATTGGTTTATTAATGGTTAATAGATGATCAAATCTAATGCTTTGCAAACCATTAATAAGAATGTTTGACCATTAACAAGAAGTCTGCTTGGACCTTATAATAAACCCTCCATTCTGTACTTCAGTAAATCAGTGCTACAAAGAGCTGTACATACACCAGACAGCAAAAATAAATATAGCATACATCTTACTGACATAAAACAGTAAAGAGATTTAACACTGAAATCCAAAAGCAGCGTATAAAACATAGCATGGCTGAGAGGCTAATCAATATGTACGGCCCATTTACCTTCTGGAAAAGGGCAGCAGGGGACCTGGTCCAAAATCTAGTCTTATATTTATTTAGCTTTAACTGCATCTTTACCAAATAGAATGAATAAAAAATAAACAAATTTTCCAAAACCTGGCAACTACAGTTCTGATTAGCTTTTAGCTGATATATGAAGCATCAGTAAATGATGTATTCATAATTTATTATTCATAAAATGAATATTCGGTAACATTCATAATTAATAAAGCCCTAGTTTCAAATCATAAACCCTTTGCTGCCTCATCGGAAAATGGTGGCAATCATTTTTTGAAAAAGCTCAGACAGGTTCCATATTAATTAATATATTTAATTCTACAACAAACTTAATTGATCCTGAGAAATTCTCCAAGACAGCCTTCACAAACACATCCATCTCAAGCAAGCGTCCCATTTAGTCAAAACAGCACAAACCAGCATCTAATACCAATTAATCAAAAAAGAACAGCTACATTTGTGATCTTTACTGAGAAATCCATGACTTAAAGTTCACTGGGCCATGAAATATAATCTACCAACTCCATCAGTCGATCTCTGTGGCCTCCAGCTCTCATCAGATCATCCCTCCAGCTTCGCCTCTCTGCCTTTATTTAATCTACCACCTTGTCCAACTGAGCAGCTGAGCAGATTTTCTGCTGGAGAACGTGTTTGTCTTTCATGTTGTTCCTCAGCTGGTGTCTGGTGTTCAAAACTGCAGTCTGAAGGGTTGCGATCTCAGCAGACAGCTCTATAACTGTAATAAGACAGAAATAAAATAGAGAAAATGAAGGATGAGGAAAACTATTAACTGGTAGTTCAGTCACAACAGCTTTTATCTTGCATACATGCATGTAAAATACTACTGTCACCAATACAATTTGTAATTTTCTTCTTATATATCCTATATCTTCTTATCTTATATTAGTTGCTCACAAATACAGTGGACATATGTAACATGTAGACTTTGAATTACCTAGTCTTAAGTGACTGTCGACAGTAGCCGGACAATACAAATATGAGTCCTAATCCTTAATTCAATTTCTGCAACTGTATCCATGTTAATTTATTTACATATACACATCTGTATCCATCCGTTATAGGGAGTGTACACATCCCTGTGTGCTCAGTAGACTGTATATCCATAAAACCCATGCAGCCCTGTGAGCTTGTCAGACAGCAGCTAAAGAAAATACATGCAAATAAGCAAATAATCAAATGAAGAAAACATCAGCCAATTACAGAGATGAGATGCAAACACTGACAGCACAAACAAACACAAGCAAAATGAGATAACACAATACAGAAACTTGAGGTAGTGCAGTCTTTTAAATTTTGATCAGTCTTCTCTATTAATATGGGTTTTGTTATGCTGCTTGAGTGATCTCAAATAAGCCAACGTGTTGTTCAATTTGTTCTAAATTCTGTGCATGTGTTGCCATGATGGTGAAGATATTTTCTTAATTTGCTTGTGTGAGTCACTGAAAGAAACTGTTGAAACATGGCTGTTTGTGTTAGATGCTGCTTCTGTGAAAGAAAACCATATCTATCTTTGGCTATATCTAATCTCATCTTAAACCCAAATTGTAGTTGTAACATGTACACTTGTTTGCACACGTAACACGATACCTTGCTTGAATGATGACTGTGCTTGTTTTAGTGATTGTGGCACCAGAATCCCAAACCACTTCAGCGGATCTTGCTGAGGATTCTGGTCACTTTGTTTTCCTGGAGTTGCTTCAGGAGATTTCTCACTGCTTGTGTTATCATTTGCTTCTTTTTCTGTGATATCCTTTTTAGGTTTGTTTCTTCTCCTGACACCTGTGAAATTTATCAGAATTGTAATAGTAATGAATTAAATAATTATTGAATTTATAAAAAAAACAAACAGAATAGTCAATATAAATAAACCATGGTAGACTCACTTTCTTCTTGAGGTCCAATGTCCTCTATTGACCTCACATCTTTTCCAGACTCTTTACTTTGTGTAACTCTTTCTGTGCAGAACTCCACCTCACCATTGTCTAGTTTTCTGTAACACACAAATCCCAGTCACAAAAAGCATGTCCAAAACTCACACTGACTCACCATGGAGCATTAATCTGATTCCTCACCTGGCATGAACACAGACCAGTGGCTCGATCTCACTTGCGTACTGAAGTGCAGAGACCTGTTTGTTCCCCATGGAATATCGTGCCTTGGACATAGTGAACCATCCCTGTGGGGCACACAAAATGTCAACTTTTCATTGCACGTTGATGCCAAAGTGGAAGAATACAAGTCCTCAGACTTCATAAAAGATGATATGATGGATAGCTATATTATAGGAATAATCCAGAACCATCTGTAAAATAGCAGAATAGGGGATCAGGCATCCTGCAGAGGGAGAAGACAGATTCCGATTGAACGCTGGAGGACAGGTTGGGGTTTACAGAGTCTTGGTAAATAATCATTTAACTGCAAAGCTTGGAGAGAAAAAAAAAAAAAAAAGACCTCACCCTGATTAATGGATTCACTTTGTATAATATTCACACACTAAATTACATTACATTGCCAAATATTTTACTGCACCTACACATGTACAGTATTTTTTTTAGAAATGTAAGGCACTTTTGATTCTTACAGACCCCCGATCTCAGCATCATGGCGCGACCGTGAGATTACATGAAGAGACAGAAGACACAGAGAGTTCAAGAATATATATTGTTTTGTTTTAGGTTTTCTTCTCTTTACTGCTCTTTGTATGAAGCCAGCTGACAAATGATAACTAGTGAGAGCATTACATTAAAAAGCATCCTTACTTTACTTTTACTGGCCAAAATGTTTGGAAAACAGCTGCAATTACTATTATTTTTTCTTTATTGGTTAATCTTATTTCACAATTAAGCATAAGAACTATGAAACACATGAAAACTGTGAAAATAATTCCCAATATCTTGAAACACAGGGTGACATCATTAAATGTCTTGTTTTGTCAAATCAAAAAAACAAATCCCCCAAAATGTTCACTTTACTCTAGTGCAAGACCAAGAAAAAGAGCAAATTGTCATATTTGAGAATGTGGAGCCATTAAAAGTTTTATTTAATTATTAATAATTTATTAATCAACTAATCACTGCAGCAGTGGCATATGCATTTGAAAATAACTTGTGCTAAACTGATGTCTGCTGTGTTATACTTAATCCATGTATACATGTGTTAATCACTCTCTCAATTAAACAGTTGATATTTTCTAGGAAATATGAGAAAACACTGAAAAATGTCATACTGCCCAAGTCAACATATTGAAATTATTTGTTTTGTCTGACCAATAGTAAAAAAAAAAACCCAGAGTTTCACCGAAGAATATAAAAACCAGCAGATACTCATTTTTGAAAAACCTGCAACCAACGAATTTCGACAACATTCAAGTTTTAGCTCAGAAGGATTACATTCTTCAACATTACAGCTTCAAAAGCCTTTTTTTAAAACACATTTCTACATGTATAGACACACAAATATGGAAGAATACAGATGTCTGAGGGTGGCGTGCTTTCTGAAGGAGATTACAGGTGCAGTCAGTGTTTGTTTTCTGTGATACCTGCTCGATGAGAGAGTTGAGCGTGGCTCGTTTCTCCTCCAGTATCTCCAGCTCTTCCATGAAACGGAGCAGCTTTTCGTCCAGGGACAGCGAACAATCCTCTACTTCTGGTGCACCCATGTCGGCTTTCTCTCCCAGCTCCAACCCTTTCTCAAAAAGACTTTACCGCCGTCGTTTTCACTATAAAACCAGCCGTCAACGCTGGAAAAAGCTGCACTATACTGCTTCCGTTTACTATCATGTGACACGTGTGCCACGTGATTAAAGTCGTGCGCACGCGCAAAACCCACTGAAGTAAAGCGTGAAACTCGTGCTCTCTCTACAACTTTGTTGTAATATGTTATATAATTCAATGTGCCTTGTGATCATTTTCTTGGCAGCCAGTTCAATGAAAGCCAGTTGTATATATATCTTCATAACTCGGGCCCTACATGCCGGACACTTCATCCTACATGCTTACTGTCATTTTTGTCTTGTTTTGTTTTTTAGATATCACATGTAATAGTACTCAAAATTATGCAAATGTCTTTATAAGCCTGATCCAAATTATTCAAAAGAAACCAGTTCCCATACCGGGAGTCGAACCCGGGCCGCCTGGGTGAAAACCAGGAATCCTAACCGCTAGACCATATGGGACCACGACAGCCCTCCGTGGATTGACTGATATTAAACAGACGACAGACAGTGACCGTCTGGGTCTTTGAAACACTTTCTCCAGTAAAAAGAGCAAATGAGAGCAACAGTTGGATCAAAGGCCACTGATATGGAAACGTTTCCCTCCAAAATGTAGTTAAAGTATCAGGTAGGTAGGAACGAAAATACACAACTTCACCTAATGAACCAGGTTACATTTCACAATCTAACCTCAAGGAAACTTCAGTGTAACTTAAATACCAACTACGTCTTTAGGACACATACACAGGCCAGGATCTGGTCTAGTTCACAGCGGACTGCGGAGGACTTCCTGCCCTGATCAGTTTCATAAAGGCTCTTGCAGGTTGTCGTAGCATGACTCCCGGTAGCTCGCCGTGATCGTATAGTGGTTAGTACTCTGCGTTGTGGCCGCAGCAACCCCGGTTCGAATCCGGGTCACGGCAGGGATCAAACCCTGGCACGGCTTGGGAGGAAACCTTTTTCTTTTTGCAAGACGGTCAGTCTTTTTTAATCCACCTTTATGAATTATTATTATTATTGTTGTTGTTGTTGTTACTGTTGTAAAGGGATTGTCTTTTTACCTGACATACTTGACTTAATTTCCCTCCGGGGATAAAGTATATCTATCGATATCTATATCTATATCTATAACTAGTTTTTTTTTTTTAAATAAACCCTGTTCCCCTATACCCCTTAATTATCCCCTTCCTTTTTTACCTACTACTGTCTTATCCCTTGTACCCTACTTAATAATTTTGCACTGCTTTTTTACTTTTCGCTGCTGCAACACCGCAATTTCCCCACTGTGACAAATAAAGGACATTGAATCTATCTGTCGATCATAGTCAATGCCAACAGCTGATAACTTTGAATGTACTGCTCGTGTATGTGTTTGTTTTCAATTTTAATGTCCTTAGTGTGATTTAATATTTCATTACATTAAAAGCACATATTATCTCTGAAATACAATGAATTGGAAAGAAACAAACACCTCAAACTTGCGCTGAAATGCAAAACGTGAATAAAGGTAATGAAATATGTTCTTGTAAAATCATCAATATTTATCGATATTGTTACACAAATCAACCTTCAACCACTGATAAAATAAGTCATTACTTTGTCTCTGACAAAAGGGGACAGTCTTTCGGAGTAAGAGGAGCACTTTCGTTGGTTGTTGCCAACGACAACGTTAATGTTCCGAGATGACGAGCCAATGAACGAGCCGGTGGATCGTACGTGTCTATGCATACGAGCTTCTGATTGGTCTCTGTAATTACAAGTCACCGCCCCCTCCTCTTGTGAGTTCCGAGTTTGACTTCATCTGCGCTAGTCTGGCATGTAGTTAAATCAGTGGCAGACTATTGCGTCCAAGATATTAATCATTTTTTTGTATAGTTAATTTTTATATACTTTTTTCTCAGTAGAAAGTCTGTACTGCTCGATGTTTGGTAAGGACCTATTGATAATTCCTATAGACTGTTGTATAGCTCCTTGAATAAAACCTTTATATTTTACAAACCTTTTATAGTCTCTTAAAGTCTTAAAGTTATCTTTAATACCACAGTGTTGAAATCAATCCGTTTTAAGCCTATTGTGGACGTTTGTTATGTGTTTCTTTACACAGATCATGGATGCCTCAGCAGCAACAGGAGCTCATCATCCCTACTGGCCAAGGGACCTTTTGATTCCCACTTATGTTGCCAATGACCGACCTATGTCAGAGATCCTGGTGTTTCTGTTTTCTGTGTCCGGGGCATTTCTGCTTGTGACCTGGCTGATCACAGGGGCCACTGGCAGGCTGGGGACGTGGAGGCGCCTGGCTGTGAGCTGGTTTGCTGTCTGTGGTTTTATCCATGCTGTCATCGAGGGCTGGTTCTCACTGTATTATGATATTATTCCAGGAGATCAGCGCTTCCTGTCACAGCTCTGTAAGTATACAAACAAAAAGCATCTTTTAGAATAAAGTTCAAACGCATTAGCTATATCATGTGTTCTTCCTTTTTTGAGGTGACTTTCTTTGGTTAATACAGTATGTTTGATATTTTTCTCTCACAGGGAAAGAGTACTCCAAAGCAGACAGTCGATATGTAATGTAAGCTCATCTTTGCACAGTTATGTTAAACTTTGGCATAAAAAGAAGGAACACTGCTGTAAGTCATTGCACCCTGTTTATTTCTTTTCTGCCCAGAGCTGATAACTTTACTGTTTGTATGGAGACCATGACTTCTTGGCTATGGGGACCATTCAGCTTTTGGGCTGTGTTTGCCTTCATAACAAACAAGCCCTACAGATTTGCACTGCAGCTCATCATTTCATTAGGTAAGAAGGTGCTGCAACTTTGTGCAAGTGTTTACATGGGTGGCTTAGGTTGTTAAAGCTAAAGAAAGTCAGTGTCCAAGCTGCCCTATTTCCACTAGCCCTTCCTGACTTGAAACAAATATTACCTCTTAAATGTACATTAATGGTAGTAGACCTAGAAACGTAAAGGTGGGCCTACATCTTACAAGTATCGTAATCCAATGAATGTCTACATCTTATCACACAGGTCAGCTGTACGGAACTGTGCTGTACTTCTTCACAGAGCACAGAGATGGCTACGCTCACAGTGAGTTGTGGCATCCAGTCTACTTCTGGTTCTACTTTGTGTTCATGAATACATTGTGGATCGTCATACCACTGGTGCTCATCGTGGATGCATGGAGACAAATGTCAACAGCCCAGGCAAACCAAGATAACACAAAGTCACACAAGTCAAAGAGGCAGTAAGCGGCAACAGGCAAAGCTGACTCTAGGGTGGTGGGACACTACAAAAGGACAGACGACTGGGAGGAGCATACACTTTGTATTGAGAAATAATAAAAGGCAAATTATTTTTTACTTGGTTTGAGTTGGACATGCTTCATCTATTGTTCGTCATGCTGTACCTGTTGCACCAAATTTGAAGTTCAAATACAAACAACTGTCAGCAAATAATCAAATGTCATTTTAAAGTGAAACTTGTTCCTTGTGCATATAATAAAGCTTTGAATTTAGTTTGGTAAAGCCTCGGTGCGAGGAGCAAAATAAATCATCTTTTTTTTTTCCCCAACACCATCTTCATTTTCTTTAAATTTTGCACAACTTCATGAATGCACTGAAAACTGCCTTTGGGGAAATTAACTGCCTCTTCACGCTGAATCAAAATTTAAAAACTGACTATAGAGGGAAAGCAGCTGAGTATGTTTACTTGCATACATTTAATACATTAGATAGTCTCATCACTACTCGTTAGTGCCTTTATACCATGCACTGCAAAGAGCACTTCACACAGTTGTTGATCATGTCCACTACACAACAATATCTGACATTATTGTGTGGCCGTGTTGTAGGAAGCCTTCAGCCCAACACGTGCAACATTTATTATTAGTTAATGTACTAAAGTAAACGTGAGCATTTTCCTTTGGACGCATCGTCTTTTTCGAGTCATCCCTGACACCAATGCAATTTCAAAAACCTGTCTGAATAAGTTAATGACGAGTAGATCGGTAATTACAATTCTACACAAAAGAAATATATTTACCAGATGATGAAAAAGCTAAATGAAGACGGTATGTAAGTCATGTTATTTGAACAATGTCCGTGAAGCCACATCATGTCACGCCGAAATAGCTCAGTTGGGAGAGCGTTAGACTGAAGATCTAAAGGTCCCTGGTTCGATCCCGGGTTTCGGCATTTTGAGCCGACGCGGTACGACAGCGTGCCAGTTGCCCAGCGTACATCGAGGGATCAAGCACGACACCGTGCGGTCGAACACAGCGTTTTTCAGGTCTGATTTCATGTTTTGCGCAGAAAACCACCCGTGGGGGATTCAAACCCAATGCCGCACTGTGAACACAACCAACTCCAACAAGAGTCAAATCCCTGTATTAAAAATGTCATGCAATGAATTTTAAGAGTGATCGGGAAGAGGATTTAAAAAATCCAGCGCTGCACAAACTGGCAGCAGCATTTTTCGGTTAGTTGAGATGAAGCACAATTTAAGTAACTTTAATCTATTTGTGTGTTTGACTATAATGATTAATCTAAATTTAGATAAATGATGCATTAACACTCCCTCTTGATCCAAATGTGGCACTTTTTCTTATTTATTAATCATTAATCAGCAGGTGCTTCGTACGTGAAATTTGAATTGGTGAAGCACCTGGTAACTGCTGCTGTCAAATAATTGTATTAGTATTTCTTTCTATATAGTAGTGGAGCAGAATTATAAAGTGGTATAAAAGGGCCATGACCTCATGCACATCAAACTCCCAGATGAGCTTATTAATTGCTGCAAGATAAATTATTCACACAGGGTTTTTACTTTGTTACATTCAGGAAATTCACAGTCAGTGTCTACAGATGCACTTCCAGTTAAAACACAGTTCTGTTGATAATATCTGATGATGAATCACTAATGTTTAATCTTCAGCTGAACATTTTGCTGAGTCTCAGTCCCAATTGGACATTTGTCTCTTTCTCCCTACTTGCTATGTCCTTAAGTGCCTTCAACGCTGCAGGTGAATCTGGTTGTAGCTTCAGTAGTTTTCTAAATGCATGTTTGGCCTCCTCCAGCTCATTCGCCTTCAGGCAGGCCTGGCCAAGCCGGTACCAGGCTTTAGCCCCACCCGGTTCCAGCTCAGTGGCTTTAGTTGCGCTAGCCTTTGCCCACTCCGGTTGGTTCAGTTTGAGCTGGCACAAAGACATGTTTGAGTGCAGCTCTGCTTTAATGGTTTTGAATTCAATGGCTGAAGGAAGGTGCTGTTTTTCATCACCATTGCACGTGTCTCTCTGTTCCTCTGCTTCTTGCTCTCGTCCTTTTTTCTCCAGCTGTCTGACGTGGCCATGGAGAGTGATGAGGAGCTTGAGGGCTCGGCTGTAGCTGTCTGCAGCTCCCCACACATCCCCACTCCTGAATCTCACTCCACCCCTCTCCTTGTGTGACTTCACCCACTCCCATTTTTCACCAAGAGGCATCTCCCATGATTCCCTGCCTGGCGTGAAAGCTTGGAGTTCAACTGTGGCGCATAAAGGTAGGTGCTCCTCTGCAGGTTGAGTAGCAGAGACATTTGATCCATTTTCAGCTGGAGAAAGTAGTATCTGTGTAGTAAAATACAAAAATTAGACATTGTGCATAATTTTTATATTCTTAGAAAATCAGATAATAATGTGATACATAATGCTACAGTTTGTAAATTTAGCCTTTCAGCCTTAATCAAGAGCATTTAGAGCAGAAACCAGACAAAAAGTGAGATTACTTGTAGATTTTGCTAATGAAAATGCTGATTTTCTGTTTTGAGCTGAGCTTTCCCTTTGCCGCTCCCCCAACTTATTTTTCTTTTCAAACATCTGCTCCACAGACACTTTTGCTCTTCTGTCAAACTATCAAATTATAACAAGCTATTTTTTGCTGTTGTTGTCTTTGAATGCCACTTGACAGATTTGATAGTAAAACAAAAAAGCTTACTGACAATATCAAGTGCACAACAATGGGGGGAAGTTATAAATCAAGTGATATAGAGTTTCAAAGTACTCAAGGACTTACTACACCTTTTTAGTCATGCCTTAACAAATCACTTGCGTTCCGATTTGAATCATTTCAATTATTTTTCCATACTCTTACCTCGCATTTTTCCCCTGCTCTCATCCCCTCCAAACATGCTTCTGTGATATCGCACTGACCCTCCCCCAGCCTCAGCATAGTCCAGTCGCCCAGTGGGACCTGCAGCACAGAGTCCTGACACCTTGGGAAGGCTGTTTCCACTGCTTCTGTGACTTCAGTGACTGATTGGTTGGGTTCGACCATCAGTTTCTCATTTCCCTTATCAGATAATGAACACTCAGTTTCATCCAAGCTAGCTTTGAGTCGCACTCGGACTCGACACAGTGAGCCCAGCCTTGGACAGTGACCAGGGGAACCTGCTAGAAAAGACAGAGACATGCGAGTTTAATTACTAGACATTAAACATATTTCTAGTGTAAGACTATAGACTGAAATTGATCATTTGTATAGAGGAATGAAGTCACGTTGGAAGGGAAACATACATGTAACATATCCAGATTTAGTCGCAGCTTGTTGACTCTCCATTCGTATTTGCTTTTTCTGGACTTTCCAGAGGCCTCGAGGACACACTGACACCCAGGAGGTGACATCTACACTGTCATGGTCGCCATGCAGTGTTCCCAGAGGGTGAACTGGATCCATCGCTGGTTTCACAAATATGTCCAAACATAAACAATCATAGTTTAGCATGTGATAAAGTGACTAAATGTTAAAGCTGCCATGAAACCTGTGCTAAAAAAAAAAAAATTCCTTTCAAAGCTCAACTTGGTTGGAAGGAAAAAAAAAATCCTTTTCTTCAACTTCAACAAAACATCTCACTGGGCCGTGAGAAGATACTAGTATTTTACTTTCACATTTCGGGGGGGGGGACAAAAATCAATCAATCGGGAAAATGGTCGACAGATTAACCACGATGGGAAAGTTCATTCCCAAACTGAGGTCAGTTATTATTTTCCACGTTTTGAAGCCAGCTGCAGTGAACAACGAGGCGGGTCCTCCACAATAACACGATCTCTGAAACCCCAGGTGTGTTGTGTTATCGCTGATTTCAGCGGGTGGATTAAAGTGTCTCAGACCCGATAGACCAGGTAAACAAGGTGGCGTTGGATAGCATCATAAAGCTACCGAGCCGAGCTAAAGCTCCTGAACTTCATTGTTTAGCCATTTAACGAACCGTGTCATTTAAAGATATCTCTCTTACCTCCTGTGCAAGTTTAATATGAAGTATTATTTGTCCATTATTAAGGGAACAAGAACAGAGATCACAACAAACAGGCGGTACTGTTTACCTCCTTCTCCTTCTTCTTCTTCTCCGTCGTCGTCGTCGTCTTCTTCTTCTTCTTCGTTTATTTGCGGTCGGCAAACCATCTTAAAGAGGCATTGCTGCCACCAACTGGACTGGAGTGTAAAAAAAAAAGTTTGGGGGGGGGGGGGGGGGTAATTTCCCCAACAGACCTGACAATGAAAAGTCTTGATGTCTTGCCTTCCTCAGTGACTGAAATAGCAGATTTATATTCCCTATAATGAAGAAGTAAACACGGTGTATGTGTATATGTTTGACTGTTTTTGGTGTGTGCATTTCCCAGTTCCCAGCTACTTTATGTAACGTATGACTGAGACCTGTATGACCTGTTGTCAGATGAGTGATGACATTTTCCTCCCTTCTTTTCCAGCTCACCTTCCTCCCAGCAACAATATGTCTTATATATTATACACGTCTTCCACTTTCATTATTATCTCAATATTCCTGCCATACAGTCTGTGTATATTTCCTAATGAATGTTTTTGCTTCAGCTTTGTTTAACATCATAACAATCTCCAAGTCTACGTTCTTTCTTTTTAGCAGCAACCCAAAGAAAGCATGTAGGTATCCCCATGACTTCCATCCTGTACATTTTAAAGAATATTTCATTAATAATATCTGCTCTGATTGATGTTAAACCAGATTTTATGCTTGTTAATGCTGAAAAACAGAAATGGAAGAGACTAAAACTGTGGGGCTGTACTGTATTTGCTGTAATCCTAAATTTTTCTGCTTTTGCATCACAACCCATCCAAACTTGTCTTATTATGTCTGTGAAAACACTCTTGGTAGGATGTGTGTCACAATGTCCAGGTTAACCCAGTAAGGCAGCATTAACTTCACTTTGCTGATCCTTAGAGGCAATTCCCTTCATTGCATGAGTGCCCAGTATATATTTCTCAGGGATGTTCTACTTACTCCCCTGACAAACAACAAAGAATATTTATGACCTTTGTAGATTTGTTTTTGACTTTGTCCAAATGCACATTCCATGTGAGCTTTTCATCAAACCAGACCTGGGAAATCTGACTGCTTTTACTTGCTCAAGAGGTCGAGTATATCATTTTAAAGAGATAGGTGGGATTTTATGTTGCATTGAGAAACAAATGATTTGTGTTTTCACTGCTGATAGCTTGAACCCCCATTTATTTTGACCATTTTTCCACTTCATTTACTGCCTCTTGCATTTTCTTATTAACATAAGAGACAATGTGACCTCTTATCCACAAAGCCCCATCATCTGCATGCAGAGATTTTCCTACATTTGCTTCAACCTGAGAAAAGATTTCATTGATCATTATGTTGGCTGAACAGTTCATCATTTGCCCACACACATTAGCATTTCTCATTGTGTTTGCACAGAATGTTGTTGTCTAGACATATTTCACCATTAAAGACATTTTGTGATTGTATTAATGCATTTCTTATCTTACCTGACAGCCCATGAACAGTTCCTGCCTTCGTCAGATAGAATGACAGACCTCTCACTCACTTTGATACAGGACTGCACTGAATTAGTATTTTTAATTATTCAAATATGAATGAAAAAGCAAAGTGTCACACACACACACACACACACACACACACACACACACACACACACACACACACACACACACACAGAGAGTAAATATCCTGCGGTTAGTTAACAAAGTTAAACTGAACACAGAAACATAGACAAAAATCTATAGACTGAATATACCTCAAGAAACACAAGCTGAGGCTTTTGGAGCAGTGCTCATTGACCCCTGACTTGAACATCATTGAAAAATCTATGGGTAGATGACAAGACAAGACAGCCTAAAAAATCCTAGAATGCCTTTTAATAGTATCTGAAATAATATAAAAAGAATGTGTCATTTCATACCAAAAATGCAGCAAATGTAACTAAGCAATAAACAATGAAAAAACTAAAATAAAATTTAAATTAAAAAAAATTTCAGACATTTATGGTAGTTGTAAACTAGTAACTAAATTGAATAATAATGGTAATAATCTGCAGTAAAAGTGATTGAAAATACCTGTCAAGAATAGAAAAGCTTAGATAGAATATGTAAAATAATATTTGAGAAAACATACAGGTTGTACCCTCAACACTTAAAATATAATAGGTGTATAATATGTGATAAATATTGTGCTTCAAGTTGTAGCTTAGGTCTGTCAAGGAAGAGCTTTAACTCTGACATATACAGGCACGTATAAACACACACACACACACACACAAGCAGTTTACATGTCTGTCTGTGTATTGACCTTTGACTTACACCACTCATGTTTAAGTCCTGTGTGTTAATCTTGCCTGTCAGAATGAGTTAGGGCTCTATCTTTTGAAGCTAGAAGCCATTAGGTCCAGCAGAGGAATACCACAAGCTAAGTGTGTGTGTGTGTGAGAGAGAGAGAGACAGAGAGGAAAAGGGTTGCATTAGATGCAATCTATCCTGTTATATGGGCCCTGTATGACCCTTGATTAGGATGAGACAAGGTAATAAACTTGCTACACTAATGAGATTGCACCACTGGATAAAGAGAGCCATAGGTTTGAGTTTTAGGTATACAGAGGTGAGTCCCATGGAAGGTGTCCAGGAGTTCATGGAAAGGTTTGAAATCCAGTTAAAGTCACTAACAAATGGTGTTTAGTGAGTCAGAATATTTAGTCAGAACAGTGTAAGGAGATAAGATGAGTAAGAAGTTTGGAACCTCTTTCTGTCATTAATTGCATTTTTATAAGTTGCAATTAATTGCTGTATTAGTGGTTAATAAATCCTTTACTAATGTTTTACTTTTCAGTAAAACGGCTCTTTAATTAATTTGTGAGACCCCTCCCTCCCTCCCCTCCTGATTATGAAGTTTAAAGAATATAGTATACTACATAAACCAAACCAAATTAAAGTGCTCCAGTGAAACATCTGCATCTAGTCCAAGGCCTTTGTCTCTTTATACAGACATTTCCAAGAAAAGACATAATGACAAAAAGTTGCTACCTTTTTCAATTAAAGGTTTATGCCAAGATTTCAGATGCTTAATTAATTTTTCCAGCAGGGGTCTCTCTCTTCCCAGCAATATGACATAACTTAGACAGGCTCACCACTGACCACATTGCACATAGCATGAGCATGAATGCAGTCAATATCACTGGTTGGGTTATATTGACAACAGCTTTCCAGCATGTCTGCCCTAATTCTTGTGGCAAACAATTCCTCCAAAATGTACCATTCACACACGGACTCAGCTAGAAGCCTAATATGGACAAAAAGAAAAGGAAAAAATGATTTATTCTGAGCGACTAAGTGAGAATGCAAGGTTAGTCCTCAACTGTGTTATCTGGCTCTGGAAAGTTGAAAAGTTAAAACTGATGATGAACCACTTAACACCTGATATCTTAATATTTTTGACCAACAAGTGTAATTACTATTTTTTTGTGTATATTCAAAAACAACAACGACAACAGCAAGGAATTGTAGGCAGGAAAACTTCCTTTAAAAAGGCAGTAACCTTGAGCAGAAACAGATTCAGAGTGTGAGGCCATCAGCCTTGCCTGGTTAGGTTGAGGAAGAGAGAGCGATAGAAAGAAAGAGCAGAAGGAAGGAACACCATTTAATGATGATAAATAAAAATGGTGATGATACTACTACCACTGTTAGCCTGATGATACCAATTTTATCATCGTTATCATTATTACAGCAATTTTAATAGCAAATTAAAAGATTTAAAATTTGTGTTGTTTTATAGTTGCCTTTTTTAAAAAAAACCTGATTGTGTTTTCCTCTGTAAGAGAACACATTGACCATTTTCAGCTGAGTGCCTCTCTCTCCTCTTAATGACATTATACTGATCCAATAAAGACCCAATCTAGCAGCACTCTTGATTAGCACTTTATTATTTGCAAATGCACTGAAAAGTATTACTGTGAAAGTTAAAAGATTGTCAAGTAGGTCTAGCTGTCAGACAAAAGTCTATAAAAATGTGTTTTAGGACAGGATTGATTGAAAAGCTGAGATCGTGTCAGAACAGGACTGGAAATCTAGTCCAAAGCTGAGGAGCCAGTGCTGCAAAGGCTGAATCACCCTTTGACTTGAACCTGGATAATCAGGCCTCACCCACCAGATAATAAGGAGAAAACTGAGGAAATGTGAGAAGTGCATTTGGTCTTTGTTGGAAGCTGGGCTGCAACGTTCTTGTTGAGCCTTAGCTTGAGCATTAAAGCAGGTAAACAAAGCTATACAGGTGTAAAGATAAAGAAGTGCAAATTATTTTTTTTGCTATTGTGAAAAGACAACATTGCTTGGATCCCTCTCACATCAGACATTGACAGTAACTGTCTGTCATCTGTGTGACAGTGAAATAACATGTGACAAATAGTGTGAACTAATTGCAGCATATGCAGCGAGAACAGAACTGGTCCGATGTGGTACAACACATGCTGTCTTTAAAAAGGGAATGGCTCAAGTGAAACATAAAATGTTCTTCAGGTTAAAAGCAATCCAGGGCCATTCCAGGAATACCTGCCCTCTCTTAGTCTATTGATTAGCTGTACTAGTATTACAGTAATACACCAATTGTACCATCTTACTTGAGAATATTTTTCAATTATATAGATTAGATTTATGAGAACAAAGGAAAACAAGTGCGTGTGTGTATTAATCCCATCCTTTTCCTTGCAGTCTACCCGCACTGTCCTATCACCACTTTCTATTACTCTGTCTTTCCCTCTTTCTCACACACAAACCAGAGCCTTCACTTCTTTAATCTTTCTCCATGTGTTACCCATATTATCTCTTTCTCCCCTGCTTCTCCTATCTACCCTCTTCTTCAACCCCCTCACCTTCCTCTTGGCTCCCACTGACTTCCCCAGCTGGCCTCTTGTGAAATATCCCAGTGGGTAAATTCAGAAGCATGCATCTCAGGGCTTGTGGACTGCACTATGTTCGCCAGAAGGGCGTTACAACCTGCCAGTAGTTGGGTCCAGGGGACAGCAGCAAACTCGGCAGCCAGGGCTTTGCGCTGCTAGGAGGGTTGGTATGACCTCTGCTAGCCTCGCTGAGGGGTTCAACATGCGTCATTCTGGGAAAAGGTGGAGTATGACAGGTGAACAAAGAGGAGAAATGTGCCAGAGAAGATCAGGATAGATAGATAGATAGATAGATAGATAGATAGATAGATAGATAGATAGAACACTGAGCTTGTCTAACATTTGTGTTTGTTTTTTCCTCATGAAAGCTGCGGCCAGCTTGCCTGTAATCCCTCTATCACACATTTCCTAACACTCTCAGACACTAACACACACATATATACACACACATAACCTCCACGACCCTGACCAGGCCAGAGGCTAACTCGTAAACAGATCGGGCCACACCACAGACTGTTTATCCCTCACAGCGAGAGGGACTGCTGCACATAATGTTGTCCATGCATGTGTTGGTGAGCACTTTGAGCACTTTAACTGTAGCCAGTTTTACTCCCTCTGGGTTGTTTGTTGTTTATGGTGAGAGATGCTGACAATAGGCTCAGACCACACTATGTAAACGCAGCGTGTGGGGAGAAGCTTTATTCTACGCGGTTCCCACACTCAACATTAAAACAGCAGACAAACTGGATAAACTAAAGGATCATCATAATTCATCATGATTTATATTAAAATTAGATGTCAAATTTGAGCTGATGAAGCTCAATCCAAAACCTCAAACAACATCATTGCAATCTTGTCTGAAACTGGTGACCACAGACTTATGCATTACTCCACCATTTTATTATATTTTATTCTGAGGTCTTTGGGCAAATGTCATACTGTACCAATGTGCTGCCAGTGAAATGGAGTTTGATTTACTGCAGTTTCGAGGTCAAGTGGGGATCAAGACTGATCCTGAGGCTGATTAGAGGCACTGAAACGATTGGGTCAAGAGAGACAGATGTAACAAGAGTGAAAGCTATCACTCCACCACCTGTGACACCAACATGGCATTTTGTGTCTATCACTGTCGTACGAACGTTGCTTTTAGACCAATCAATGAAAAAAACAAAGCCTGTCTTAGTGCATGGCCTTGTAATTCAGACTGATTGCCAGAGGAGTTGCACAAGAAGTGAAACACGACTTCTCTCTTCTATTAGCATCTGCCAGTTCAGGGCCATTCATCTACATTATAATGTCATGATGAGATTGCTCCAACTGCAAGGGAAAAAACAGGATCCCAGTTCAACTCCCAGGGTAACAAGACATCATAGTATTGCATCCTTATGAGGCAGATGCAGTGTTAAATCCACATCTTATGTGCACATAAGTCATGTTCTTACAGTCTGACAACTGTGAAATGTGCATCAACTGCCATTGAAAACTGGACAATTGTCTTTTTCCAGGACAGAGAGGAAGCGTTCATCAACGCTCAAGCTATGGACCATCATGTGTTTCTCTCACCTCCATCATAGCTTTCTGGATGAACACAAGACATTTTCATCAGCTAATTGATATCATCACTGCAGCCAGTCCAAACTGCTACCAATAACACCATGCACACCACAGGATATATCTTTCGTCCAACTGGCCATCAGACTGTGTAACTCATTGTCATTGCCCTACACTGACAAGGATTAATATTACAATGATTATAAATTTATAAATCAGTCAACTGACAGAAAATTAATTGTCAACTAATGTATTAATCAATTTTCAAGCAAAAAAAACCCCACAAAAACAAAAGTCAAGATCCTGATGTGTCCAGCTTCTCAAATGTGAAGATTTGCTTGTTGGTGGTCAGTTACAGTTTAAATTATCATCACACAAATATCACATATGTCAAACTGCACGTACTGTTATTAACCGCTTTTACTGGTGTTTTTGTTTCTGCTTGCAGGCAGATTACAGCCACTCACACATGAAATCCTACATCAACAACAAGGGTTGCAAGCTGCCATCAGCTTTCAACTTTGTCAATTTCACCTACTCGCTCTTCATTATCCAATTCTTAGGGAATTCATCTGGTTTTGGCATTTTTCTTTTATGGTTGAACTTGATATTTTAGTTTTTCCTTCCAACACTAATATTATAACACAGTCTCGACACTATACAGTTTTAAGATAGAAATTGATGCCCTACACTTTTTTCATACATTCCCATGTGTGCTTTGGACTGTTGGACTCCATTCTGCATGTATGTAGTCTATAGTACTCTTTGGGCATTAAAATGTAATTGGGAAGATTTTCATCATCAATATTTCATCTTATCTCATCTCTCTTACCTGCTGTTTTTCATCACAAAGTGTATGGTTCTAAGACAAAAGTCTTCTTTAACTTCATCGATAAAACATAACATAAATTACATGTTCCCAGATCTTCAATGCAAGCGTAGAATTGGTACCAAAAAATGTGTTTAGTGCTCCTATGTTTTAAGTCCAAGCTATCACAGCCAACCACATCAACGTGTCAGAAGCAAATAGTTACATTTCTGTGTTTGAGACACACAAACCAGACTCCCTTGCCTGTCGTTCTTCAATGAAATTATTTAATTTTCCCCACCCACAGACACACAAAGACGTACAGTGTGCCACTATTTTGCCATTACGGAACACATATATGCTAATGTGTGTGCCCACTAGCAGTGTAGGGAATCTGGCATTAAGTAAGGGTACATTTATTTTATCTGGAGCATAAACAGGCTCCTTAACTCCATTATGTTGTTTCTCTGGGGGCCAGTTATACAGTCAGACCTGCGCAGCCTGAGTAGGAACCCATTGAGGGGAGGAGATGGCTATCGGGAGCCACAGGGCAGATGGGGGGACCGTTTCTATCGATGCGCATGCAGTAATGGGGTCTTCCTGTGAGGGAGCCTGAGGAGTTTCTTTTGACAGAGCTTTCATGTGTTTATTCACTGTTGTGTGTGTGTGTGTTGTGTGATTGGAGAAAGTCACTGTGGGCCATTAGGCCTCTGCACGCATGCATACTAGCACACATCTGGATATGCTTCCTCTCATTCATACCTACATACAGTCTGGCAGTCTATTTGACCTTTTAACAGGGTAATATTTAAGGACTTTCAGATAAAGTCAGTTAGATCTTAGCTGGTATATACCACCACTGCTGCCATATCTGTACACACACACACACACACACACACACCTGCTCATGCCATATCACATCAAGTTTTCTGCTCACTGAAGTAAGATTATTGGCAGAAGAGTCTTTATTATCAACTGTCAACAGAGTAATCAACTAATCCAGTAGGCTGATGATGTATGTGTATGTCTACTGTATGAGCGGACTTGATGTTAAAGTTCCGTTGACATATCCATAAAGATTTTACAGCTGTGCTTAGGTGAGACCTCGACTGTGAGGCTTAGAGTGTTAAGTTAGTGATGTATCAGGTGCTCAGCGTTAACTCTGCACAAGCCGGGTAGACCCACTTGCATCTTGTGTTGAGAGAGAGAGCGGGTGAGGCAGCACTGGAGAAAAAGAGCCTGAGATAGCCTAAGTTGAAATAAAACACATGTCAGGACCCAGAAATCACCTGGCCAGCTGTGATTTATACAGGAGTTAGGTTTGGATCAGGGTCTGAGGTCTGCAGAGGGGGTGAGAGGCTCTAATTCAGACCAGCCTCCAGTCAAAGTAACAGTTAGCAGCTCTACGGTCTATTAGCTGGTTGGCTGGGGCATGTCCTGTCATGTGTGTCTGTCAGTTACACTTGGTGGTTTCATGCAATGCTCTCAACATGCTGTCTGTAGTGGGACACACCTGGTCAATCAGACAGGGGCTGTATTTGTCTTTTTCCTTGGAGGGTGGTGGTAAATTGCCTTCTGGCCAATGGCTCAAGGAAATTGCGTATCAGCAGTGGAATGTCTTGGAAGCCAGCATTTATTGTACAGATACTGGCATTTATTACATAAAGGATATTAGCTGCACCTGACCCAAGAACAGTGTGGGGTATGAATACATGGACCTGCTGGGAGTTAATGGACTCATCTGTCTTTGTTGCCGCTTGTCTTTGCAGCCTTTTTGATGAGGTGCAACTTCTGCATGTTGCAGATGCCGTGCAGCTCGTTTGTGGCTAACAAACTTTTTTGAGGTTGATTTTCAGGTTGTCCTCGTAGCTCTTCTTCTGACCTCTGTGTGTCCCCTGGCCTGCTGGTACATGGGGAAAGGATCTGTCTAGGAAGGCGCGATTCAAGTATCCTTGCTGCCGTACATGCTGTACATACTTTAAACGCTTGGAAAAATGCACTGATGTTGCTAAAGTTCCCATTCCTAATGGGCAATATTGGTTGCCCTACCAGCACCTCAAACAATCCCAATAGTATGACCTTCACCGGGTGGTTTTTATGCCTTGTGATGCAGGAAATAATCCTTAAATATTGAATCAAATGTATCAGAATTGTCCCTGCAAGTACCTGTCAGTTTCAGTACATACAGTGGTCTGACCATCCTGTCCTAGGGAAATATATAGAGCAGTGTGAAGAGAGGGCAAAGGCAGAAAAAGGCAGCCCACCCATTGCAGTGCAACATGCGGAGGGCAGATGTACAGGCAGGCATTAAGGGCTGCTTTCAAAGTACAAAAGGTTTATCTAAATAAGACCCAGCTGATGTTGCTGTTTTCTCCTCAGACCCAGCCCTCTCACTCTCTGGTCCTCCATTTCTCACTCATCTTCATTGGCCTCTTTTGCTAATCCTCTCGCACTGTTTGACCTATGACTTGGTGCCTATACTTTTTCACGTCTCTCCCTCCTCTTTTGTTCTGTTCAGAGCGGGTGTATGTGTGGCAGATCTCAGGGGAGCAGGTAATGTATAAATCTATAGCAGTTCTGACATCTCACAGTCTCTGGTTCCCATTTGGTCTGATGCCCTGCAATCAGTCACTCCTCTGCTCTCCTCTTTCCCTTTCTTTCCTGTTCATTGTTCTCATTCTGGAGGCTTTTACAAAACCTTGCAAAGTTCCTTGCGTTTTTGCAACAACAAATTAATATCATATGCTTGGAAAACACCAACGTCCAAATCAATGATATCTACTCTGATCATCTCCCTGTTGTATTTTATTGTGCCTCGTAAGCAGCAGTGTTAAATTGACATAGTTGAAAACATGAGCAGACTCGGTGAGTATTGTTGCTGTCAGTTCGCAGCAGCAGCTCTTGGGGGGCGGGTGGGGGGGGCAAGTTCCCGCTCTGTTCTTTTATCTCCAGTATATCAGCTTGATCAGTGAAATGGCTTAATGTGGACATGTGTTTCCCCCTGCGAACAGTCTGCTACAGGGCACAAACGTACACATACACACCGAATGAGGAAGAGAGCGTCTGTTTCAAATCCCAAGGATAAGGTAGTCTGCTTGATTTACAAGACCCTTAATTTGTCGTTCATGCAACACCATTTAAACATGTTGTAAACTGCCTCTTGCAGTGCTTGAAACTCTTCAGCACATGCTCAACCTAAGTCCATGAACTGAATCAAATGTTTCAAACTGAAACCAAGCATTTTACTTTTAGAGCCCTGTCATTTCACTCTCACATACACTATGAGCCAAAAATGAATAAAGAAATACCTTAATATTCTGGGAAATAAATCACTTTGTTTCTGAAATCAGATGAGAAGATTTATACCACTCTCATATCAGTCTCTTAAATAGGAAGCTGGAGCCATCTTATTGAGCTTAGCTTAGCAGAAAAATAAAAAGAGCTAACCTGGCTCTGTCCAAAATACCAGTGACTTAGAGCCAATAAATACTCTGGTCCATAACCAGCCCTAAAACTGCAACTTGTTGGTACACTTTGTGTTTTGTGCATTAAAAAAAGGAGAAATACTGTGTTAATTAATAAGCTTTAGAGGTGATGTTACTAAGTTTTTGTTTTTATCTTTAGATAGAGCATTGCTAGCTTTAGAGCTGCAAATATTAGTTGATTTGTTGATTATTCAATCAACAAGAAATTAATCTGCAACATATATATACGTGTATATATATATATAAAAATGACACACATAGCCATTCAGAAATGGCTAACTCCAAAATTTGATTCCTCCTCCTGAAACCTGTGTTAGTGGTGGACAGTGTATCCACTTAAGCACTGTCCGATGTAGAAATTCAAGGTATTTGTACCTGACATGAGTATCCTTTATACTTTAAGGTCCAAGGTTCCTTTATACTTGAAAGTTATTACCTTTCAAAGGGAAATATTGTTACTCCATTACATTTTTTATCACCTTGAGTCACACATTCAGATTAAAATTTTACATAAAAAAAGCATATGACAAGCCAATAAAACATATTGCATTATTATTCATTTAACCTCTGATTCTGAAGACTTTTGGCTAATGACCCTTAACACAAGAGCACCGTTGACTTGGGGTTCCTTGGCAAACATTTCACATGTTTGAGTTGTTAGTGGTTCCACCAAGGTTTTCCTCAGATGGTTTCACTTGAATAACTGTCCCAGACCCAACGAGATAAAAATCAACATCTCACAAAAAAGTATTGATTAGCAAACAGATAAAATGAATATGAACCTCATGAGCAGAATTAGATATTGATGCATCAGTATTAACAATGTAATAACATCACATATGATCATGCATCTGTCACATGAGCCAGTTTTCTGCAGTACTTTTACTTTTGATTTAGAAAATAAGTAGTTTTACATAAGTAGGAGTTTAAATGCAACATTTTTGTTTGTAATTAAATATTTTTACATTGTTGTCTTGCTAAGTTTTCTAATGTACAGGATCTGAGTACTTCCACCAATGGCTGCAGTACACCCCAACAAGGAGAAAAACCAGCCCTTAAGCTCTCTCGTCCTCGCCATTTACTGAAACCTGGCAGCAACAAGCCCAGAGTTCAGAAACTGATCTAAGCCTCGGTGTATTTCACTGTGTGTTAGATCTCCGTAGATGATGAGGGGGCCTGTCCATCACAGTCAGAGATAGTAGAGTTTACCAAGAGCTGACATATAAGCAACATTTCACTCTGACAGACCAGGACAAGTGCCAGCCAGCTGCCAAAGATATGCCAGCTTTTACTGGACGGCTGCAGCCAGCCACAACATAACAATTGTTAAAATATGGCATGAAAGCTGGTGTTCTTCACCAAGAACATGTTTTCATTCTGATGCCAACAGTCTTACAGTTTTTCAACATCAACCTGGCAGATACAAAGGCTTATATATGGAGATGGTTAACTGTTGTTACCAGTTCACAGAGGGCAAAGTGTGCAACAAAGGCTTTAGATAATACCAGAGCTCAAACATTATAGACAAATACTAATACAGTAGCCTGTGAATTGTACACATCTGAGTACAATCTCTTTCTTGTCAAATCTTTAAGCCAACATGTTTGCATACTGGTGATATTGCTCTGACATTACATGCTAATATCAATAATACAAAAGTTATTGAAGGACTTTCCATCCCACCCAAGCTGAAATCAACACAGTCTTTTTGTCCAGGATTTACCATGGCAGGAAATTGAAAGCCAGAGACAGACTTGCAGGGCGAGTCTTTCAGACATGCCTGCTGGGCTTGGTGGAACACACAGGATGAGCTGGCTTTGACCTCAGTGACATTTAGACACAACCAAGACATTGCATTAGACTTCGGTCTCTAATGGGGTGAAAAGATGTGATGGCCTTAATGAATTTAGTCGCTCGTTTGCATGTTGTTTATGCACATGAGTTCTAAAAAGTTTTCCTAGCTATGTGATCAGATGCTGCACTCGACACACACCAATTACACACTCAGACACCATGGCACATACTTATGCAGCGTGGCAATGATTTGTCTATCGCCAGTAACAGTGATGATGACTGTTTGATCAATGAGTCATGATTTTAGAGAAGCATCGCACGGCCATGTGTCACCGAGTGTACACAGATTTGTTTGGACGTCTGGGATATAGCAGTAGACTGGTCTGAGTTCACTTGCTTGTCTGTGAGTGTCTGTTTATGTTGCATAAACTATCTCTTACATCCTGTTGATGAACTCATCATAGCATCCTTGTTTGGTGCAGTAGCATGCCTTTACCTCATTTCATTTTGTATCATGGACTTGTCTCTCAATGTACAGTACAATATAGAGTAAGCAAGACAACTATATAATTTCACACATAATAAGGATAGATTTTATGTCTGTTAATCATTAATTTTCTCATTTTCAGAGACATGTGTGACATTACCCAAGGCAGTGAATTCAAGTTTATATATGACAATAAAAAAGCAGCACGGCTCCACAGATGGCAATGTGTCTGTTGGTGTCTTGCTGGCCCACCACTGGTCCACGCTCAATTATGGCAAAAACAATTTGATGGATTTTCATGAATTTTTGTACAAATATTCATGGTCCCCAGAGGATGAATGCTATGACTGGTGATACCTTCACTTTTCCTGGGGCCAACATGTGGTAAATTTTAATTTATTCAATAATTTTATGACCAAATATCTTGAAAAATAATCACATTTAAACGATTATTTAAACAATAACAATTATTTCAGATTTAGGAATCAAAGTAAATTGTAAATCATAATTCAGACAGTAGCCTAGATTCAGTATGCCATTACTGTCAGGCTCAAGTTCATGTTGCTTGTGTTGCATGCAAAATATTTTGGGGTTGTTACTGTCCAAATATACTGTTACTATAGACAGAGATATTAGTTACTAAGTATTTTTTTTTTTAACTCTTATTATTACTGATACCCCCTAGTCAGATGTATTAGCAGACACATGGGAGACAAGTATCCATGGGGTTTTAAGGGTTTAATAACTGTATAAAGGCTGTATATGGGTTGTTGCTACTGTTTGTGCCAGGAATACTAGTCCCTGTCTGAGCCCCTTGATGTCTGCTGAGTTCACTAGGGTTGGTACAGCAGAGACTGGGACTGGTGGGGGTGACCACCATGCTGGAGTCCTACCTCCCAGTGTGTGTGTGTATGTATGTATGTATGTGTGTGTGTGTGTCTTTGTGTGTGTCTGGGACTAAACTGCATTTGGTTTTTATACGCTTGTGGCTAACAGGAGCCAGATGTAGCTGCCTCCAGGGAGCTCACCAGCGAAACAACCATTTATTTCTCTTTTTCTCTTTAATGAGATATGTGCATGCATACTAGTATGTGTATGTACATTTAAGTATATAAGACCAATAAACCAAGAGGATTTGCATTATTTCTTTATTGAGTAATAGAACTTGTATGACTTTGCTTGCTTGTTTAGCAGCGCCAAAGATGGGATGTGTCCTGTTCTGATGACAGAGCATAAGAGTGAGGAGATGCATGATTTCATCACATAAAGATAAATGAGAAACAATAGATCAGAGTGTCAGAGCTCTGAGGACTCACAGTTCTCTGGATGCTTAACCTGGCCCTGAGACACAAGAAGATTCATGAAGCCTGAGTGAGAAGTGAAGAAATGAGCACACACCCACAGCCGAAATGCAGTTAGATGGTCAATATCCTTCTGAAGAGTAATCCTGGCATCGTGATTGCAAGGCATTCATCAGCTCATTAATGATAGTCATTCACTAATAATGATAAATGGGATACTGAAAACATTTTCCACCGCACTTTCCAGGTTGAATGGTTCTTGTCGGAACGTACCCATAGATGAGTATTAAAAAAGAGAGCACAAAGCAAAAGAGAAGCGATTTAGAGAGAAGGGAGAGTGTTAATTGAAAGCGAATGTGTCTGTGCTGGCTGCTGGTCAGAGATGGGCCCTGGTCCCAGTTGGCTTCCACTTCAAAGGCCCGATCCGCCTGTCTCGAGCGCACCTGCAGCCGGTTAAACCCTGCTCTCATCACTCAGGGAGTGGAGGAACCTCTCCTACAACTTTGAGCCCTCACCACACAGCCTTAAGCCAAAGGGCCATAATGGCCCACACTCAAGAATTCCACCCAACACACCGGGTAGTCCATACAACTTTCACAACAGAACTCAACGTCAATCACACACCGTGACTGCTCACACACCATCCACAGCAGGGCTCCTGCAGCCTCAACCACAGGGTCTAGGCCACCACTAACGCAGCTCACACCAGACCAATACAACAATCCCAATGTGGGCTAGACTGAGAGTTTCATGGACCTTGAAATATGTATAAATTGGTCAAAGAGTTATTAAATAACCACTTTTGTATGTTTTTCAATGCTTATGTTATCTTTAATTGCTAATTTTGACATTTTAGATATTTTTGAGAGCAAAACCTGTGAGTAAAAAAAAAATTTATCTTGTATCTACACGTATTATATCTGAAACAAATTTTATTTTCACTTGGAATAAACATTTGGCCAACAATTAATCTCCCATGACCCTCATGTCTGCTTCTCTCTAAATATTCAAATAACACATATACATCACTGATAATATTCCAGCCAGCTCCAAACAATAATTTAGGTATCCAGTTCAATCAAGAAGAGACACCACAATATACAGTACTGTCCATAAATTTTAGGCATTTCAGTTTTAATTCTTATCCATCATGCAAGGCCATCAGGGAGACGTCAGATCAGCCCTAAATTCATTCTGTAGCATGGGAATGACCACAAACACACAGCCACAGCCATAAAGGACTATCTTCATAAACAGAAAGAACAGGTCCTGCAACAGATAGTTAGGCCCCAACAGAGAACTGATCATCATCAAGTAGTCTGGGATTACACAAAGAGTCAGAGGCAACCGAGAGCCTAACGTCTACAAAATGCTTGGAACAACCTACCTGCCAAATACCAAGTAAACTCCACACAAATGCGCCATGGAGAGCCTGTGCTGTTTTAGAAGAGATACTTATAAGTTTTGCTGTGACTTTTGATGATCAAGTGTTTTGCAGTCAAGTGTCTGCATTAGACAGTTTATATGAAGCTGATCCATCTGCCGTACTATATCCTCTTGTGTTGTAAACGTTACACTGGCTGAAGCTCTTGATGAGCCTGGTCAGAAAATGGCTGTTAATGTTAATGTTGGCTACGTAGCAACAGCAAAAACTACAAATAGCTGCTTTAAAGACAAATACTGATTTGATTTAGGATTTTTCTGTTTATTGCCCTTTGTAATAAATTTATTCTTATATAAAAACTATAGGCATTATTTTTTTAAAGCATTATTACTTGGGGATTGGATTCCCACTGTTCTCCGATGTACTCATTTCTGTATTCTTATATAGTTCGGATAACATACACCAACATTTTAATGTCTCCATCTGACTGACCAGGATCTGGCAGAATAAACTTCATTTTTCTCAGGTTTTACTGGACCTACCTCAAGGGCCTCTGTTCTTGTAGCAAATACTGCACTCCACTCAGCCCACCTTAATACACTGTAAAGGAGAGAAATAGGAAAGTATGGTAGGGTTTAGCAGACTAAAAAAACACAAAAGAGGCTTAGGACCTAATCCGGACCACAGTTATTTGTATGTGTTACATACAGTAATAATTAAATCACTAACAGTCAAAGCTAGTATTCAACTAGCACCTGCCCCCTAAGCTGTCTTTGATATGACAGCTAACATACATGAGTCAACTGTAACTTAACACATGACCAAATGTTAGACTGACTACATGAACTGTTAAGGTGCTGTGGATGACAGCACACGTTTAAAAGGGTGGCTTTGTAATGTTTCTTTACAAAAACATCACAAATATGGAAAAGTCAGAAATGAGAGATGAATGAAAGAATGTTTTGTTGTCTTTTTGCCTTTAATGGACACATTTAATGAGATAAAAAAAAACAAAAAACAACACAACCTTAAATTCACTGTACTGCTCAAAGGCTACTGGAAACTTTTAAAGATTTCTTTTTTTTACTCACACAACTTGACCACTTGACCATTTCTTTTGCAGGTCAGCAGTTTTTGTTTTTGCAATGATAATTGGACCATTCAGTGCTCAAAAAATAGTTTCAACTGGGTTATTCAAGCTTTTGTTGTACCTGGGTGGTGCACACCTGTAGTAGGTCAGAGGTCAAACTGAATATAAATAGGCAGCATGATGAAAAACTTTTTAACTTAATGTTAGCTAGTTAAGTATACATTCCTTTCTCTTTTTCTCTTCTGTAAGTCCAATATTTACTCTGCTTTTAGTCTTTGAGGGAAATATCTAGCTCTTTGGCACCTAAATCCTACACTGTGCTCATCACATAGTTGTTAACTTTGTTGGCTTTTTTGCTGAGAGCTGTTGCTAGAAACAGGTTGATGAAAGCAGGACTGAACCAAATCAGTCTGATTTTTTTTTTTTTTTTTTGAGTTTACCATTCAACTATTTTGCTTTTGAGAAATTTGGTGTGATAAGAAGTTAATGCTAAGAGGCAAGAAAAACATCAAGATCATATGAGCTGAATTGTAAATTATGTTCTCAAAGTGAGAGATTTTTCCTGTATGGCATTACAAATTTATTTTTGCTAAGAGACTGTAATGACTACAAGACACCCTGAGAAAAATAGTACCCATTTTTGCTTTCATTTGCATATCCACAGACAATCCTCCCCCTGCGTCCTCATCTTAAAATTGAGAGGCGACTGTGTGGAGATCAGTGTTTTGCCCTTTTTGAAATGTGTATTGAAATTTTTGTCATTTTCTACTTTGATTTTAGTCCATGTTCTGGTGCAGCCTCCAACATTTGAAACATACCCGACATGGAATAATTATAATGCTTTGTTTGTTTGTTTTTTAATTATGGAAAACACAAAATCACACCAATAAACATGGTTGTTATTTTTTTTTTTTTCATCTTTTATGATTTCAGTCATGGTTTACAAAATGACTCACTTCCTGCCCTGTGAAAAAAAAAGTAGAAATAAGGATTTTGTATCTTAGGGTCCAACTGATTTACTGTTGACCATGCTACCTCAGCTAGACACCATGTGACCAGCTGCCCATGACCTGCAGTGTACGTCACACAGACAGTTCCCTACTAAAACAGGAAACTACTCAGCACAAAGTCAGTTACACTCAGAGGGAGCAAGGAGTCACTGTGCTGTAAAAATGACCAGCATCCATAGAGGTAAATTTCAACTTGGATTATTTATTTTTTTTATATTTTCATTCTGTAAAATTTAACAGTTTCACTTGGAAATTAGAATTAAATTAGTTAGCTTTAGGTTTATTCCAGTCTACCCCCTCCAATATAGACAATGTATGCCTGAATATTTTTGTTTCTGTGACTGTTTGTCTGTGTTTCATTGTCTCTCTACTGCCAGTGGGGCATGCCTGTTTTTGTCTAACAAGTGTCTGAGATCTGTTAGATGTCAAAGAGGCCACGCTGTCCCAGATATCCCTTTGATGTCATCTGTATCACCTGCTCTACACTCATAGTCTGAGTGTGTGCCTGTGAGTCTGATGTGTGCATTTGTGTGTGTGCATGCTCCGAATTTGTCCAGGATGACGCCATTCTCCTGCAACTTAGTAAACAGTCTATTAAAGAGTTATCACCATTACATCTACGCTTCACTTCACAGGAGCTATAAAATCTATTAATGACATAGTATCCTGGGGATAAAGAAAGAAAGGGTCACAAGTATGCAGAGCTTAGCCCTATAGAGGCCGGCCATGATGTAACGTAAGGGTACATAGTGTAGCAGCAGTGAGGGACGTATGTCTGAACATTTTTTTTTTTTTGCATCTATTCAAGCACAAACTTTCTCTCGGTATACATGCCCTCCGTTGCACACTTTGCATTGGGGGAAAGTGGCTGACAACAGGCTCTGACACCTTCTGTGTGAGCTAGCCAAACGTTTTAGAGGCTTCTGGAGTTCCAGCACCGCAGTGTTTGTTCAAGGTAGTCCATCTCTGTCGGCAGATCTAAATTTACAGGACAATAAATTATCACAGATCTGGTTCTCTGGCTTGCACACATGCACATGCACAATGTGGCTTGGCTGTCCCTGAAGGACGGTGTATTTTTAGGGTCTGTGATGTATTCTGACCTTTCATTAGCTTTATGGATAATGCTACTGGATTTTCAGCTGATTATTATCTAAATAGCCAGGCCCAGTCCTGGTCCTTTTATCCTAATGACTACTTAACATGCAGAAATTATTACAGTATTAATTCCATCTTCAATAAGTCATCCTGCTGGAAAACATTGCCAGTGGAGATTGTGATCATCACAAAAATGACAGCATTGATCATTGCGTGCATAGATGTGAAATTATGTGTTTATATTTTCTTCATAAATGACCTCTTGTGGCCATGCAATTAATGACAGTTGGGAGCTGAGCCAAGCATTTTGGGAAGCATTGAAAAACTACGTTGTATCACTGACAAGGTAACCTTCAAACAGAGTATAACGAACCAGTGGTTACAGCTAAATGATGTTCCTGTTCAAATGACAACACACTCCAGTGGCTGTAGTAATTATAATGGAAGCAAATAAGGAAGTCTGATGATATTATAAGAGCATGCAAAGTCTATGTAAGCTGAGTTGCTTTCTACTGCCACTACTACTCATATAGCACTTCTATCACACATACCCTCACACATACACTGGTGCCATCAGAGGCACCCTCTGATTAATGCACAACTGTTTTCTTCCCAGTTCAACTCACAGTCAACGTTTTTTTAAGTCACAATTATTCCCTGATACTAAGTCTTTATTGTTGTGATGATGAGGACAAAGCTTCCCTTATTTTAACCCAGTCCACGAGCTCTTCCTACCCAAGTCGTTTTTGTGCCTAAACCTAACCAAACCTAAACTATAGCATTAACACATCATAAAACTTGTTTATTTTTCAACAGAGATTTGTAACAGTTTTGAAAGGCAAAGAAATTATGCTACCTGATTGGGACATTAGATCAGAAAACACTTCACTGTCCCATTGTAGGAGGCATCAACAAAGTATTCTATTTAATTTGGACTTTTTTAGACATATTGAAATGTTATTTTGTTGTATTGGCTTTTTATTAGTATGAAACTGCATGGGGAATTATGGCAGATATAGTAACACTCTACATCTTTCCCTATTCGTTTCAGTTCACCTCTTTTTTGTCTCCGAGCCTCCCCCCCTCCACTTGTCCCTTGTCCTTACTCCCTTCATGGACCTGCACAGGGTTGCGTTTACCCCTTTGTGTGCCATGCATATGGGAACTCGGTCCAGGTCTGACGACAGGCTGCGCTTCCTGCTCCAGCCTGCCAGGGGATGGGAATACATGCTGAGCTCATCCCTGGACTGCCTGACTGGTGACAGGCCACAGCATAATCCCCACAGGGGACACATTACTCGGCCATTAGTCCAACTCTTCCACCTAGAATGCATGCCTCTGGCTTGCCCTTGGTTCATTCAGCCCATTCCCTTTTCTCACCACAACTTTCTTTTCAGAAATAATCCTGAGTGATTATAATGTATCAACACAGAAATCAATTGGATTAGTCCAAAACCCCTGCCTCTGTAAATCTTACATTTATCCCTCCTTCACCCCCAGTGCAGCATTTAAACATAGCAACCCCCATCAGTAATTTTCCTCTAAGGAGATGGTTGCCAGATTGGACCCCGTATATCAGGGCAAACTTTTCCTCCAACTGACAAGAAGGCACTTGACTCTGTTATTGTTTATGAAGAGAAAGCTGGGGTCAAGTTCACAGGCTGGGAGAGAGAAAGAGAGAGAGAGAAAGCCTGTTCCAGCTCCAGCCCCATGAGAGAGAGCATAACTCAGCCGTGTTTTTGCTTCCCTAATTCCTTTTGATTTAGCAGAAAATTGTGAGCTGAGCTGCAGTGCACAAATATTCACCAGAGCTTAGCGTCTTTGCTTCACCTCACGGCCCTCACAAACCTGTGCCCACTCCACCCTGTGTGTTTGTGCATGTCTTTGAAAAGTGTGTGCGTGTGTCTCACTCTGACAGCAGCCTGCCTGCCGAGCTCTAAGCAGAAATACAAATGTCTCTAAAAGGAGCTTAGCTTTAACAGCAGCTTTGGCATAAACACTAGGACTGTTTTCTCAAGCTTTTGAAGAAATAGCAGTTTGCAACAGCTATAGCTAATTCTAATAGTTTCAATTCCGACAGGGATTTTCCTGATTTGTTTACTTGTTTGTTAGTATTACTGGGTCAGCTGAATCAACTGTGGTATTTTCAATCCAATATCACAAACTCCCTGGAGGACCTCAAGTCTATGCTGATAAAAAGCGCATGAATTGGCGTCTGTAAACAAGTCATGAAGTGGTGTACGAGTCTTTAGACGCTCAAAAGTAGTTTTTAATCTGTCAGGAGCCATTCAAGGACAAGAAGAAACATCAGAGATATGATGACAAATGCCAACACAGCGCCAAACCTGAAGAAAACCCAAAGACACACCAAGCATTGGAACAAAGGTAAGGATGGTCACTCTCCAGGGACAAGGTGTGTGTGTGCGTGTGTGTGTGCTTTATTCCAGTGCTGTCTCAGCACTCTCTCTCTTACACATGTGGTTCATATTTAAACCATAGTGCTGTTACACTGGACGATTTGGCTCCGTTCTCCCAGTCCCACATTCCCTGCTTTTTTCTCTGACTTTCACTTCTGCTAAGCTTTAGGTGGTGCATGACATATTTGTTAATGATAATAACTCCAATGATGTCACAGACTGACTTACTTCACATTGTTTATTCCTTCATCTGGGACAGCACGTTATTCAATATTAATATGATCTGTGTGTTAGCAAAAAGGTTTCTTTTGTTTTAATCCACTCTCCCTGGGCCGGTTGATGATTGAAATATCCAGTCAACATGCTGTGTAATTAGAATTATTAGCAATTGATAATAACAACATATTTAGATAAAACAATATCATATGACTACATATATAAATAAGTGCATTCCCATCTTTTTATATTTTATATGTATTTTCAAAGTTTCATTCTGCATCATTTCACATTTAAGAAGATATGAAGGGAACCATAATAAGAAAGGAAAATGCCTTCACAATTAGAAAAACCCAATTTTTTTTCTTGTGATTTAATGTTCTGGTTTTCAAAGGTCGTAAAGACACCATTATTATGTATAATAAGCTAATTTCTGTCTGCGAGTGCAGATAAACTTATATTCGGCCCGTGCCCTCACCATCACCCCTCGCCCCAGCACTAATGCACGTCTCTCCATCCATCCTCTTTAATATCTCCTTCCTAGTCAAACTCTGTAACCCCTACACCTGCCCAATGGGCGATAGGAGCCATCAGCAGCGAGCCCTCCCTCATCTCTCTCTCCCCCTCTCTCTCTCAGCTCTGACTCTATCCACCGCGCACTGATAAAGGAGAGGTCCAGTGCGAGCATCCGACCCAGCGCAGAGTCACAGAGCCGACAGAACCGCAGTCAGTCTCCCATCAGCGAACCTCCGGCTTTCACGCAGACCCCTTTCCTGCATCTGAGCTGAGCACAAACCACGGATATGTGTTTGGGGAACTGAGTGGAGAAACAGCCGATACTTGTTGCTCACCTCATCAGGTAAACCTCCGGTCGGCAGCCAGAGGCTCAGCTCAGTCGGGGAGTCTGGTGCGCACATGGCACCGAAAACGCGCTCCTCGCGCTCCTGACAGCCGCGCAAACCCGGAGCCACACGCTGGATAACGAGGCACACCTAACCTAATGAATGGGTGCTTTGCCTACTTCACACCAAATCTTAATCAAGTTTGGCTTTTTCTTCAGAAATCTGACTTTTTTTTTTTTCCTTTCCCCCCGGGAACTTGTGTTTGGTTAAAGAAAGCGCAGCGCCATGCTGGGTTTAAACAGGATTCTGAGCCTGAGGGCTGCCCGGACCCGGAGCTGTGGTTCGCCGGGAGTGAGGCTCTCATCCCGGTCTTCTTCATGCCAAAGCCCCGGTGCCAGTTCGAGGATTTACTGTGCGTGTCTGTTGCTGCTGCTGCTGGTGACCCCTCGGGTGGACTCCTCATGGTGGTGAGTCTGCATCCATCACACCTACAGGCCTGCCCGCCAACAAGATCCACAGATGTTTCTATATACATAAACATGATTATTATTATTAATAACAGCAATAATAATGATAACTAACATTAAATTGCGACTAGCCTTTATCGGTCTTAATCATTTGAAACGGAGCTGGGAATGCTGCCCAGCTTTGAGTCTTTCTTAAAAAAAAAAAAAAAAATACTTTGAGGGTTCAAACTGCCAACGAATTAACTTATGATGCCCATTTTAATAACCATTTTCCAAAAGCAAAAGCAAAACCCATTGCAATTAATTCGCAGCAGCAGTTTTCCAACAGCAGACACACAAGGCCATTATGAGGGTTGAGGGGTTTCTATTAGTTTATTTATTATCCGGGACACGGGCCTCTACTGTATAACCGGCAATGATGTTCTCATCAGCGTTGCCGGCAACCTTTCAAACTTTATTATTCTCCTGCTTATATATTTATATATATATATATATATATATTTATATATATATTTTTTCCCTTGCAAATAGTTTAAACGCATGGGGTTTCATAGGCTGTAATTTGTCATGAATGAGTGCACTGCCTTGTAATTTATATGGGGTAATGACTGCAAAGAAAAACTCTTCATGTGTTTTTCTGTCATCATTTAATTTAATTCCAATTGACTTGCTCCTGAAAAAAAAAAAAAAAAAGAAAAGAAAAAAACACCATGGGACATTAGCGGTGAGAATAACCAAAATTATGAGTTTGCGAATCAGATTCAAGGTCCTTAGGATTTTTCTTTCTAAGTCGCGTTTTCTCCCTGTCAGTTTGTTGGCCTGCCACGTTGGGCAATAATAATAGAGCGATAAATGTAATTTATGTCGGCGCTGTTGGCTGAACGCGTGTTCGGCTCAGCTGGAGCCTGCGTTAGACAAGGCAGAGCAGTCATTAATTCACCAGGTACCACACACACACACAAACGCGCCAATGACTTCACCGAAATACCCCAAAACCAGCCATCTAGAGCATAGGTGAGGGGTGAAAAAAATATCCCACTGCCTGCGTAATAACGTACATGAAAACGTCCATGTGTGTGAGTGTGTTTATGGGAGAGGTGTCTGTGTGTGGGCGGGTATGAGGGGGGTGATGGAATGCCCAATAGTTTGTGTAGATTAAAAACAGTTATGGGGAGTAGTGGGAAGAGTGTGTGTGTAAAGGTTTTGGCTGGGCATTATTGGCTTTAAGGGGAATTTAGTGGGGGAGATACTCTATTTAACCGTTTCTCACATTTCTGGGGAGGTACAGTAAGTGATAATACAGACAGATCTGGGATTTTAACACCCTGGGACACAAAAAATGACCGTGGCATGTTCCAGCCATGTGTGCATTTTGTGTGCATTTACCTACCAAATTAATTCATTGACAAAATCGATGTATCCTTAACCAATTTGACAGGAAACCTAAAACTATAACTGTAACTATAGAGCGAAACAATTTCTTACCAATAACGCTACAGAAAATGAACTGATTATTAATATCACTTCTTTTTCTTACAAGATCCAGCTCAGCTTGAAGAGATGACGGGGAAGTGTAATATATACTGAAGGAGTTGCAGTTACACCATCAGAAGTCAGTCGAAGCCTTCAGTGTCCCTACCTGTCTTTTTCCTGTTATCCGCAGCATAGTCACAGGACGTTGCAGCATGTTATTTTAGACCTATGGATAGTGATTTACTATCCTATAAAATCCACAAGTGCTCCTGACTTTTAGAGGGAAAGAGAGAGGTAAAAATTAAGCGTGAATTTCTGCTCTGTCTGTTTCCTTTGATGAGCACTCTGTTCTTATTCCTCCTCTCTAATCGCACTCTGGGGAGCAGAGAGCCTCCAGTCTCAATCCTATCGCGCGGCCTCATAAAACACGACCACACAGCTACACGCTCCCCTGACCTCCCCTCACTGACCAGACAAAGCAAAGCAACCACCAAGTTACGAGAGGTCTCATGCACAACCCCACGCGCACACAGGCATGTCATGATTCGGTTGAGAGTTTATTTTGGGCAAACAGCATTTAACTTGATAGGATACTATAAAAGTCTGTTTCATTAGGAGAAGGAGGAAGATTGGAAGAGGCATAAAAGAGAAGTGTGAGTAAGATGAGAGTGATCAGGCAGAAGACAGAGGGAAGTTAAGTGAGTAAATGGGGTCTTAGTTTGACAGCGTTATTAGAGACCCCAGACTTCTTACTCTGATTTGTGAAGACATGATTTCAGCTATCCTTTTGGGAAACATTTAAACTCACTAACACATGCAGGTCTTGTGGGGAGAGGTTAAGTGCTTATTTATTTGGAGAGTAGAGTAAATGGTTTCCACTCCCCTCCTACTCGCAAACCTTAAACTGTTAAGTGTAGTGACTCATAAAGGACTCTTACTTCTGCTCTCCTTCATGCCACTCACCATCATGAGTCCACATGTGTATACAACTACCATATGAGGGCACCTATATTGCAATACGCTATCAATAAATGCAGCGCTTTCTATGATGCCAGTGCAGTTCAGATAATTCTTCTGTATCATTCCATGTCGGTGCTAATTCAGGTCAAAACCCCATTTAATTTTCTCTCTTTTTTTTTTTTTCTTCTTTTCTTTTGCATTGTCAGGTACATCGGTGCACTGGGGGCCCGTGTGATCTGTGACAACATCCCAGGCTTGGTGAACAAGCAGCGGCAACTCTGCCAACGCCACCCCGACATCATGCAGGCCATCGGCGAGGGCACCAAAGAGTGGATCAGAGAATGCCAACACCAGTTCAGACACCATCGCTGGAACTGCAGCACGCTGGACCGAGACCACACTGTGTTTGGACGCGTCCTTCTACGGAGTAAGTCCATGTGTGTGTCTACTTGAATGCCTGTCTGATTGCTGATTGTGTGGCCAAAGAGTAGGGATGCTGAGCCACATCTGCTACTATCCCACACCTCATTCTCACCCATTCTTCACTTTTACTGCCCCATCTCTCCCTTCTCTCCTCTGTCCTCCTTTCACTCTGTTCTTTCTGCAATCTTTCCTCCTCAAACTCACATACGCTGGTGCTCCGTGTTTATAGTCACTAATGGACTGTTGTAATGCCTTATGCCTCGTCAATAAACACACAGACTTTGAGATGTGGGCTTGTTGTCATTTTGTTTTTCCACTCCTGCCAGACCTCAGATGCATGTTAACATACATAGATTCCTTGTCTTTGCAACCGGTGCATGTATAGTTCCTCCTTATAAAGGGTGTTACAATTGCTGAAGGTCTGAATCACAAAAATGTATTAAATAACAGGGACAAAAAACTGCCTAGCTAAGCAACAATGCATTGGTATCTTGAAGTCAGGTGGTACTTTTGCACGAAAGATTCAATAATAAGTTACTCGTCATGTTTCAATCATGCCTTATTTGCAATGGTCTGCAGTAACTAGTGTAGAATTTTACTGTTGCATTTTGCAGTATTGTACCTAATGTTATATGTAAAGACAAGCACTCTATGAAATGAGTGATGATCTTGGGTTATTCTTTTTCTTCTTTGTTGCATCTGAGGGAGGATTAATTGGAAGTGCTTTATTAACCAGTGTCCACTGTCGTGAATCTAGATGCAGGTTGCAAAATATAACAAGGTTGTCTCTACAAATTTAGTATCTGACAGCACTGAGTCTCTTTGGGTGTTATTGCCCCTCTTGCAGCCATCCTAAGCATGTGTGGGGGCCAAGGATGCATGGAAAAAAGTAGCAGATATGGAGATACAGGCTGTGTGTGTGTGTGTGTGTGTGTGGTGGAGAGGAATAAACAGTAATGTAGATGTAAATATTTGGAGAGATATTCTCACTGTCAGACAAACAGCGCAGGTTTGAACGATGACCAGCAATGCCCTCCTCCACATACGCCCCCTCTCCACCCACTGCCCCCTTCTCCTCACCCAGCAGATGAAACGGGACATTCCAGTGAGTAGAGAACAAGCAGGTTGGATCACACAACCTCTTCTGGCCCAGGACAGGTTCAGATAGGTTTGAAGAGTGAGTGTGTACCTTATTTTTAGCTATAGATGCATAAGTGCCCCATCTCAGAATCAGTAATATGTAAAACTTTTGTCTTACAAAAGCATTGCAATGTTATTTTGAAGTGCTGGTACTTGAGTATTTCCGTTTCATGAATAAATATCCTTCTACCCCACATTTGCTTTACTTATACTATTATGTTACTTTATAGAGCATTTTTCTACAACAATAGTACAGCATTTCAATACTTCTTACAACTGAGCATGGTTAGAGACAGAGACAGTTCAATAGATGTGACACAATTGTACTATGTACATTTTGCTGCAAGCTAAACTGATATAACAATGAGATTAAGTCTAATACTCTGTTTACACGGGTTGTGTGGTGAAAGCAGCAGTGCAGCCGCTTCAGTCATCCATCAGTGTCCATGGAGGTTTGGAGCTAGGATGCCTTCAGCCACAGTGGTGCTACGTTGCCACCCACATTTTGGCAACGCTCGGAGACGCAGGCACTTCAGGTCACAGTTACACATGAGAAGCACAGGTCTGCATAGACAGCTGTACTGATTAAAATAAAAGCATGTCTGTTCCATCAGATTTGAGATAGATGACTGCAAAGTGCAGCTGAAAAGAAATTTTGTGTAGAGAGTGTTTAAAGTCACACCAACGACACCTTAGAGACTGCAAAGTTAATTACACTGAGGGTCAGAATAAACAAGAAACCGCCAATTTTGATAGAGACTTAATAGCAGTGTAACCTCACTAAAGAGGGTGGTGCCACAGCAAAGGAAAAATTATCCTCTTGGAACCTTAAAAAACTTGAGTGACAACAATCTTCCCTGTATGCAGAATGAGATACTGTGTCTGCAGAGTAGACATTTCAGCCTGAAGGTGGGTCCAAAACAGAAAGACTTCATCATGTGGGCATTGTGAATGTGCATAGTGCAAGATAAGAGTTTATTCAAGATTGGGTTTAGATGTTTCTTGTGGTAAAAAAGTTGGTTAGAGGTTGCATGATCACTAAAAATATTATCCTCTGGGAACCACGAATTTCCAAGGAAATTTCATAGAAATTAAGCCATTTCTTTTTTAAGTAACTTGTCAATGGTTAAGGCATTGTTTCCAGATAGTTGGTAAATCTTCACCAACGTCCATGGCTGATAGTTGTTTTCATATCTGGCAGTGACTTTGGCCACACGAGCATAATGTAACAATAAAGTACTTTTTGTCTTCGATTACAGAGGCATCAACAGAAAACCACTTATGTCGGTTAGGTTGACTATGTAACTTAAGATGGACAAGTTCTTATGCCTCCTGCTGCCATGTTGCTTTTTGGAGCAGTCATTCCTAAAAAAGCAACTGTGGAAAAGGCATCTGTGACTAAACACTATGTCTAATCCTCTATGTGTCTTTGGCCACACAATATATGAGTCATTCAAAGGAACTAAAGAGACCAGGAAAGAACAGATGAGCACAGCAATGGTAGATAATGCTGTCATGACGTCATACTGGCGCTGATTAATGGGGTATCACTTTGTCTGTCTTTAAACAATTTATGTGAGCAGAGGAGAGCCCTGCAGCTAGAATTATTTCCATGATAATATTTAAACAGAGCTGTCCTATACTCCACATCAGGCCTGATATGTGCCCGTCAGCTGCACCTTCACATCCTGATGGCTCACACTGAGGCCTGGTTGTGGCAATATACTGCATGTATCAGGGTATTCATGTTAACTGTGAACTGCAAAGCTCTGAAAAACACTTTAGTTACTGGACAATGTAATATATTATATGATATATTTTATCTATGTTTATTTTTTCCTTTTGTGCCTCTTCTGTATCTCTCTCTCAGGCAGTCGTGAAGCAGCGTTCGTCTATGCTATCTCCTCAGCAGGAGTGGTATATGCACTCACTCGCGCCTGCAGTCAGGGGGAACTGAAGACATGTAACTGCAACCCACACAAGCGTGGTCGGGCTAGTGATGAGCGTGGAGAGTTTGACTGGGGTGGCTGTAGCGATAATATCAACTATGGGATAAAATTCGCCAAAGCCTTCATAGATGCCAAAGAGAGGACTGTCCGAGATGCACGGGCTCTCATGAACCTACACAACAACCGCTGTGGTAGAACAGTAAGTGTGTGATTATATCAGCATCAAATCATACAAATATAAAAGTAAATAAAATATATTACCTTACATCATAAATATTCTGTGGTATTCCCAGAATATTCAATGGCAGTAGTGAACATGTAAGAATGTTAACATTTAAATTGTATTAATGCAAAATTTATTGCCAATGTGTGATTGAATTGGAACATAACCAGTTAATGACAGCCTATGGGCTAATTCTTATGTAAAGGACTCAAGCCTAATTAGGAAAATCCGATGTGAGATATGTTCATTCCTGAGCACTTCTCAGTTCTCCCTAACAATGCCAACAGTATGCAATACTAGTTACCTTCAGTCTTAAATGGATTCTGTTATGATAATAGTATAATTTACCTCATCCATCAATAGTCAGACTGGAAATAGAAAATACTTGGATATATCGCGGCAGGCTGCTGCAACCTTTTCTTGTCCCTTTCAGTTTCTATGCCAGTCCTCTCTGGCTGTCAATCAGGGTGCAGATGATATTGCCACTTTTTATTTGAGGAACTGTTTGAACATGCAATCATCTCTACATCTTCAAAATTAACAGCGTATAAGTGCAAACAGGCCCTGTCTTGGACTGCTTCCTGAAATGCACTGTGCTTTTGTTTAATGAGTTTGTAAAACACTGCTTGACATGTTAATGATTCACTCAACTGAGGCAACAGAGGCACTATGAAATAACAAATGTACTCACACATGAGGCAGCTGGCAGGCAGAGCAGAGCTGTAAGTACAAACTACCTGTGCTTGCATTGCTAGCAGGCTAATAAGAAACTGAGTATTTAGCTTTCACAAAGCAAATGGCGTGGGTCAGTCTGTGTCCAGCCACAAATATGTCTCACCCTCTTCCTCACCAAATTGAAAGGGGAATGGGCTTTTTAAAACTGGCAAAATTGAATTTCACAATTCCTATAACAACATATACACAATCCCCATTCCTCTTTATATATTCAGGCAGTGAAGAGATTCATGAAGCTGGAGTGTAAATGTCACGGAGTGAGCGGCTCCTGCACGCTGCGGACATGTTGGATGGCCATGTCAGACTTCAGAAAGACCGGCGACTACCTGAGGAGGAAATACAACGGCGCCATCGAGGTGACAATGAATCCGGATGGGAAAGGCTTCGCTGTGGCCAACAAAGCTTTCAGGAAGGCCACCAAGAACGACCTGGTGTACTTTGAGAACTCGCCAGATTATTGCCTGCAAGACAAAGCAGCAGGTAAGACCGCAGAGAGAGAGAGAGAGAGGAAGTAGGTAGACTGGACTGAAGGACGCAGAGAGGCAGTTTCTCATGGATGTTGATGGATTGTCACGACTGTGTTGTATGTTGTGTGTATGTTCATGCATGAAAAGTGTGTTTGTGTGTGTGAATGTCAGTGTGTGTGTGTAATGGTAGTCAGATAACCGAGCAGGCCTCCCGTGTGATGTCTGTGGAAGCTAATATCCTTGTGCCCTGGGGACATAGTCGCTCTGTGACCACCTGACCTCTGTCAGTTTCTGTCAACACACACACATATATACATATATACACAGCTCCATGGTCATAGGATGTGTTGATCACCCTTTGATGCATCTAATCAAATATGAATGTTTCTGATTGGCTGGTTGATGGATGAAAAGACTGGTCAAACTTTTGGGATGTTTGACATCAACGCCTCCATCATTCAGAGGCTCTGTCCACTTCTGCATCTTCCTCACTTCCTTTGTCTACCACTCCCTTCATCCCTTCATCTGTCCTCCCCCTCTTTCTCACCTTCCCAGAGGAATCCACAGCCTAGGGACACAAGCAGCTAATTTAAAAAAAAAAAAAAAAAATCACTTCTTTCTGTCTGTCACAGCCTCTCTCGCTCTCTGTCTGTCTGAACTAAGCGTAGCTGGAGGGCAGAGTGGGCCTCAGAGTGTGAGAGCCTGTCTGTCTGTCACGCTCCACTGTCCATTCAACACACACACACAGATACACACACACACACACACACACACACACACACACACAGACACACAGACACACAGACAGAGTGGCTTCAAAGGAAGCAGTTGCTTGGGAAAGGCAGTGTAACTATAGGCCACTCTACCAACACTGCATAGTTGTGTGTGTGGGTCTGTTGTTCTATGGGCAGCTTGTTGTGATAGGTAGCCGTTCAAACAGGGAGCTTCTCACACCAAACACTAGCACTAATCTCTGTGGGGATAACAGTCACATAAGACACAGAGTATATACAATTGCATGAGGTAACAGCAAGACTGCTAAACACGATGATGCATTTAATGCTGGTCGACAGCATACTGAACCCACATTCGCTTCATATCTTATGAGATAAAAGAAAGAGATGAAAAGTAGAACAGTACTGACAACAAACAGTTGGTGACATGGCTATAAAATAACCATCACTGGTAGTTACAAATAACATCTAATGTCAACACTAAAAGAATCAAACCAACTAATTTAAGAGATGCTAAACTGTGGTCCACATGAGAAACACAGCAAAATCAGATAATTTCAACTATTTTAAGGAGGGATGATGTTACAGTGACATGCATTAAGTGTTTTGCTAAGTTAACAAATTAATTGTTGCTAAACTTTGTTAAAATCGCGAAGCATCCAAATGCTAAGAGCAAAAGCTGCATTAGATGCTCATTTATCTTGCGACAGGAACCCAAGATTGTTTTGTCTTTTACCGAAAACCTATTAAAAGTAACACTCAACTAGAGACTACATTCAAATACAGAAGCTAGTGAAACAACAGCAAGCTCCAATGTGACTTGATGATAATTAACCTGCCAATTACCTCCCTGGTTAATTGTTTGGTCAATGTCAGAAAAGGTTGTGTCTTGCTTTTTGATGTGAAAAACGGCTTAAATGATGATTCAAAAAAAGCTGATTAATTTAATTATTAATTTAGTCAATAAATGAAGTAGTATTTGGCTCTATATAGGAATGACTGACCAGTTGCTTTATGTCATTAGAAGTGAAGCATGAAAGACCAGTTTAAAGAAACAATTTATTTATTTAGTTTACATTAATTAATGCAGTTGTACTATGTGCAGGTTCCCTGGGCACGGCTGGGCGGGTCTGCAATAAGACATCACGTGGCACAGACGGCTGCGAGGTCATGTGCTGTGGACGGGGCTACGACACCACGCGAGTCAAGCAAATCACCAAGTGCGAGTGCAAATTCAAATGGTGCTGTGCTGTGGAGTGTAAAGACTGTGAGGAGGCCGTGGACATACACACATGCAAGGCCCCAAAGCGAGCCGAATGGTTGGACCAGACCTGAGGACACGCCCCCCCCCCACCACCTGTAATGCAACCCCACCCCTTTCCCCTTTGCAGGACATCCTGTGGAACATGGCATTCTGGGAAAGTTTGTCTGAAAGTGCTCTGCGTCTTCCGCCATCCCCTGCCCTCACCTCGGTTCATCATTGCATGGCTTTTCTACCTGTCTCTGTGAAAGCACTAGAATTCAATACCCATCAATATGAATTAATACCCATTTCCCCTGTTTGTGAATGGTCCTGTGACTGAACTGATGGGATCAGATGATGAACAGTGAAATCACTTTGGGGTTATGGCGGATTGGGCTTTTATCAAAGATTCAGTCCAGACGGCCTTTTTTCTAGTGTGTGGTTCTGAGTTAAAAATTTGCTGCTTTCATGATGCTTTACAGACACATTTTTACATTAACTGAGCCTTCAAGCGTATCCAGTATTATTACAACAACATCGTATACTCACATAATTTTCTTTCTTTGTCTGGGGAAATACACTTTTATCTACCAAAAAGAATGCTTGGTTGGACTTTGGGAAGTAGCTTGACAAGTGCACTTTGAGAAGTGGACATCTAAGCATGAGTTTGGCTTTGTGTGGCCAAACTGAAGTCCAGGCAGAGGACTACCAGATGACATGGAGATGGACACCAGATAAATAAATGGTTGAATGCATCATTAGAACTTTGAAATCAACTGTAAAAAAAAGAAAAAAAAAAAACAAAAAACTAAAACTAACAAAAGAAAGTTGTTTAAAAGTGATTTATTTAAATTGTAAAGTGTTGTTTCATTTCTCATCTGCGGATGAGACTGCACTACATTGGCTGACACGAGGAGAGAGAAGAGCACTCCCATTATTGTGATTATACAGTGTAGGTTAGTTTTCAGTGTGTTGGACGACAAGCTGCCGCTGAAAAAAAGGAGATGAATAAAGCCTGGATGATCACTCAGTCACACATAACCACGACATCAGACAGATTTCACTTTTCTGCTCTCCAGCTTGCTTGTATAACATTGTGTATATTGCCTTATCTAAACAGATGTTCATATGAAATATACGGTGCATTAGTATGACACTGGAATCTTTGTTTTTTGTTCAGACAGACAAACATAGAGGTTGAAGGCAAGAAAGAGACTAAATAGCGCCAACAGAGCAGAACTAATCAGTGTGACCGGTCAGGATAGCGAGCAATTTCTGTTGCACTGCTGTCATAACCTGCTGTTATTCCCACAAAGATACACACTCACTATCACATCTCCTCACATGAGTTGAGAGACACTGGGGCAGTAATATTACAATCTGTGTCTGTAACAAAGGCTGATCCTGTGCGGACCAGGGTGGGGTGTGTTATATCAGTCAAGGGGGGGAAGTGTTTGATTAAAGGCCCAACCTAAACCCCAACTCCTGCTGGCCTCATCCCACCCCTCGCTATATGGAATTCCAGGTGGGTCCCAGGCTAATGACTAGATGGCCTGTAATTACCCTGGGCTGTTGATAGCTGGTGATTGGACATGGTTGTGCTACAGAGGACCTAGTGTGGGCTCCTGCTGGGACCACATTTAATCAAAGGCTTCTTGGCCGGCTTATCAAAGGGAATATTTTCCAGCAATCTTCTCTGCCTCAGCCTCAGCTTTCTGCTTCCCAGACTCTCAGTCCAGTTTGGTCTCTGTTTTATTCGAGCACAGAGACAGAACATAAATTCAAATTCAACATCAGAATAAGATTAACACAAAAGTTGTGGGTGAAGGCAATGCAGACAGGAGACTCAACCTCAAATACAGCAGCTTAGATGAAAAAGTAAAATTGCTCTCCTGAATAAGTACTGGTCCATTCTTGTGATACTGCTTTTCAACAGAATAATATTTGGACGCTCAAGATTCACTTTTCAGTTTACCAACTGCATCTGGCCCAAAAAGAGCCCTCAACATCCCTGAAGAGGTCTTTTAATAGCCACAGGAGGCCCATATTGTTAGATAAGATAAGCTTTATTGACCCTCAGGGTAATATTATCAAGTCATTCCAGTCATTGAGACTATTCTAGTGCCAACGTCCTGTGGCAGAGTCTATCTGTGTCCTGGATGCCAGGCTGAGAGCATTCCTGTTGCAGAGTATCACAAGCAAACCATTAGTCTTCACAGCTGGCAGGCAGCACTGTGAGTGAGGAAGAAGAGAGCTTGGGCAAGAAATTAGCTACCATGATTTGGGCCTTATTATTTATAGTGTTGCCCAGCTTGTCTATTGGTTATGATAACATTGTGCTCATCAAATAATTGCTAAGATGTAGGAATGTAGTAACATCACTAAAAGAAGACAGACAGGGCAAGAAACACAGTCAGACGACTTTTAACCAAATTCAAGGTTAACCAAACTAATATGCAAGAGAAAAAAAAACTAAACAAACTCTAAACCTCCATCGCATTTTACAGATCAGCTGTGTGGTTCATCCATAACCTGCTGCTTTTACAGCAGTAGTTTTGCTCACTCACAGTTTCCCTGCCTTTTGCCAAAATGCAGCAAAGTAAACTGTTATTATAATCAATAGAAAAAATGGTCATAACTGAAATAAAATAGGACTCAGATTGTGGCAACCCAAAATGATTTCTCAATTTAATAACAAGTCCAAGTTACCTGACTGGGATCAAAATACAGTAATTTAATCAAACCAAAGTCCAGCTGAATTTAAAATAGTTCTGTGGAAAATAGGTAAATGTTGCCCAGCTGTAAGAAAATAGTTCTGTACAAACCAGCAGCACACAAAACTACTGACTATGACTATATGCCTTGCACACAGGACACAATCATTTTTTCAACATCAGATTCTCGCAATGGAGTCATTTTTTTTTATTATTTGTTCTATATTCTCTCTCTCTCCCTCTGGATCTCTCCCCTGTTTTTCCGTACTGACAGTTATGTAGATTTATCAGCCTTATGTCCAGGCTGTAATGCATGTCAGTCTGGTTGCCAAATGACAACAACCCTGAGAATAGAGGATGAACTTCACTCCACTTACATACACACACAGGTAGATAGGACAGTGCTCACCACCTTAACTGTGGGAAAGTTGACTAAAACATCTAGCTCAAAAATCCAGTTTCTAAGGCAGAAAAAAGGAGGTGTGAGGTTGTGAGAAGGAAGACGATGAAGGGGAGAGGGAAATGTATAGGGTTACTTAAAGACCTGGCAGGCATGTTTATCAGCAGATCTTAATCTGAGCAGAAAGAACCACGTTCATCACAATTCATCATCATTACTCTCCCCAACTGCCACATCTCCCCGACTGCCTTGCCTCCACCTCCCGCCTGCGCCATGCTTCTGATTGAGCTTCCTACACCCCACCAACAATTCCCCTAGTAACAATCACCTTGGGGTGGTCTCGGTGTCATCCATGCAAACTGCTTCGCCCACATTTTCACATGTACATACATGCAGGCTGGGATGGGACCCCCTCAGTTCCCCCCTGAGCCCACCTATCACCTGTCTGGTAAGCCCCTCAGTATGTTAGCGAGCCTTTCTACTCTGTCACTCATTGTTCATGACCAGCGAGTGCATGCAAGCATATACGGGTGTTTGTGTGTGTGTCTATGTGTGTGGTGGGATGATTTTAGACCTCAGGGCCAGTAGAACCTGGGTCATCTTCCCCAGAGGTTGGAAGAGGAGTCTGATAAGGTTAGGGGTCAAAAAGTTTAGGTGTATCAACAGAGGACCGTCAGCACTATGAACTGATCTGTCTCCTAGTGACCCCTCCTAACCATGAACAACTTTCTAATGTAGCTAAGTCTTCTCTGGCTCACAAGCAAGGAACTGAACACCTACTCTGCTAGATTAAAACCTGGCCAACAGTGTCAACTCTTCCAATCATCTTTCTTTCTCCTTTTGCCTTACCTTGGTCTGATGGGGTGGGTGTCAGCCACTAGGTATTAGGTGATGCAGCTCTGTTGGCAACAGGTTTGGATTGGGAGGCTGTGAGAGAGCAGCGGGAGGTGCAGATTTATTAGGGAGCTCAGACTAATATTTACGTGACCTGTCGGGACCCGAGGGGTGTAGAGACAGGAAAGGGAGAGAAAGTACGGATATGACCTTCAGTGTGTGCATCGCGGGTAAAAAAAAAAAAAGGGGATTATGACAAAAAACGCTTATCTGCTGAAACCTACCACAAAGACCTACCCATCACCACCGCCAACCCCTCTGCCCCCAGTCTTCCCACCTTAGCTAACTGCCCCCTTTGCTCAGTCATTTCTTCTAATGAGTTATAGCAACACCTTTTGACAGTCAACATAGGTGAACTCCTGTAATATCGCAGAAACAATTGCTGTTTTCTTTTCGCAGAATACTGGTCCCACTGATGATGGGTTTCCAAATCAATTATTTGATCTGGCAAGTTGCTGACAAAAATAATAAAACTGGAACAATTCCACTCCATTGGTGGAACTGTATTTCAGCACCCACTCACCGTTGCATATAAAACATTTCTGATGCTTCTATAATTGCTCCAACTACTGACTCATACAACCACATGCAGGTTGACCTCAATGAATTTTTCCGTGAGCAGAAAGCCTGTGTGACCCGACACAGCTCCAATTTGTCATCCATAATTTATCCATGATACAATACACTCACTTGCAAAGGCAGAAGTCAAGCTCAGTGTTGGCTGGCAGAGCATTCAGCCACTGTGAGGTTTTAAAGGACAAAGAGAGTTGGTGCTGAGCCTGAGTCGGTGAATTCTTCGCCGTACAAGGTGTGGGCTGCAATGTGATGAGGTTTGTATATGCGTGTGACAGTGTGAGTGTGTTTATCTCCCTCCCTGTGTGGGAATTTACAGACACACCTCACAAGGCACAAACAACAGTGACCTGGTAAAATAGTCGAAATTCCACTAACATACCAGGGAATCTAGGGGTTTGGGCTGACAATACGCACTGACACACACATACACAGACAACGAGAGAAAGAGGTGTGGGAAACAGGAGAGATACAGGGTCAGGGTCAAACTGTGTATGCCTCACAGACATAGATACCAGTGAGTGATACCAGCTGACACACACTGATGCTAACACTAACAGTGATACCATGGCTACCTGAGTGACATTGATAGATAGCGCTGAGCCATCCCAGCATGCACCCACAATCAAACCAAACACTCAGCTCATCCCTACATCTTTTAATCAGGGATGAGGTTTTTTGGGAAAAAAATATTCTTCTGTCAGTGAAGATGCAAGTTTGAACAAAAAAACAACATCAAATGGGTGAAAGGTGAATGCATCTACGAGAGCATCTACCTGGACTCAAACATGTTCACAACTGTGTGTTTATTGTTGCTCTAAGTGGTGTAGATGTGTTTACCACACCACTGGAGCCTACATCCCACTCCCAGTCTCCTAGACTCCTCACCTTTAAAAACACAAACCACTAAAGATACACATAAATTCACTTGTACAACGTATCCCAAACTCATACCACACAAACAAACACTCTCCATGTGGAATGTTGGAGACTATTTTGCTTGTGTTTTGAGCTGCTCATCGTCTGGAATTCACATGTATATTCTCACTGGCACTTAGATTGGCCCTGAGATATAATTATAGAAGATTTGGGACATATCTTTAACTTCATATGTCTCTATTTCACAAGCAGCCTGCCGATGTCTGCAGCCAAGTGCAGCAGAACCAAGTCTAGACACTTTCCCTGACTGGGCTTCACCATCTACCAGCACTGAGACAGCTGATCGAGAGCAATGACACAGTACAGTAGCTTCAGTCGCTCAGTAAACAGTGGTAAACAGAGCAAGCGCTCGGCATGAAATGGAGGAATACCGCTCGCAAAACATTTACACAGAGCTGCCACGGGAACAATATCATTTCAGTTTTACAATAAAGTGCTGGTGTAACAAAAACAACAGAAGGAAACTCATCTGTCCTTCTCCCTGGTCAGCGGGACTTGTTTATGCTTTGACCTCCCACTCTGTGTAAGGAGATAATTCAATCAAGTATAATAGAGCTTTCACACAGGCTTAACCCAGTGTTAATACTAATACTAGATGAGCCAAATCTGGAGACTGACCTCATATATCTAGTATTTTATTCTAATCCATGTCAATAAGTGAGATGTTTCACTGTGACTGTTAATGTCTGGACTTTGTTGCTACAGATTTGACCTTTCATTGTAAAATCTGAGGTAAAATTCAACAGGCTACCAAATGTAATATACACATTATGACAGGTAAAAATAAAGTTGATCATTTTCTATATTAAACACTATTTGAATTTTAAAATTTAAAAAAAAAAAAAAATTATAAAAGTGTGATGGAGTAAGTATAACATGTTATAAAGACAGAGGACACAATAATGAAAATAAATACACTAATAATACACTAATATTCTAAATAAGAATAAACAATTCATACAATATATAAAAGAGTAACATAGTACCAACAGTCTGAGAGAGAGAAGAGAAACACTTCAGGGATTGGTGTTGCCATGCTTGAAGGAAATGTGATACTTTAATCATACCCACTGTCGCCATAAAGGCTAGGACACACCACACCTTATTTTATGTCTATACCCTCCTACTGGGAGTGTTTTAATTCACCTCAGACTGGAAAGCTGCTCCTCTCCTGCAGAGAGCGTGGTGTCATACAGCAGCACAAACTTTCCTGTACTACATGTAGATTATAGATCACACATGGAACACGTGAATATATCCTAAAACGCACACACACACTCTCACTCTATATTGCAATGTCTTACCAAACTCCTTGTTCAGGGAAAAGAATGTTCAGAATTACAGACTGACCAGCTCCACAATATAATATACAATACTATACAACACTAAAACTATTCTATTTAAAAGATTGCTGTGATAGATGAATTAATATTAAGATACAGGTGAGTGAAAGGAAGGGTGGTTGTCATCCTGGCTGCTCAGATGACTGACTTTTGAGATTTTTCTTTGCCACCAAAAGTGGTTTCTTCCTGGGAGCAGGTGGAAGTGATGGTCACTTGCCTAGAGGTTCTGCCTATAGATGGTTAGAGCCAAGCCAGGGCTGGCTGGTTATAATGCTACCTTTAGAGTAGAATCAACATTGTCATTACTTTCCACCACTGCAGTGAGCTCTTCGTGAGTAAAGGAATGATATTTCATGGTGAACTCACAACATTTCATCTAGACTGATAAGTGAATGGCTGTTTATGCCAATTTTGGGTAGTTAGCAACAGCAAAAACTCCTTTAAAGCTCCTTTAAAGGCATATTTGTTCATGAGTGTGTTAAGATTTTATTCTCACATAAGTCACAGTACTATAACGATGCTCAGATCTTCATTATTGGCTTGGATCTCCATTTCTATGAAGTGTTTGAACTGGGATAGTTTAGGGTAGAGTAAACAACAGTCTAATGTGTTTATCAGACACTAGAGCACACACCAACAGCTGTTTACCTCACAGAGAACCAAGTCACATACAACAACAGCACGAGGAACATAATCTGATGGAGTTACATGGAGTAAGGGAAGGTGATGGATTGGATTGGTTTGGGGGATCTTAGAATATGGCCACCTTGCATGTAGAGGTCCTCCTATTGCAAATTACTCTCTAACCCTACAGTTTATATTTCAGGAAAAGAGATTGAGGGAGATTGAGAAAGAGAGTAAGAAAGGGAGAGCTGTTTATGCTTGAAAAGCCTCCTACTCCGAGTAAACAAATCAATAAACATGATTCCACTTCACAACAATACACTATGCCTGACCAAACTAAACAGCCATACAAGCAGGGGAAGCTATAGAAACAATTAACTCTCATAAATATACATCTAAGGATACTTTACACACAAAACACACATACACAAATATGATCACCAGGACTGTCCATTACAGCCACAGCCTCCAACCCTCAAATTAGACAGGGCAAACACTTAAAAAAACAATAAATGTTGGCATTTTATTTATTTAAAAAGTGAGGCTAAGAAAGAAACTGTTTTCCAAAACTAATGTTACAAATAAGAGATCAATTGCAAGCATTATACCTTACAAAACAACAGAAAAAATATCACTGAAAGCAGCTATGTGTGGGGTCCTTGCCCAAACACAAATAAATGAAATTTTGCAATTTTCCCAGTTGTACCAATGCAGGGACAGGGAGACAGCACCATCAAATGAGGTCTGACGCATTTTGTGGGCTCTAGCATTAAGTATTTAGGTTTGTACATCTTCACTGTCAACATTGTTTGTGTGGCTTGGCCAAATGTTTATGTGTATCAAAATTCTCTGAAATAGGATATTATGTCTTACTTTATGCATCCTTCACCTACTCAATATCTGAAAATAATGAAAAATATAAGATTTTTGAAGCTTTGACATTAGACTTATTTGCTTTCTTCCAGAGAAAATCAATATTACTTTAATGTTTATATGGTAAATATAAAACTACCACCAGCAGCCAATTACCTGAGCTTCGCATACAGACTGAAAACAGAGGGAAACAACTGATGTGGGTCTGCAAAAAGGGTGACATAATCTGCTTACCAGTACCTATAAAAGGTCATTCAGTACAAAGAAAGTGTGGTTTTACAGAGGATTATATGTTATATGACTATTTCTTGGCTGGACACAGTACCTTGGTGGTGGTGTTTTAGCTGGATGCCTAGCAACATCATAGTGACAACAAGTACCTCCATAAAACGATTGTTTTGTGACTCTTAAGTTTTTTTTGCAGATTAAACAAACCAGATTAAAAAGTATATGATGAGTTGTTTAATTTTGTTTGTTTGTTTGACCTGGTGTACTACTTTTAGTGTGTGTATAAAGAAGGTATGTGTGTGCATAGTAGAGCTGGACAGTTGCTGTATTTCAAATATCTATTTTGTTTGGCCCGTGCACAAAGACCTCACACAAGGCACAAGCAGACATATTTTTTGATACTGTTTTCACTCGCATGTAATTTAAAGTTTGTTTCTTTTTTATTTTCACCATTTAATTGAGAATAACACTGAGCTCAAGATCTCATTTACAAGTGAGGCCTGAGTACATAAAATAAAATATAATCCCATTAATTGTGCATTTAGTGATTTAAGTTAATGAATCTTATTTAGTGAAAAAGTATTTTCATATGGAAATGTCTCATCTGAACAACCCAAAAACAGAAGGTATGGACCCAATTTTAATGGATAATATGCAAGAAAAAGCTGCAGTAAGTAGTTCAGACAAAACATACATGTCAAAGATCAAAGATAATGAACTTTAGAGAACAACCTGTCATAAATGTCAACTGAGTTAGTTGTTTGTTCCTCATGTCCTTTGTTTAACTAGGAGCAATGTACAAATGCCATGCGAGAAAAAAGAGGATACTTTTAATGAGAAGGACGACTTATGTGTGATGTGTTATGTTGCACTTGTTCTCAACAAGGTGAGCATTTTACCAGCCAAATGGTAGAAAAGTCAGATTTACCACTCTGTGTGTAGTGACACTACCATTATACATGGTCAGCCCAATAGTGCTACTGTAGAGCAGTGATTACCAAACCTTTTGATTAACATGGTTACTATAATTCTTAATACAAGGCTACAGAGGACACAAAGGTTATTCTGAAATTGTCAGTGTTTCATTATTGGTCAAATTTGAATTAATTGTACCTCGTTAAGTGACAACAGGGGGATGTTTCAACTATTTATCGATTTCAGCTATATGTTCTCAGGTTGGTGGTGCGGCAAGAGCCATGCATCCTGAGATACAGGTAACCCTCACTGGATGTCACTAAGAAAGAACAAGCACAGACTGTCTGATACCCATTTCTTTTAAACGTGTGCAGTCTATAAAGTTTGGATGTAAACCTTTTAGTTTAATTTTACTTTACTGTCAACTTATAAATAACAGAATCTTCAGAATCAACATTACTGTGAACACCATCACCATCTTCATCAACTGTCCATAACTTAAGCACATGATCATTACCTTGAGAATCATGCAGCACTCCGTAAATAAGACGTTGTGGTTGAGGGCGTCTGTGTGTGCGACTGAGCTCAAAGGAGAGAGGCCTCTCTGGTGTAAGGAGGGTAGGATGAGGGTGGCGCTCAGCCCTGTCTGGATCCAGGACAGTGAGATGTGAGAAAGGATGGTAGAAGATAAGTCCACTTCAGCCAACTCAATGGGACACTTCAGTACAAATGCAGCTCTCACCCTGAGCACTGTCTGTCTGCCTGTCATGACAGAGAGGGACAGGGAAACAGAGGCATTAATAACAGGAAGTTGGATCAGGAGTCTTAATCTTATTACAACTACATCCAGTTAAAAAACAAGTCGCTCAAGTTTCTTTTTATTGTCATCTTTAGTCTAAGTAATACCAAATACACAGTAACATAGCTTCTAACAAGGGAAACGTTACTACTGAGGAGGCTAGTTCATCAATGTGTGTGTGTGTGAGCGCAGGCTGCAAGCACAGTGACAGAGACAGATTGGGTGTCTGAGAGGGACAGATAGCCTTACAGCCAACCTCCACTCACTCATTGAGTGAGATAAAAAGCAACATTCACACACAGACACACACTCCTCCACTGGCATCCAACCATTCGTGTTAAATAACTCAATCCTTAACATGGACAAATAGGTGTGGATACGGCCTGCGTTGGGTTCTGCTGAAAACTGCAGATTCATCACAAATTTCAAACAAACAGATTAGAAGAAGACTGTTGTGATATTCAAATGGACTTATAGGATTTGTCCGTGTATACACTCCACCGTGCTGTGTGAGATTCAGGAGGGTATGTGAGTACGAGTGTGTGACGGTGCCAAAAACAGTGACAGGCCATCCTTCTACAAACAGGTTTTCAACAAGCTCTTATCTCTCTTCTGCTCTCTCCTAATCCATTCCCTTGTTTCTTCCTCTCCTCTCTTGGAAAAGCTGCTCTTTTGATTACATTTCCATGCTACACAAACCCTTTTTGTCAGAAAGGCAAGGTTACAATATTACAGACCCTTTTACTAGATACACAAAGCATCAGCAGAAAACTGGACACGGTTAAGGTGAGCTCCTCTGACAAGGCAGTGTTGTGGGTTTGTGTTTGAGGGTGTGTGGGAGGGGTGGTCCTGTGTTTCCGGGTGACCTCAGTGGCCCAGGCTGCCTGTCTATTAGAGCAGAGGCTATTAGACCATCCGAAAGTGGGAGCATCCCCTCTCGCCATGGTGATAAGATCAAGGCATTCCGACGGCCAGAGCGGTCATTACCCTGTTCTCCAGTCCATAATGTCCCTCCATTAAAACACCCTGTTGCCATGGAAATGCAGCTGCGGCCGTTTAAGTCATTTCTTGGCCCTGCTGTCTCTCTGGGTCATTGACACACACACACACACACACACACACACACACACACACACTGCATCGACATGTTGTCTGATAAACAGTTACACATGCACACAGCTATCAGGGGCTCTCTCACTCTCTCTGTCACACACACTCTCTCTCTTACACTCTCTCACACACACACACACACACACACACACAAACAAACAATCCATGTTGTCTGTGTCCGACTCTGGCTAATATGGGGTCATGGCCACAAGGACATCAAGATGATCACTGAGTCACTGTTGGTGTAGAGATGACAGATGGTACAGTAAGACTATCTGGACGCTTGAGTCATCATGCAGTCTGACAGAATTCGGTTTCTAACACAAACACGGATAGGCAGACAGATAGGGAGCTAACATAAACACACACACAAGCAGACACATGCACAACACTAACACTGTTCAGGATAAACAAACACCTCTGGTTGTACTAAAGATTTTGTGTCAAACAAACCCGACCCCCTGTGCCTCTAATCCTCAATTTGGCCACTTTCAAACTTTTCTTCACAATCATCAGTGGACACCTCCTACGCTCAGATATGCACACAGAAAATAACCCTTTCTAATCACAACACTCACAACCAGCATTAAAAATTACCAAGCCTTGAGTGCTGCTCCTGAGAAATGATTGAGTCTATCATTTAATGTGATTTTAGTGAAGTTAGTTACTGTTTGTTGCTCCTTTTTATTAACCATTTGCATGTATCTATTAACTGATTTCTGCACACTCAGTTTAATTTCAAGAAATATTGAAAAACAAAAATGACATAAAATCATACTGTACAGCTGCATTTTCAATGAATCTGTTGATTTTAACATGGACTAGTGTAATGTACAGATTGTAGACATACTAACACTGGACATACTAATAGAAATAGGAAAAGGGCAGGAGAGATAGATCAGTGGCTGCTTAAATCATACTGAGCAAAAATTAGTCTCTGTTTCCCCCTAGTGGCGAGAATTCAAATGTTATTTATATGTGTGTGTGTGTGTGTGTGTGTATACAAAACGCACAGGAGCAGTGTTTACATGTTTTCTTGAGGTTTCACAAGACATCCTTTTCATTTCTGTCTCATTTCCTTGCATGGATTTGTGCACAACTAAATATTTCTTCTTCATAGATTGCTATTTCCCCATGGTGCTCAGACTATGTCATTTTCGATGGTAATGGCAGTGTAATATTTATACAGTATTTTATGTAGAATTATTTTAAGTATTTAGACATTTTCTTAAGCAAAATATCAAATTATTGACGCCTGACCATGATCACATATGATTAAATGAGTCACAGGACAGGATACATCTATTTTTGTTAATTTTACTGATAATGTGATAACTATTTTGATAATTCAACATGTTTTTAAAGCAAATATTGGCTTTCTAGTAATATGTTAGTTATGTTAGTAAACTCACAGTATATACTTAAGATCTGGGCTGAAGGTCAAAGAAAACTAACGAAAGGTGAAAAAATATCTTCCACCACTTGAATAACAAAAGTTGGTCAACGCGTGAAGGCCTCTTCCCTACGCATGCGCAGAGCGATTTGGTCGCAATGCTACTTTGGACAATATAACAGTTGAATTCACGGCCTTTTCGCCGTTGATTAGAGTCTCTCTTCACCAAACTAACAATGACCCGACTGCTGAACTAACCAGAAGCTAAGACAACTCCTGACCCCGACTAAGGCCCCCTAAGGCCACCGATGAGGGCAAATCTCCTCAAGAGCACCTGAACTAGCTGCGTCCCTACTAGTGCGTCGACCTGCGGTTGCTAGGATACACTCATACCTCGAAAAACTGTTTATATTCAAATCAAAACTAAACTTTACATTCATTTAGTCAAACTAGTTTCTCTTGCCGCAAAATCCCCGTTGTCCTTCTATAAAGTAAGTCACAATATATGTTTGCTCAAGGCTAAGTTACTATATAAGTATGCAAAGTAGTAGCCTATGGTTGTTAGCTAGGATGTTTCATACCTGCTTAGTAAAGTTAGCATGCTAGCAATTTACACATATTAACCAAATGTCACACCTGTGGCGTTTTACTCACCCACACACCCAGATATTAAATGTTCAGACAGTTAGTGAAATTAAAGCTGGTTTCACTTGCTGCCTCATCTCTGCCACGTTCAGACGCCGTCATAAATTTGCGCTAGCTAACCAGCGCTTTCACTGCCACCCAGCGGATAAATGGAGCAACAATTAATTGGCTCGCCGCTTGAGAATAACTGGTTCAATGATTAGTCTTAGTGAAGTATCGCTGTATTTCTTATAATGCCCATAATAAGATTAATAGGAGATATTATGTTCATTGTTAGGTCTTTATTTACAGTTAAAGCAAAGGCAAAGGGTTGAGGCTCTAAAACTTAAGTGCGTCTAATTTCCAAAACAGTGGCACACATTTTTCGTTCATGAATGAACCTTTTATAAAGAGCAGTAAATGGAAAAAAAAAACATCAATTATATCACTATTTGTTGTGACCACCCTTTGCCTTCAAAAGGTTTTAGGATGTCTCAGTGTCTTCTGTCGCTTCATGTAATCCTAGACTGACTCTAATGTTTATTTAATGTATATCATGTATTAATATATTATATATTATAAAATTAAAACTACCTAACACTGGGGAAAATCCACATAGTAGTAATAACTTGATGCTTAATTTGTGAGCTCAAACCTGATTTTTTTTGGGCTGTTTAATTTTTGGAAACTGTAGGTGTTCTGATGGAAGGTTTGACATTGCATCAAACACAAATCCATAGAAAGCCACAACCCTGTAATGACTGATGACAAGCTAAAGCCAGCACACAAGAGTTATGGATTTAGCAATCACAATAACTCTACTATACTTTGTGATACTTACTTTATTGTCTATTCAGACAGACACAGTGTACCCCTATTGTAGACAGTGGGTTTATGATCCTTTCTGGGTCTTTCTTTCAATTCAATCAGGACCAAATGAGTTGTATTCAGCAACAGCAACTGAAATCGCTGATGATTCCTGCCTTATGGCCTGTCCAGAAGCCAGGGCCAGGAACATCTGGTTATATGAATGAGCCACAGAATACATTCAAGTTTGAAGCACAGATGGCTCAGGAGGCCCGCCAAAAGATTCAAGCTCGACTTAAAGTGGCAACATTATTTCAGCAATACAGGTAAGAAACCTCTGAAGCTCAGAGGCCTAAAGGGTCTCACTAATAAAATATTAGAATTTTTATTTATGCGGTACCAATTAAATGTAACAAAAATATCAAATATTAAATTAAGTTAGAAAGGTGGTATGTTAACCAATATCTCAATTTTTTATAACTTCCTCCCTCTCTGTACTGCTTTTTATAAAGCAGAATGATTTTTGAAATATGTTTGGTTAAAATTAACACAGTGTCTAAAAAACCTGTTCTAACTAACTGCTTACAACCTGAGACACATATACAGTACAACTGCTACAAAGCAGACAAACCTAACCACCTGAACCAACCTTTGCATAATGTGGTTAAGGGCATTGAGGACAGGCGCTGACCTGAGTAGTTGATTTCACAACCTTTATTGTGTGTCTACTTGTCTTTTCGGCTAGCTGGCCTTTTTATCTCAGCAGCCCATAAGGCAAGAGGTGTAGGGCACCACACCCAAAATTCAGTGCAATCAAGGCAAAACATGTACAGTAGTACAAGTACAAGCTTTTCCATCCACTTTATTTATGATTTCAATACATTTTTCTTATTGATAAAAAAAAAAAAAAAAAGTTTGTGCTGTGTGCGTTGTCGTCCAACAACAGGGCTAGGCAAATTTCCAGTCAACGTGATGTCAGTGTAACCTCATACCCTGAGTCCATAGAGGAGAAGATCTCCCTCACTGTGTATGAAAACAAGGTGAGACCGATTAGAGTGAGAACAACTCAAGTCATGCTCTTTAATGACCAATTTTCTAACATTAAGGTTTCACCCTTTCAGAAACAATATTTTACTGACTTAATGTCATTACTTACTTAACTAATTCTAATTAACTAATTCTAATATGAATTTCCCATGATGAATATACACACTGTTAAAGGTTATAAATTGTTCTTGTGGTAAATTTAGATTCTAGAAACATAGATTATTGTGTGTGTGTGTGTGTGTGTGTGTGTGTGTGTGTGTGCGCACGCCTCCCTTTGATAATACTGACACTTTGCATGTAACATGTTACCTGCCTTACAGAAAATTGTGCCACTCACTGTGCGGAACTCTGGTCCCCGTACAATTTATTTAACTCTTTGGGTTTCTGACCTCGTAAAAAATGTTTTCACTGTCAGCGACTATCAAGGACACTTTACCAAGACAATCAAGCAACATACTCTTAAACCAGGTATGAAGGAAACACAATCGCTCATATGCCATACCTGCAGAAGGGTTTATAAAATTGTCAGAGTTTAATGGACACTGATACCAAGTGACAAATTCCCAACAACAATGCATATCACGCATAGCGATCATTATGGATTCATAACACCAACAACACAGGTATTGACTGTGCGGAGTCATTTTCATGAGGCTTTAATGAAGCAAAAACAAAGACTCAACAAATCTGCATACATCAAAACAAAAAAATAAGTTATTTAACAAAGGATTTCAACAACAGTTATATAACGAGAAACAAAATTTCTGAGCTGCAGTCATGAACAGAAACAGAAACAGAAACATGAGGATCATTGACAAAGTCATAGTGAATCATTTCTTGCCATTTTAAAGTATGTATCATTTTTTAACCAGTGAGACTTTTGCAAACTCCTGATCTTCATTTTCTAAATGAGGCTTAGCACTAATGTACAACACATTTGGTGGCTTGACTGTGCTCACTACTGAATCCAACATGCAAGATAGAAATGATGACTGTTAATGTGATTTCTTGTGGTGTATGATAAATAATAATAAATAAAAAATATCTACTATTTACTACTACTATTACTGCATATAAAACTCATTTTTTTGTTCCACACTGTTTCTAGGAGAGGCATATACGATCAGGGTCCATTTCTACGCTGAGCATGCAGGCTTCTATGAACAGTTACTGGTCTTTAAGTTTAAAACAGACCTGCAGTCCTCAGATATATTTGAGATTATGCGCCTCTTAGAAGTCATATATCGGACATCTTTTGATGAAGAGATCCTACCCACAGCAACAACCTCACTGTGTACCTTCCAAACTGTGAACCAGGAGCCTGCTCGGGGGTATAAAACATGCAAAGTTATCTTTATTAGTATGTGGATGTTCAATCAATCAATCAATATTACTTTTGTGATTTTTTTTTTTTTTTATTTGTTGTTTGTTATTGCCATCTCACATGTCCTTAGATACTGTATAAATAATTGTCACTCATCCAAATTGATATATGCACTGGTATTGTGAGTCTTCTTTTTTTATTACTGTGCTTTTTTCTTTGTCTTTCACTCTAGTGTTATATTGATGTTCCTTAAGCCTGAGGTTCCTTTGAAGAAATATGTGATGAGTGACAAAATAAAATGCCTCAGTAAATCATGCACGTATGTATTTTTAACTGCACATGCTTTCAGTAAGAAGGCAAAGTTAATGTGTACCAGATTTAATTTTTTCTGACTTGTGGCACAACATGCATATTGTGTATCATTAACAACCAAACAAATGCCAGGCCAATATATTACATAAAACTTGACTCATCTTTCAAATAGTCTCACTCCACCCTGAGTCAGGAGTAATTAACATCTCAAACTAAGCTGTCAGGCAATCCTGGCTATTATGTTTGTGTAATGTATCATACACTTCCAGGCTATCAAACACAGGGCTGTGATGTTATAACTTCAAATGCCTGCTGGGATTGTATAAGTGACATGCCTTTTTATTCCACTGGGGCCTTGGTAGGGACCTGGAGAAGAGATCTCTGAACTGGGTGAACTATTCCCGAAGGTTCCACTTGCTCCTGCATCTTGAGGAGCTCCAGCTAAAGACAGATATAGAGAAATACAACCTAGAAGATGTGCTCATGTTCAAAGACAAAAACAACCCAGACCTTTTCGTTTTGCAGGTGATGTGACCCACACACTAAAACTTGACTGGCAACTGTTGCTTTGGCTGCAACTTCCACATCCACAACTCAGAATTAAATTTTAAGTTAAACATGAGCATTTTGTGTCATCAGATTGCAGATGTATCTAACAACTCACCATCGAAGGTGTCCGGAAACCAGGTGCTGGTGACTCATGTAAAGCAACGGGGAGTTTTTGGCAAGAAAATTTACAAAGGCTGGGTTCAGCATGTGGACGTGGAACAGGTCTACATGAAATTCAGCGAAGAGTAAGAGCAAGATTAAGATAAATTTATCACAGTTTAATTTCAAATTATACAAAATACAGTAAAATTAAACCTATGCACTAAGAAATTCAGTATAAAAGATTCAGGGATACCAAATTTTCCACAGTCAATTATCTGAAAAGCTAACCAACCGCTATTGCTCTAATCCAACTTACAGTTAAAGTTTAAGGCTTGACTGAAATAAGTTCACAGCTTTTCTCTGGTGTTATGAACTTGTGAACCTGGGAATTGTCAGGAAAAGGAAGATGCCAACAACAATCATTATCATTGTGCTTCTTCAAAGGCATCATAGGAAAGAAAGGGAATGTATTATTATTTCTAATAATGCCATGTAGACATGGCCTCGAAAGGGTTAGGTTTTTTTTTTTTTTAAATGTTGTTCTAATTTTCACCAAATGTATTTGTCCAGTGCAAGTGTATTTGCACCACACATAATGACTACATGTGTCTTTGCATGCAGGTTCATATGTCAGTTCAAGGTCGGCATGAGGTTCAATGTTACCTTTGTGATCAACCGTATGCCCCTGTGCATGCAGTATAGAGCAGCAGCACTGGTGTACAAGCACAGACTGAAGGAGGTCCTTTTTCCTACTGGACGACTCTCTTCCCACCATTCATATCTACCCAGGTCAGACTACCTCAAGGTCATCACTCCAGGGGAAACATTCATAATCTTAGACATACAGATATATAGGCAAGGTCATACTTATGTACAACTTCTCTGTGTGGCTTTTATCTCATCTTTACCTAAAATATGTTCTTCCCATTAGATGTAAACAGACCTGCATGTAAAAAATGACTCTCTTAACTGTGAGCCCATTCCTTTGCACCTATGTCTCTCTGTCATTAGATTGTTGGGGCTTAAGAAGAACCCAGAGCAGTGCAAGGCCATTCAACACATTGTAGCTGGTACTGCAAAACCTGCCCCTTACCTGTTATTTGGTCCACCTGGCACAGGTACTGAGCATGCATATGTGTGTGTGTGCAACCTGTCATTAAACACTTACATGTAGAGTAATTTATTTTTTACATCTATTTGTCAGGCAAAACAGAGACTTTGGTGGAAGCTGTCAAGCAGATAATAATAACCAAACCCTCATACACCATCCTGGTGTGCGCTCCATCCAACAGTGCAGCTGATCACCTCTGCGAAAAGATTCTGCAGGGAATGATAGGTACCCACAAGTTGTATCGCTTGTACGCCCTCCACTGCCCTTTGGGAAATATTCCAGAAAATGTTAAGGTATGCACTCTTCTTATTTTGACTCAGTTACTCAAAAATAAACAAAGATAGAAATTAGCACAAATACAGTACAACATAAAACAGAGCAGTATTTGGTAAGAAATCACATAAGTAGTTAATAATTAGGGTTGTGTGTAAGGCTCCTTGAAGACATGTACAGTACATATTTGAGTAAAGAGTTCGGCTTCTTCATTTTCTGATATCCAATTGTTTTAACTTTTCAGGTAAATCTTGACTAAGTTGCATTCTGCTTCTTCATCTATGTCTCATTAGGGAAGGGAATAAAGGGAATTAATCAAATTAGAGAAACCAGATATATCATTGTGAATTTATTTCCTATATTTATTATAATTTTTTTTGTAGTTATGCTGCAACCTGAACCAGGGAAGAAACATACTTATGGTTCCTCCCAAAGAGGAGCTGATGAAGTATAAGATCATGGTCACCACGCTGCAAACTGCAGGAAGGTACAGTTGCTAATGCTATGAAATACTGTTGCTGTTATTGTGGTAAAGTGCATGCTGGCATACTGAGAAGAGATTCAACAAATGTGAGACACAGTATTCCTCCCACCTAACACAAGCAGATACTGAGCTATGGCAAACATGCACAATGGCAGAACACCTTATTTTTATCATTATGTTGAGTATGTTGAGTGTAATTTTGATACATTAAAAGTCAATGCAACTTAATTTGAGTCTAATTTTTTTTAAGTGTGAACAATATGATTCCTTATTTATTTACTCACCCAGTTACTGTACAGATATTAATGTTAATTAAGATTAATATTAAAAATCACAGCACTTTAACTGTCCTCAATAAACAATAAACACTAGTGTCTCTGTTTTTACATTACATTCATACAATCTGTTACAATAAATAAGACGCTCCAAATTAACCCTTTGCTGTACACAAAATCAAGATATTAACCATAGTAAATACAATTGCTCATATTTAAATGCGACACACTCTCTGTCTCTTCAGGCTAGTGACAGGAGGGATTCCTCCAGGTCATTACAGTTACATCTTTGTGGATGAGGCAGGCCAGGCTGCAGAAACAGAGTGTATCATCCCAATAGCAGGTGAGAACCTAGTTAAGCTTGTTTACAGTACTGTGTAAGGTTTGCCCTTAATGTTTGATATTCAGAATTGTTGTCCTAAACTATGCTTTGTTATTTGTGATTGCTCCATAGGTTTACTAAAACCAGACACATGCCAGTTAGTGCTGGCTGGAGACCCTAAACAATTAGGCCCCATCATCACATCCAGAATGGCAAGGAAACATGGCATGGGTGAGCACTATGTATATGGTGTATACAAAACAGAAACACAAGTAGGGTGTATGAAGTTCCTGTTAAAAAAAACTGTTTCTGAATACGTCAAGTGCTTGATGAATCAAATGTTAATTTAATGTAGAATCTGTAAATATTTGTTAAAGTTTAAGAATTGTTGAGGCAATAACTCTTCAGATGTTTATTATCATCTGTATGTCAGGAAGTTAAAAGCCATTTTATATGTGTAGGTGTGTCCTTGTTGGAGCGTCTGATGAGGGACATTGACTTGTACAAGTCACATGAGATACATGGGTTCAACAATCGTTTTGTCACCAAGTTACTCAGGAACTATAGGTGTGGTATTTTTGATACTTGACTTTGTTGCTTTGCCTTTTCACACTGGCATTTTTAAGTTTGCTTCTTTCCCTCTTCACTTTCTCAGGTCCCATCCTGCAATTCTGAAAATTCCCAATGAGCTCTTTTATAAAGGAGAACTTCAGTCATATGCCCAAAAAGAGAAATGTTGTTCATACTGCAAATGGGAAGGCTTGCCCAAGAAAGTAATCTAAAAACACATGCACACACAAATGCATATTGAATTCTCCTTCTCCATCCCTAATCTCATTTCTCTCTCTGTCTCAGGATTTCCCTTTGATCTTCCATGGAGTGGCAGGTTCAAATGAACGTGATGCCAACAGTCCCTCTGTTTATAACCTTGCAGAGGTGGAGGTTTTAAAGGAATACTTAAAATCCATCCTTGATTATCTTCACAAAAATGGCATGACCAAAATTCAACCAGGGGAAATTGGCATCATTTCCCCATACAGAAAACAGGTGAGTGCATATCTACAGTAACCAATGGATATGTTAATAGGGCTGAGTATGGCACTGCAACTGCCAGTTTTTCCCAACAAAAATAAATAAATTTCCTATAGAAGTCAATCATAAAAAAACATTCATAAAACTAGTGACTTAGTATTAGAATTATAGAACATTTTTCTCATGTGCTGGGTGAGCAACTTTGACAAGAATGACTAGATATCTTCTTCATCAATACGATAAATTATTAAGTGATTATTAATGAAGATACTGTAATAACCAATGCCACTTTTAAAGATAATCCTTTTCACATTGCCCTGTTTTTTTGTGCTGACAGGTGGAGAAAATCCAGTCTGCCCTTAAGATGGACAAAGATCTCAGGAAGAAAAACTTGGAAAATGTTATGGTAGGAAAATAGAGAGCGGCTGTTTGCTGTGGAACATGTTTGAGAGATGTTGAAACTGCACTCAACAAAACTTGTATTTATGATTCCATAGGTTGGTTCAGTGGAGCAGTTTCAGGGAAAAGAGTTTAAAGTGATTCTGGTGTCTACAGTGCGTAGCAATCCCAAACTGACTGCGCACAGGGAACAGTTCTCTTTGGGCTTTGTTTCTAATGAGAAGGTGATAAACATTACATAAGTACAACAACTCGGTAGCAATACATAATATTTAGATGGAGAGCTACAGCTAATCAGATATTCCTTTTATAACTGTAAGCACCTTTGCCAAGCATTTGCATAATAATAAAGGGAAATTTAATCCTCTGAAACTATTTATGTCAATGATAGCAGCACCAGTTTACAAATTATTTTTATAAATTGTCTCCTCAGAGGTTCAATGTGGCAGTGACTCGAGCCCAAGCTCTGCTTATTGTGGTGGGAGACCCGAGAGCCTTGAAAACTGACAATATCTGGAACAAGTAATGCTAGAAGTGCTCATCAGTCTAACACTCTTTCAGTAGAGAAGAATGGTCAATAATAGTTTTAATATGTTATATATGCTGATCTGTCTTTTTAGGTTTATCTATTACTGCTTCAGAAACGGGGCTTACCGTGGCATTACAGTCTCAGATGCAGAGGAAGATGCACTGACTACTATGCACTCACAGATCCTCTGGTAATAAGCACAGTAACATACTCACACACTTGGCACTGCATGTCTGCTTTTGTTTTCAAATTGCCTTGAAGACTAAGGTGTGTTTGAGTTCTCTTTCTTCTTCTTCTGCCCACCTTTGTACTACACTCAGGAGCAAAGAGCAGCGACAGCCATATTCCTGTTGGAAGAACCTACAGACCTAGCTCACCGATCTTGAGCTATTCAACATCAAAAGGACTAAAAATAAAGCGCTGGATGAGAAACTGACAACTAAGTGTGCACTCTGCCTGTTTAAAAGCATATAGTAATTAGATTTTATTTTAAATTCTTAAAACATTTTTTGCTTGAATTGGGATTTTTTTTTTTTTTTTAACACAATGTTTAGTTCAGAGGAATGCTTCATATAGCTATTAATTCATATTTTGAAGTTTAAAGATATTGCATTCATCAAATGTTTCTATGAAAGCTAAATGAAAACTATTTAAAGGTAAAGGGTCACTGTCCTTCTGCAGACAGTATGTTTTATAATGGGGTAATTGCTCTGATGTTTGTGTTGATGTTGTGCACACACTAACCCGGGTGAAAACATTTTGAGCTTTTTCAACTAGTGGTTTTAGTGGTGAAGCACTCACACACACACAGACACACACACACACACACAGTCGTAGTCATAATAATGATGTGATAATAATTCATAATTTAGGCAATAACACAGATAATATAAAATAATGTAATAATAACATGTACATTACACAGGTTGAAGTAAGTCTGTATAATGCTATGTTATTTTTTAATGTGTGGACAGTATTATTAATATAACTGACTTGTTCACTGACTGACTCATCCTAATCAAATGTTTTCGGAGCAGTGTTTCACCAAACGTGTTTACAGTTTCGTTTTGCTCACACGGCGTCGTTATGGTTTCAAGTCTTAACTTTCGTTTCTCCTCAGTAACCGGCTGCATGGGTGCGCCTGTGAAACTCCGAGCGCGGTCAGTTGCCTCAGTCCCACATGACGAGGCGACACCGCCCATGTGGATTGCACAGCGAAGTAAAAAGCGACCGGCTCTCTCCGCGATTTTCTGACATCAACGACTCGGGGGCGTGGTGCGGATGAGCGCTGTATGTCCGTCTTCAGATGAACGGACTGGACGCTTCCTCCTTTGATTGACTGCGACCGTTTTCAGATGGTTTTGTAATCATGGTTAATCAGACGCTGAGTTCACGCTGCCAAATTGGACTCGACTTCTTTGAGTTTTTGAAGGAGAGTGAGCGAACATACATCACAGACAGACTCCAACTAAGAGACATTTACAACACTGAATTCAGGAACAGGTGAGCGCTTCCTCGTTAAATGAATTATTTCTATGTATGTAGGAAAGTTTTTTTTTGTTTGTTTTCTTTGTTTTTGTTTAATTGTTTGTTGAATGTTGTTTGTCTTTCTTTCAGGAATGCAGGGACCAGAGACCCAAACTTTGGTTCAGTCCTCTATGCCCTGAAAACGAGTGGCAAAATAACAAGGCGAAGAGACACCATTCGCTTTAACTCCAGGGTATGCACTTTAACATCCTCCATATATTTAAGCCATGTCAGCATTATATGAGTGAAATTCAGAAGTTAGATCAAAGCCAGTGTAAAGGTTATTATACCCTCACCGACATATCCTAACACATGTGAGAATATAATCACAAGGCACTCACCATTAAATGCATTAGGAGAAAATATGGAAGACATTAAGCTTCTTACCATAGGAGGCAAGTGAAATAACTTTCTACATCTGTACTCAGACTTGCTGGCACAAGCCATAACAAATCATATGCATATGATCACATAGTTCAACTCAAAAATTCAAAATATCAATCATTTAAATTTTAACACAGTGGGAACCCAATTTACTGACTTTGCGATGCCCTGAGTTAACTTGAAACTAACTTTCATTGTATTTATTATTTTGCCTTATATTAAATGTCTTCTCATATTTAGGTTATACATTACAATATTTTTTTTGGATTACTTAAATGTTCTCACTTTATTTTAAGACACTTCACTTCAGCCATAGCAGATTTTTAAGATGTAGTTATCCCCTGCCGATTAAACGGAAATACAAAAACATAGTTATTATTTTCAGGTTAATTCTCTGGCTTTGACTCAGGATTAAGTGCTATGCTGTAGTGGCACAGTAGTTACATAGAATAAACAATATTTAAATTAAATTTTAAATGACTTAATTTTAAGTGAAATGACGTGAATTAAATTAGATTAAGATATTATGTTAACAATAATACTATTAATAATTAATACCAGTGTATCTGTTCTAGATTAAAGGGCAAAGTCTGTCATACAGGTGATCTTACCATAAATATGTGGTCAGGATCCTTTTGGTCATCACAGGACTCAGTGACTCCACTTGACAGCAATATTTTATTTTTTGGGGTTCTAAAACTACGTTCTGAAGGGTTGTTTATTTAACAGGGATGGTGCATTGTTTACTTATGAGATGTTTTTATGCAACCTATAACACCTGGGAATGTAAAGGTTATTAGGGGATTTTGCTCTGGCACATGTTTGCTATTTAAACAATAACCAACAACCATTTTTAGTTTTTGCCTTCTCTCCTTCAGTGCATGCTCAAATAAATTCTTCACATCTCAATGGTAACAATAAATCTAGAGAAACTCTTTCATTGTAATACTATCTCTATGCAATCTCATAGTAGAATTATTTTATGGATGATTTGATATGGAAAAAAAGGCCTGGCTCTTAGCAGTGGTAAAAAATAAGTATGTGTATTCATGCACTTTACTTAAGAAGAATTATTTAGAAAGTAGGTCTACTTCACTTAAGGGTGTCCATTACTACTTCACAAATATTTCAGAGGCAAATTTATTTAACATCTGTTTAACAGCTATAATTATTATATAGTTTAAGACTTTACATGCAAGAAACATATAATGTATTAAGTGGTTTTGTTAGTAATCCTTTACACAAAATTTGTGTCTAGATAGGGCATTGTGCCGTGTTTCAGATGTCTGTGACTTCCTGTCAGTTTCATCAAGAGACATTTCTTCCTTCCTCTAGACTTTGAAGCTGTTTTCATTCAAATAAATGTTCAAGGTCCCAGTAAGGCAAAATTATCCAATATTACCACAAAAAAGCAAAGACTCATTAAAGTTAAAAACTTTTTTCTTTTTCTCTCCTGATAATAATTTCACAATTTTTGAGGTGCATGATAGGCTTCACACATTAGCAGGAAACCACTAGAATAACTAACCCTCATGACATAACTGTTTATAAAATTCAGACTGTTTATAAAATTCAAATTCATATACATCTCAACCATCTCCAACAGTAAAAGTCAGCTTACACCTTGTTGTATCAGTATTAACACTGTGATATATAATTGATTGATGATAATTGATAATATATCAATAACAGGGATCATTTTACTACACTTCAAGTACTTTTACTTAGCTGATAACACTTCTTTTACTTGAATAAGATTTTGATTGACTATTTTTAAATTGTTGTATTTTGTTACTTTACTGTTACACTTACTGTAAGTCAGAGAGTACTCCTTCTACTGACTCTTACCTAATCATTGTGATGGAAATCTTGGGAGCTAGTTAACCCATGATGGAAGAAGTTTCAGGAAACCCAGATGTCTTAAGCGGAAGCATTTATTGAAGAATCGCCAAGGAGAGCAGTTAACACTGTGTACTGCCTCCCAATTCTGAATCCTATCTCCCCTGTTTATCTTATTTTATCCCAGACAAACACCTACAAAACTTATTACATGTCCAAATAAAGATACTGAATTGGACACAGCACATTTCCTTACATGTGTGAAGATTATATTCGGTACCAAATCTTACTCTATAAATCACAGTCACATAAGTCACATTGTATATTTTCACGCAATACTTTCCCAAGGGAGGACAATCTTTCTCTGGAATGAAGGGCCCCTGTGTTATGACTGTTCACTCCTTCGACTGGAAGCAGGCTTGGTTCGTGATATCTTTACGACCTCGGTTGTGATAACAATGGCCATTTGGGGCCAGTTTGACTCTGTGTCTTCACAGGTGTCTCAAGGACACCTGTGAAGACACAAGGCCCTGCTTGTAAGTGACCTGTGGAAACTCTACATAATACCACTAGAGACATCAGTATCAGATTACTAGCAAAATTAAGGAAGTTTCTTTCAAGCTTATTGAATGTTAGATGATGATTCAAGGTTTGATGTTAACCTACTAATATATCCTTCTAACAAAATATTTTAAGTTTTTTTGTTGGGCTTCCACTCAGATTGCTTTGCATTTATTTTGTTACTGCCCTTTTCTAAGACTTTCTTTTGGAGCAACTTTTGTATTTTTATAAACAGCCATATTAATAAAAAAATATTTTGGAAATGTATTGTTTGATGTGATAAAAATAACAAAATAGAATTTTTATCTGTAAATTACTTATCTTTTAATTAATTGGCTAAAATTCATATTCATAAATGCAAGTGTACAGGTAAAAATCCAAAAGTCATTACAAAGAAGTACACTTTTTCTGTAAATCAAAATTTTGTAAAAACCATTAATAACTGCCTACATATTTGTTTAAAATCTTGATACGAATTGCAACTAGCCCTAACTAAGAATTTTTTTTCTATGTAAACTATATTGTATGTACTTATTCATGGTCATATTGCAATACAAGGAATTAGTACTTCTTCCTTTTGCCAATGAATATTTTCTGTTGCTTGGCAATAAAAGCAGGATTTACACCCCTTGTCCAGATTATCACCAAACTTGAAACAAATTATTTCTGTTGCCAACTTTTATACATACATAAAGGAGAGTTCAAGTTGTTGTTGACTTTTGCTACATCATTCATATGAGAAAAAATGCTCACTGCAGGGATTCAGTGAGTGTGCATTTTCAAGGGAAATGTTTGAAATTGTTCAGCTCAGTCAGGGTAAAATGCCAGTCATGTTCTAAAAGATGTCATCGGGGGGAAAAAAATTCTTTTTCAATTTGCTTTTTCATTTTGTCTATTAAATGGGTCACAGTTGGTTTGAAAAGTTCTCCTGTTATTAGAATAAAACAGCATCTTTTTGTTTTTGCTAAAAATGTTGAATATTTTCAGAGATTTAATGTAATAAGCAATGGTAATGTGTCATTCCAAAAGAAAGAGTTGTGACACAAACCCCAATCAACAAGATCTGGGTGATGTTAATAGGATATATATCAGCTATGAGTTGTTTCATCAAGAGACATTTTATCCTAAACTTTGAAGTTATTTTCATTTTGAGAAATGTTTAAGGCCAAATTAAGGCCTTAAACATTTATTTAAGGCAAAATTGTCAGTGATATGTATTTTAGGTTATTTAACAAATAGGTGGGCACAGATTCAGTAGTTAAGCAAACATCTGTGTCTGCTACTGCAATGAAAAAAACATCACAAGAATAATGGAATTATTAATTTCAGGATAATATTGATACAAAGTGATTCTGCACAGGTCATAGCTCTTTATGTGGACCAGTGGCACACACCCAGGGTTTGTCAGCCACAAGCCGTGCATAATGGAGTTGCCAGTCCTGAGCCAGCGCAGGTTTTCACCTCCGCAGATGAAGCAGAGACGGGAGTTCGAGCCCGGAGGAAACTGGCCAGTCTTCTGATGGACAAACTGAAGACAAACAGGTAACAGGACCATCTAATGAGATTCCTCTTTTATTTACCATGCTCCCCCAAAAGCCTTCTCTGCTTGTTCTGTTTCTACTGTTTCTTTCTACCCTGTAGTCTCCTAAAGTCAAACATGTTTAATCACTCTTTAGGCAACTTTATAAAACTTATAAAACTTTTTAAAAGAGAAATCAAGTGTTTGTAGTTTGTAGACAGTGTCAGAAATTACTGGAATGTATGTGTAAAGTAGCTGAATCACTATTCAATGTTAAATCATATGGTGTGTGTTTCTTCAGTCATATTCATTAGACAATAAGACAATAAGGCCCACAACATCAGGCTTAATTTACTAGTTTGCTGTGGTAAAATGCAGATGGGACAGGAAGTAGCGTGGGTAGAGTTCTAAGCAGAAACGGCAAGTGCCATTGCCATTGTATCATTTCGCTTAACCAATTCTTTTTTTGCACCTACAGAGCTCACTTCATTTCTGACAAAAATGGGATCAGCATCACCTCTGACCAACCATTTGAGAGTGGGAGACTTTGCTTGTGCATGGAAAACACATATGAGGTACTTATGTTGTGAAACTGCAGTATTAGTTCTATTGCTGGTCATTGTACAAATGTGCAGTCCAATGCATAGATCTGTTTTTCCTTTTTTAAACAGTACAAGATAAATCTGAATGTGAAAAACACTGGAACAGAGCCTGTGTATTTCACCTACTACACCCCACTGCACTGGCTCAAACACTTAACTCTGACGGACGAGCACAAAGTGACCAAAATAAACCCTCTGACTCTCAAACCGGGTAACACAAAAGTCACTAACAAGTTTACTTTAATTTGAATTCATGATGACACATGTTTGAGAGAAAATTATAGAAACAATAAACCACAATGAATAGCTTATAGAAAATATTCTTGTATGTTATCTTCTGATTGCAGGCGACAGCTATGAAATCAAGGTTTACTTCCACTGCAGTTTCGTTGGTTTCTATCCAGCTACACTGGCCTTTGAATTCAAACCAGACCTGCAGCCCACCACCGCTGCTTTTCACATTGTGCGCTTTTTTGAGACTCAGTGTATAACATCATTGGGAAAGGAGCTGGCACCTGTAGCACCCTACAAACCTCTGTCCCTTCCTGCCTGGACACCTCAAATAAACTGCACTATTGTGGATGGGCAGCGACCTGAGGGGTATCACTGTTTACTCAATACACTGTTAAATATACAGAAAATATAAAAATTTAAATGTTGTATGTCTCATTTATTGTTTCCAGTGATATATCCTAATTTTTCCATTTTGTCTTATCCTACCAGTCTGACAAAGATGCAGCTACAAAATGTGGTTCAGCTAAATAAGTATCCAGTACCACACTATATGAACCAGCTCATAAAGTCACTGAACCACTCACTATTCTTCCCTGATAAAAGGTAAAATCGGTTTTATCATTTCCAGTTGTACATCAATTTTCAAGTATATACTTAATGACTATGAAAAGCCAAACTTTAAGCTTTTATTCAGTTTTTGTGTGATGCCAATGTATTTTACATATTACATTGTAGCCTGTAGAAATTCTGTTTATGTACAACTAATCTGTAATAGAACATATGTTTTGACACATCATGGTGGGATGTTACTGAATGTATGAAAATGTTTGTTAACGATATATTTCGCGATCGCTTCTGTCCTTCAGTAAATGCAATGTGTCTTTTGCTTTGGTCTGTTTATAAGGGTCTTGCTGGAAAATCCCTTGAGCTGGGAGAACTACACTGAGAAGATGCAGCTGCTGCTGTATCTGGAGGAGCTTCAGATGGAGGTGGACATCAAGAAATACAACATCCCTAACAATGAAAGAGATGCAGCAGTCATGTCCAGAGACCCAGTCAATAAGAGACTTCTTGTTCTGGAGGTAAATATGTGAGCCACTCATTTACTTCCCCACATAATCAGTTTGTCCATAATTTATTCACCTGATATTCTCACATTGAGAGTTACTAGTTCACATTAAACTTTTTTTGCTCATTTTTACCAAGCTGGAACCTCTGAGGCTAAAAACTGAAGCACAGAAATGCTCCAAAAGCAAGTCAATCCCCATAGAATACATAAAATGTTAGAATACCCATCTTTACAGTAGAAAAAAACACGTTTACAGCCTGGTACACTTACCAGTTTTGCTCTGTAGTTAATTTTTTGCTCTGTAGTTAATTTCCTACCTCATCACCTCATTAGAAAATGAAAATGTTCCCCTGTAAAAAAAAAAAAAAATTTATATATATATAGGCAAATTGTAATGTAATCATACATTCTTGAGACCAGACTAATGGAGTATGATGAAAAAAGGCCATTCATATCTGATATATTAAAATTATTTAGATTAACACAACCAAACAATATATACCATACCACCATAATACATCCACACATCCACTGTATACCGCTTATTGGTACAAGGTCACAAGGGACTGGAGTCAATCCCAGCCAACACTGGGTGAGGGTGGGTACATCCTGGACAGGTTGCTGGTCTGTCACAAGGTCTGCAGAGACACACACTCCACTGCTACGGGTAAATTAGAGTCACCAACCAACTTAACATACATGTGTTTGGACTGTGGTAGGAAGCTGGTACCTGGAGGGAACTGTTAGAGAAATCCTCTTTTCAATATCCTTCAGGACGCAGACTTACCAAGAGATCATTTAATAGTACTTACAGCAAGGGAGCAGTTTACAGGCTTAAAGTCAGTAAATGATCCATGAAATGCAGTAGTACAAGAACTTATATACATTTGGATCCACCCACTGTCATGGGTGTTACCCAGCTCTTCGTCTTCATGCCAGAGTCAGTCACATTATTAAAATTTCAGGGTGCAACAATTACTCTCAAAACAGGATATTCTCAGAGTCTGTTTCTATGTGAATAACTGTGTGGGGGTATCTCCAGGTTGTGCTGACATACTTCCTCTCCAGGCAGTCTGTTTTTTAAGCACAATCAAATGATTCTTTTGCATGTACTGTCACACAAGCTCACTCAAGGACACACTCACACACACACAGGTTATATGAGTTCACACAAGCACAATAGATGTATAACAGCACAATTTCCCAACAGAACCCACGCAGGCACAGGGTGAACATACAAACTTCACAGAGAAAAGCCCCCTTATCGCTACACCACTTTACCGCCCAGGACAATATATTAACCTGTATAAATATAATTCTTTGTTGTTGTTCACCTGCCAGGTACCTGGCGTCTCTGAGAACCGCCCATCTGTGCTACGAGGAGATGAGCTGCTGGTGTATCCTACTGGAAAAAGTAGTAAGAAGTACCGTGGCTATGTGCACAGAGTGCAGCTGGAAAGTGTTAAACTGGGATTCTCCTCAGAGTAAGATCAAGACAATACAGGAACAGACAATAATTAAAACATATAGATGTCTTTGACTGATAATAATAACAAATGGTTTGACTTTGAATTTCTTTGTAGATTGCTTGATCTCTTTGTAGACAACATGAAGTTCAGCGTTGAATTCACTGTCAACCGCCTGACTCTGCGTCTTCAGCACAGGGCAGCAGAATTGGCAGCTTCATGCAGACTGGGAAATGTGTTGTTCCCTGCTGCACCTAACTGCCCTTCTCAACTAACTGCGCTTCCCAAACTCAGGTCAGGCATGTTAATATATATAGGCTGTTTGGTGCATTTTTAGTGAGCCATTTTTGTCCACCTATTAGTGACCTTTTGAATATAGGATTACTGGTATACCCACATAGAAATGAAAAAAAATAACAATGTCAAAAAACAATGCATAAGTTGAGTGTGATCTTTGCTTTTCAATTTATTCATTATTTGAAAAAATAAAATGAGGTCTCCGGGTCATTTTGTAGTTTACCCATTTTTCCTATTGTGAAGCAAATTGTTCCAATTGATGATTGACAAATTCTGTCATCTGTTCTCCATTTTGTAAATATCCATTGTAATTTCCATCCACGCATTTCAATTTGTCCTGTGATAATCATTTCCATGTAAGAGTCTTTTTAACAGATACCAACAGTAGATTCATTTAACATGTATTTCTTTTCACCTATTCTTCGGGTACATGTTCACAGGCTGTTTGACTGGCAGCTGGAGAAAAATCAAGAGCAGTATCAAGCAGTACAACACATTGTAGCTGGCTCATCCAAACCTGCTCCTTACCTGGTGTTTGGCCCACCTGGAACAGGTACAGAAATTCCTTATAATCTTTTGATTGAAATTGTGCTGTTTAAGCAATTTAGTCTTGGCTACCAACTGCTCACAAAACCAAATGTATTGGTTGTTCTTTGTCTGTTCAGGTAAAACAGTGACTCTGGTTGAGGCCATCAAACAGATAGAGAAGACCCAGACCAACTGCCATATTCTGGCCTGCGCACCTTCCAACAGCGCTGCCGACTTACTCTGCAAGAAGATTCTAGACCACGTGGACGAGCACAAAGTGTACCGCATGTACGCCAGCAGCCGGGACCCAAAATGTGTCCCTGAACAGCTAAAGGTAAGTGTCAGGTGTCTTGCACTCAAAGAGATTGTGATTGATTGTACCATTAAGTCTTTAAGGCTCCTAAACGCACTTTGCTGCATCTCCTCCCCTCTCTCTCCTGACTTTCCTGTCTCCCTCTCACTATTGATATCTAAATAAAGGTGAAAAAATGCTCCAAAAAAATTTAGTAGTGATCAATTGATGACACAATGAATCAGGACCATTCACTCCCAGCTTTGCAGAGCTTTACATGTTTGATACTGAGGTTTTACACAGATATTGTGATACTTCCACAGGCATGCTCTAACCTAGAAGGGGACTGTTATACTTTTCCTACAAGAGAGAAGCTGATGGATTATAGGATCATGGTCACCACCCTGTTAACTGCCGGAAGGTTGTGAATTACTCACATTGCAGTTTGCTCACCATCACACTAAAAAACAAATTGTTGCCATGCTACAGTATTTACATCCTGTTTATATTCTCTGTCATTCAAAATACTAACTCCACACTTGTGGGAGTAAATTTGCTGCCATGCACCATGTCTCTGATCTCTGCAGGCTGGTCACAGGCGGCATTCCTCTAGGACATTTCACTCACGTGTTTGTGGACGAGGCAGGACATGCTGTGGAGACTGAATGTTTAGTCCCATTGGCAGGTAAAGAGAGCAAAGAGCACTGAGCTTTTATGCCTCCATGCCAGGGAGAGCTGTGAGTGAATGCATTATGTTTTCATATCGTCCATCCCATTCTCTTGAATTCTTATGACGTGACACAAGCATCCACATGGACTCAAGGAATAAAGAGAGAATTCAGTGGCCAAAGACAAGGTCACTGAACTGAACTTGCTTTATGTGTTGTTTGATTTGATTCGATCTTTTCTGTGCCACAAAGGGCTGCTCCATTCAGAGACTGGTCAGGTTGTTTTGGCTGGAGACCCCAAGCAGCTTGGACCTATTCTCAGATCCCCTTTTGCGCTGAAATATGGCATGGGTAGGTAGAGACACACAAACACAGATTGTCTAATTTTGTCTAAATGTGAATACATAGTTCTGCAATTCAGTTTTTGTTTGCTCACATTTGATATGTTCCTGGAGTTAAAAGGCTCTTCTGTCTGCAGGAGTTTCTCTCTTGGAGCGCATGATGAATGATTTCCCACTGTACCAGAAAGAGGAAGGCGTGTTCAACAATCGCTTTGTCACCAAACTGCTGCGCAACTACAGGTGTGATAGAAGAGAGTTATAGGTCACTGTCTCACAGAATTTTGTATTTGTAAATTCTGTTTTGTATTTTCTAATCTTTCTCTGTTTCATTTCTGATTTATCAGGTCCCATCCTGCCATTCTGAAAATTCCCAACGAGATGTTCTACGATGGAGAGCTGCTGTGTCACGCAAATGAAATTTTACGCAGCTCCTACTGCAATTGGGAGCCTCTCCCTAAGAAGGTAAGGCTTCACAAAATAATGCACTGAGCATGTGCAAACACAAACAGAAACAGATAATATTGAAATCAAAACATGAGAAGTGAAATCAATATGACACTGTATCTGTATTATTCAAATTACAATGTTGTCATTTCATATTAATTCTTGAGCTGAAACAATCAGTCGAGTGATAGATTAGCTGATTAAAGAAAAACTATTTTTGGCAATGTTTCAATTGGTTCTCTTTTTTAAAGCAAAAATGCCAAAACATTTGCTGGTTCTAGCAACTACAAAGAAAAGATCTTCTGCTTCTTTTCTCTGTTTTATATCATTGTTCATTATATCATTGTATAATTTCCAGTTGTTTTCAGACAAAATTTGAAGCAATTTGAAGTTCTTAGATGTTGTCAGTGACTTTTCCCCCCGTCTTTTGACATGTTACAGATGAAATAATTTCATGTTAAATTTTGTGTTCACTGTGAATCAGACCAAAATGTCTTTAAATTTCTTTACTGAGAATCTCAAGTGAAGCTAAATAAGAAAACTGATTTGTTTGACAGAACAGAAAACACAGATATATCCAATATCATTGAAGAACACAAATACTCATACATCACTTGCTGTATTACTTTCAGTTTAACATTGTGATGTTGGGTTAGCGTTGACCTTGGAGTTTACTCCACCTCACAACAGTAAAAAATTACAGCATAAGAAGGCAAAATATATTTTTCTTAAAGGTATTCTTACTTTCAGAACTTCCCATTGATCTTCCATGGCGTCACTGGTGTTGATGAGCGCGAGGCCAGCAGTCCCTCATTCTTCAACACAGCAGAGGTGGAGGTGCTGATGCAGTATGTGATAAAACTGTGGCAGACAAAGGGCAAGAAGGGCCTGGCTAATATCTCACCCAAAGACATAGGCATCATCGCCCCCTACAGGAAACAGGTTGGAATGAATTCAATCAATTCAACACAAGTCCAAGTTCTAATTAAAACACTGACATGGTAAAATGTAAAAATTATATAAATAGATTAAAAACTGGAGATGTTTTTTTTTTCTTCTATATAGGTGCAGAAAATCCGTAAAGCCCTGGAAAAAGTTGGGAAAGAGCTCAAAGAGGACATGGGTGCGCTCAAGGTAAGACAATATTTCACATTAAAACAATGTGAAACTTTATAGAGGCTTTGTCTTAAGTTTATCTACACATCTGTGGCAGGTTGGTTCGGTGGAGGAGTTCCAGGGTCAGGAGAGGAAAGTCATCCTGGTGTCTACAGTTCGCAGCAGCCCCAATTATGCAGAAATAGACAAAAAGTTCAACCTGGGCTTTGTCAAAAATGAGAAGGTATCTGCCACATATACATGCACATACTCTGTGTAGGTACATGCAAAATGTTATACTGTGACGCACTTTTTGCTTCTCCAGAGATTCAACGTGGCTGTGACTCGCGCCAAAGCCCTGCTGATTGTGGTGGGAAACCCCAGAGTGCTGAACAACGATACTACCTGGGCCTGGTACTTGTCGCGTGATCACTTCTGCTTCCTTTTGTCACAGCACACATAACATGTAATTTGATTTTAAATCCAAGAGAGCAGTCCCTGGTAACTCTTCTCTCTCTCTGCAGCTTCATCAAGTACTGTAGTGATAACGGGGGCTACACTGGCTTTGTTCGTGCAGAGGAAGATGAAGAAGTGATGATGAGACTTGCTGAGCTCTACATCAGTATTAATGCTGAAGGTGAGAAACACTTTTATTTTCATTAGCATCCCCCTCGTAAGGAACATTTTGAATGAATGTTTTTTGAATGAAACAATGAAATTGTTTCTTTCGATTTCTCTTTTCTCAAAGTGGAGACTGCTGAGAGCGCTGTACAGCGGATCATGGACCCAGAGTGGAGGAATGACCTGTGAATGAAACCAAAACTTCCATCCCTGTCAGTTGGAGGGATTCATTTTGCTTAAAGTTGGCTGTATTTCTTCACTGGAAACCTGACATAAAAGATTTATAAAAAATTTCTATATTATATTCACCAGAAAGACCTGTTACCTTTCCACATTAAAAAGGTATGTGACACAGCCAGCATTTGCATGGAAAAATAACATAGCAAAATATATTTTTAAAGTCAGGTTATTGCACTTTTAATGTTTACAATAGAAACTTAACCAATGACCATGAAGGACAAGATTCATATTCATATTCAGGTGATTCATATTTAGAGCAGACAATCTGGCTACTTCACCGGGCTGCGTTAATGCTTCTTTTACACTAATAAAAAAAAAAGTGTGATTTTTCTCAGGATTATTTAATAGTTTTTAACTTTTCAAAATAATTTGTTTTTTACAGTAGCATTTGATATAGTTTTATGTTGCTTCACTGAATAAACTGGACAGCAGGGTCAGGCCATGTTCAGTACATCAGACACATTTTGTTATGTTGCAGCCTTAAGCTAAAAACTAGCTAAAAAAAACCATTTCCTTCATCAATATATACTTGATATCCTGTTAAGTTAAAGTTAAAAGACAGGATTGTGTCAAAGGATGGCTCTGGGAAAGGCTACAAAACATTTCTGCTCCATTGAAGGTTCCCATGAGCACAGGGGCCTCCGTAATTCTCTGAATTGAACAAATACCTGGACTCCAATCAAGGAGAAGAAATATCTCAAAGATGAAGATACTTGATACTTGAAATTTCAGTATTTGAGTTAATTAAAAAAAAAAAAAAAAAAAAAAGTGAAAAAAAATGGAGTCTGAGCACTTTCTGAATACAGTCTATTAATATTATATGAATGAAATATCTATTTTTGAAACAGGACGTACAGCCATTTTCACTGATTTTAACCAAATGAAAAATGTGTATGCCTCATTTTGTATTTGCTCTTTTCTGAATTAAAAAAAAAATAAATAAAAAAATCAAAGGTAAACATAAACTCAGGCAAAACATCTCTTCAATCATGTCATCATTCTGTTAAATGGCAAAAAAATGAAGATAATTGTTGACCAATTTCTGCCTGGAACATAAGAACACAAACGTAACATCCTGGGATATATTTCGGTAATTTGTGATGTATTTGTGATTTGTAATAAATGGCCTACAACACAGCGCATCACTTGTAGAATCTTTAAGTATATTTTTCTGGTGGAAATGTATCAAAATATGAATCTGAAAGTGTTAATAGCAAGTGTAAGACTTTTAATTTCAGCACTGAAAAGATTATCTAGTATTTCAAAAATACTTTATTAACACGTTTGTCTCACCCAGACATTCAACACATCCCACTCCTGTTAATAAAGCGTCATCACAATCAACATTTTCTCTTGAACTATGTTTGACATTCACATGGGGGCACTGTCCAGGAATTAGCCCGACCCTGCAACATTCAGATCTCTATGGATCTGAATGCAGTGGATAAAAGAAAGATCACCACAGCTGTGGCTTATGATGGTGGTAAGATCAATGTAGGGACCATCACATACACATGTACCGTGTGTTCAGGGCTTTTGTCTGGGCAGGAATGGACATGGAATATACAGTGCAGCACAAAGTCACTCTGCCTTGAACAGGTTCACTTTAACTGCATCAGAGGGCTGCCTGTGTGGAAATGAGGTGGTTTAATGATTCTGTCAGATAATGATGAAAACTACTGTGATTTAAACTGTACTTTTAGTCAGTGACAAACTGAAAAGAAAACATGTTGGTTTGAGACACCGTCAGAGCTGTCAATCAAGTTGTCAGTTGGGCGTGTTATTAAAAACTTTAATACACAGAATAGGCCTATAATCTGACTTTATATTAATATGGCTGTGTCCAGTACAGTGACACATCACGACAGATCTGAAACAAGCCTCTGTCTCCAGGGCCAGTTTGTGCAGACGGAGTCACTTCTCTGCACAAATGGTCGCTTGCTGCTTCAGTTTATGTAGGTTTCAGTGGATTAATGCAGTGTGAACAGGCTCTAAATTTAGTCCATTGTCAGAAACTGGAGAGCTCTGCTGACACAGTACTTGGTGAAATAGGACTATTGTGTAAAATTAATAGTAAAAGGACAAATATATGAAAAGATCATGACTGGACTTCATGTATAAAAGGAGACAGTGTGGTAAGTGCAGGTTTAAGTGAAGCAGGGAGGGGGTCCATACTATTGAAGCAAATCTAAAACTGTCTGCAACTTGCTGCTGTGAGAGTGTGTGAGAGAGAGAGAACGAGAGAGAGTCAGTAAGCTTGTGCACTACAAGACCCTTGTCTGTAAACAATCTTAACACAGATGGAGACGCATGATATATTTGTAAAGTATATGCACATATAAATACAAACATACATTCATACATACAAGAAGAGGGGGGCAGGAGGTCCTTCACACAAACAGCCCAATGTGGTGGTGGAGGAAAACAAAACGACAAACAGAAACAAAAACTGACAGTGTGTGTGAGTAGCAGAGGAAATAGAGTTCTATCACAAAAAAAAAAAAAAAAAAAAAAAGCTGATGTGTTTTGCTTTAAACAGGTGTGTCAGTCTTTCATATTCGCCTGTGGCATATCTGCATCTGTGAAGTAAGTATAGTCCACTGAGGAAGCCATTGATTCAAGATTTCTATAACTTTGCTCTGTGTGTTGTGGGAAGTCATCCCTCAGGTGCTGATTGGCCAAAAAAACTCTGCCTCTTCACAGTAGCTGGCAGGCGCCCCTCTTCTTGCGTTTGCGGACCTGGAGCGCTGCTCGGGTGGCCATCTCAAACACCTCCCGCACGCCGTCCTTGGTCTTGGCGGAGCACTCCAGGTAGCCAAAGGCACTGATGCGGTTGGCCATGTCTCTTCCCTCCTCAGACTTTACTGGCTCCTGGAGGGTTAACGTACAGACAGTGGGTTAAACTTTCACCAACCATACCGACATTTAGCAGCGCCACTGCTAAACCTAACAATACAGAAACACACACCTGTTTCATCTTGGCAAGCTCCCTGCGTGTGTGTTCATCATTCCTAAGATCCTTCTTGTTGCCCACAAGGATGATTGGGACATTGGGACAAAAGTGTTTCACTTCAGGTGTCCATTTCTCAGGAATATTCTCTGAAAGAATAAAAACAAATTACAAAAAACATTTTAAAAAAAAACAACAAAAAAAACTCAACTCAAGTCGCTAAAGTTCACTAAATTCCAGATTCTTTCCCTACAAGGACACAGTTGGGAGAGCCGTGTCATTTCCCTTGTGACTGTACAGACATAAACATTGAGAGGTCACCGACCCCGGTGGATACATAGTCCGAGTCTTTTTGCCAAAATAAGCAGTTTGCTCTGGAAGGAGATGTCATGTGGTGATAGTGTAGACATACCATCTGTGGCATTGCCCATACACTACCCAACACTGTGGGAGAAAACCCTGGGGCTGAAGTTCTATCCAACAAGACATATTTATTAATCTGTTTTATTTGGTTTTTGGGAGCCAAGAACACTCGGATCCAAGCCTGAAATACATGAAAAACCTAAACCTTCAGTAAATCCCAGCATAATCTTCAGCCCAATACAATAACTGCAGCTACGCTGGATTCTGTAAATCTGTTCCTCCTGTGAATGGAAACATCATATCTCTCATTAAAGAATTGATCAGAAGAGTCAATCAGCAGTATCTTAATGACCGTGCTTTCTACAGGTTATTTAAAGAGCTTCCCATTGATTTAAACTACTTTTGACTGTCTAAGTTAGTTTACTCAAATGTTGTAGCTGGACATGTGTGTTGTATGACATGTGAAATTACTTTGAATGACTAAATCAGAGCTGCACACAAGCAGGTAACTTCAATAATTTAATCATTCACATGAAGAAACTCAATTTAAATAAGATTTTCTTTCATAGTGTGGATCATTGCTTTTATGGAGTCCCTGAAAAACATTCTGTAATACTTTGTAATGACCAAAAAAAAAAACACACACCAGAAATGACCAAAAAAAAGAGAGGCTCATTACTGAAAATGTGGACATTTAATAAAACATTTGGTTAAACTAAAGCTACCCTCCTGTACAAAGATAAAGGATGACTTCAAGCATGCATCATTTGATGTCTGATGGTCTGCATTACTGCTGAATGCACCCTCTGTATTTTGTGGATTGAATCTTGTCTAACTCTACTTATTAAATGCTATTAACAAGTACAGTTCTGTCTAAGATGTAAGGAAACATAACCAGATACTACGAAGGTAAAAAAATTTTTTTAATCAATATTATAATTTGGTTTATAGACTTCTTACACACTCCTTTCTTGGTTATGGCACAAGATCTCAGGTTCACTAAAGCCATGCTGTGATATCAGCAATGCATCAACATCTCATGGAGTCTCAGGGTTTTTTCTTAATTTAAAAAAACAAAACAAAAAAAAAAAAAAACTGGGGCTCAGTTACAGTCTCACTAAGCTGAGCTAATTGAGAATGGTAAGAAAGCACGCCCGGCCTTACCTAAACTGTCGGGGCTGTCTATGGAGAAGCACATGAGGATAACATCTGTATCTGGGTAGGAGAGAGGCCTCAGTCTGTCGTAATCTTCCTGACCTGCTGTATCCCACAATGCCAATTCAACCTAAGAGGAAGGAAAACAAAATTGAAAATTAAACTTGTGCTTACAGCAGGATGGAAAGGGGAGAAAATTGACAGAATATAGACAAAAAAAAAAGGTGCAAAATAGCTGACGAAAGATTTAAAATGTTTATTTCCTCTTTTCTACAAAGCAACTCTCAGAGGTGGGGATGGCTCCCACGGGCTTCTCCTGAACTTGTTAATCAATGTGTTAGCGGTCCCACAATGCCTGACCTGCTCTAGATAAAATAAATGCCCAACAAAAAAAACAAAAATTTGCTAGAGGTCAGCAAGGGATGTACCACGTTCTGCAATGCAACCTCAAAGCACCATGGAGTAATGTCTCTTTTACAGTAACCTGGAAACATCTTTTCATGCATACATCAAATCAAGATTACTGTGTCAACATTTAATTCTACAGTACCCCTACCACCACTACAATCAGAGCTGGAAAACTGCACCTGCTACTGCTGAGATTTAGATAAAAACAGTCTTAATCATACCCCAGAGGGCAACTACAGTATGTTAGCAGTTCATCTGGGATTTTCTGACGTCTCACTACTTTCATGTTTTGCCAAGTTGTGCTTGTTGGCTGACAAGCTACTTACTTTGGCAAGACTGGCTATCAGCAGCACCTTTTGACTTATAGCACGGGGAAGGCATTTTCCATAGTATATGAGACAGTGAGCTGAGCTGTACCACATCTACTGTCTGGGTAAGAGAACAACATCAAGGTCCTGACAAACTTCAGCATCCATTTCTGCTGCTTTTGAATTCTTTTACCACTAGGTGTCTCTCAGGACTCAGCCCCTCTGTAGTTTACCACCATGCTGCTAATGTGAACTTTTCCTAGACTAAGAAGTAGATGTCTGCTGTAAGTTGAATGGTGACACCTTTCATTGCTTTTATGAAATATTCCACTACACTAAATGCAGTTTTTAAATCCATGTACAGTTGAGATGCTTTCAGTGCAGTCAGTTTTGTATTATACATAACCCAAAGTCCAGCCAACAGATCCCAGATTTTGCAGCCAGGAAACAGGAACAGGAAATGGGACATTAGTCATAATTGTATGAGGAGGGGGGTTCCGACCCTGTACAGGATCCTTTTCCTGTTGTTGGCTGGAGGTCTGCAGCTTTATCACAATGAAAAAACCCACAGATTTGCTAATAATGCGCACTTATCCCCATCAGTCTTGACAGCACGTGGTGCTGATACACCAGAGCCAACACGGTCACAATTTTAACATAGCAGCAGTTTTAGTGTGTTACATAGAGGTAAAAGTCCTATAATTTACAGAGGTATTGTCTATAACATTTAAACTATCAAAAGTAAATTACACATTCTGCAGTAAAATATTCCCTGTGATACATTATTATATATGATGTTATTAGATTTTTAAAACTAATGTGGAGACAGCTATCTACTGTTGTAGCTGTAGCTGCTTTATGCATTGTTGGGTAGTTTTTTCCCAGTTGTTTCCAACCAAAGGGTCAAGCCTCTTGCTATAAAGGTCACAAGATCTGAAGGGTCATGAAATGAGTAATGGTAAAGAACAAAAAAAGATTGTGTACATATATTACATATATGTATATTCAGAATGCAATACTTGAGTGAACATACTTCATTTATTTTGCATTACTGCTAATTATTTCACAAAACAAAAAAGCTTTACAAAGAAGTTTTAAATATGAAGTACCTGTTTTCCATCAACTTCAATGTCAGCAATGTAGTTCTCAAACACAGTGGGGACGTAGACTTCTGGGAACTGGTCCTTACTGAAGACAATGAGCAGACAGGTTTTCCCACACGCACCATCCCCAACTATCACCAACTTCTTCCTGATGGCTGCCATCTAAAAACAGAAAACACTTTTATTAGTGTGTGTGTGTGTGTGTGTGTGTGTGTGTGTATAAATAAAGTTGAAGACGCATGAGAAGTAAGTGTTTTCAAACATAGGAGGGAGGTGAAAAAAGGAGACCAGAAATAGAGTGAAAACAAGAAGGAAAAAAAGATGATCCAACTCTGTTTTAGAGCCGCACCCTCTTCCCTTTCCTGGGCTGCGTCCTGTGTGTGAGGTGAAAAACAGAGTCGAGCTGAGGGCTCAGCACTAGTCTGGAAAAGGGGAAGAGGGAGGAAAGCGAACCGGACGAGAGCTCAGTGCTCCACATGCTGCTGCACATGCACGGCCGCGGTCAAACAATCGCATTAAAAACAATCCGTAAGGTGTCACTTCTACACCCATGTGGTGATGTGATTTACAGCTCTTACTGAGCTTGTCTGACTCCTCTCTATTGTGCACATTTGTCTCCCTTTCTTTTGGTTTGTAATCCTGAAGGGTGTATATATGTGAGTGAAGAGTGGCTTGCCGGAGAGATATGGCCCCACACACAAACACACACGGATCAATAGCCATCTCCCACAAGCTGACAATAATGGAGAGAAGGCAGTAGGTGATGAGACAATGCCCTGGCTGCCTGCCATCAACATCAGCCTCCACAGATCTCACACTACCTGGACCAATGCAGGCCTTTTATCCCTAAAAGACCTAAACATCTTCCTTCACATACACACATATATGATGAATGATGCAGAAATACAACCTTATTATTTATAGTGGCTAAAATCAGTATTTTTATATTTTTTATAAGAAAGCATCATATGACAGAGGTTCATCAAATCGATACATCAACTACATTGATGTATCGATTTATATTCCTACGCTGCAAGTTGTCTTTCCACGGGGGACGTATATTGATCTAAAATAGATTTGCAAGGTAAATAATCGATTGTATTGATACTATTAATTTGCACATTTTATTTAAGCATGACAAACTTTATATGGATGTATCTTTAGCACTTTAATAGTAAAGAAATGTTGTAGATGAGCCAAATATCATTCTCGAATCGTATCGGAACCATGAATAATTATATGAATGAATTATCATGAATAATTATATGTATCGTGTTGTTGTAAAAACGTATCATTACGCCCCCAATATGACAACTTAAAGAACAAGTCCACAATGTAAAAACACGTTAAAGGCGATAATACAGCAGTTGCCACTAATTCAGTTACTGCAGAGTTAAGGAGACATTAAGTAATATGGAATTTCCTGTTGAGCAATATGCAGATGTCCGAGCTCATAAAAAAAATACTTGTTGAGTAATAAGCACAGATCAACAATCCATCAAACACGGACAAAAGTATTACTACCTGTAACTAAATACAATACAATTAAAGTACAATTGATACAGGCAAAACAAATCTATTTAGTAAAATTGTTCAAGACGACAATGAGACCTAAAGATAACTCAGAAGACCCAGGTGTTCATGTGTGTTAAAGAATGAAATGTGGATCTCTATACAAGCCTTCATTTGATAATCTCATTCTGTGCAGGCCTCAGTGATTTAACTTCACTCACTGTACAGCTACCATTTTCACCACAACAATGAAAAGACAATTGTTCAGTTTGCTCCCCCCCCCCACACACACACACACAAACACACATTAAATCAGGCCAGTGTGTTGTCAGTTTGTCTCTAGAGAGAGCCACCTGTTCTCTGTGATAGCAGACTGCTGCTACTCCATACATCATACTGTCACTGCCAGAGGGAAGACACACAAAAACGCACACGCATGCACACACACGCGTGCAGGCTCCCAAAGACACTTTTCAAGCTACAGTGCAGCCCCAGAAAATGGGGCTAGTCCTGCAGATCTTCTGCTGTGATGAAATAATGCAGCTTACTGACGACAATCTCTCTCACAGCATGCTGCCCGCTGTGACAAAGGCAGCACATGGCGCTTAGTGGGAATAATGGCCCCCTTTCCTTTGCATTAATGTGTGTGTGTGTACGTGTGTGTATACTGTGCCAGTACAAGGACAAGAACAGCGACTCCAAGGTCTTCTTCCTAAATAAGACAGCATGTGATGTGTTCTGCTGCCCTCAAAATGTGACATGAACCTATTCACTTAGGAGCTGATACAATATTTGGACGATATTCACTAAAACTTGTAAACTAGTAATACCATCAGTCTATCTAGTAAAGTTGCAATGTAATATCAAAGTTAAACCACTGCATCATTTATACATTAAACAAAAGTAACATTTTTGCAAACATGGGAAGTCAGTGTCAGAGAAATAGAGGTGACATAAATCTACAGAGTTTGATAAACAAATCATTGTTGAAATGATTTTTCCAGGCTAAAACATTTTCAACCATTACATGCAAATTGGTTAGATTAAAACAGCAGATTGTAATGAAAGTTACATATATATATACATAAGTAATCTAAAATAAATTGACAAATGCTGATTGTTTGCACAAATTAACATTCTGCTTATTACATTAGTTAGACAAGAATGATCAAGAACGAAAAAGAAGAACCCACCACACTGCTGGTCAGGTCATGGTGTGAAGTAGTAAATATCAGATCATCAGTTTAAGATAGTTACAGAAATTGTAACCTAAATTCTGGTGTCGGAGAGGATGGTTTTGGATCTTCCAAAGCTGTTTGATCATCAGACAAGCACTTCCAAAGAAGCACGCTGGCGCCTGTAGACTCATTCTGACATTTAGGTGTAAGAAAACTGCACCAGGCAGCGCACAAGTGAGTGGCAGCTGTAGACTGAATTTCACTGCACTACATTTATTCATTTGGCAGACGCTTTTATCCAAAGCGACGTACAAGTGAGGGCATCACTAAAGCTTCAGTGCAGTAAGAAACCTTGGCATAAGCACTACATCCTGTATTACTAGTCAGGCACCTAACTTATTATTACCTATGACTACTACTCTTTTGAATGCCCTTACTGAACAGTATGCAACACTTCCTGTAGGTGGCTCACAGTCGAAGCCTTTCAGCAAAGAACAAAGAGAACAAAGCCAAGATTTTTCTCATACAAAGCTACAGGAACTCCTCAGTTATAAGATTTTTTATCTTTTGTTAAGTCTAAACTTTGTGTGTCAGATTACTTAATGTGTTTTGTGGGTTGTTTTCCTCCTTAAAAGACACTTTCCAGTGGGACATAAATGGTAGTGACTGAGTGAAGAGAAAAAATAAGCAACAGGAAAAACAACTAGAATTCACCCATTTTTGTTATTTCCCCCTCACGCCACCTCCTTGAGTTTCTCCCCTCAGGTCAATTCAAATAAGCTTTATTAGCACAAGGACGGGTTGAACCTAACCAGTCCCTCTTTTTCTTCGAAGCCAGACAGCTTGAGACTTGGTGTGGGATATCCCTGTTTGTTCTCACAAGAATGTCTGGTAGAGAACAGTTATAGTGTGTGTGAGGATTCAGCAGGGCAGACACACACTCAACAGGGCTGAGGTTATGGTATTTTATGTGAATATTATAGATATCAAGTCAATATTACCAAGGACTTTTTCATCATGGGTCACTGAGAGAGTTAAGCTGCATCAACAGACTGTACTTAAATGTTATTAATCACATTAAAAATAATAGTTCATTAGAAGTAAATAAAATGCACTTAGAAATATTCTTACAGGATTTACATTCATTGTGTTATCATTTGCTGTGGTACTGTGACACTCTACTTTGTGTTATATTCAACAATCAATAATTAAGTGTGCCCTGGATTTTATGTTGTGGTAAGTAGGCTTCTGTCAATTTTAAGAGAATAAACTGTGGCAAACACTCATAAATAATTGAGATGATATGATAGCTAACTGTGTGTGGTATAGTTCCAGCAATGAATGTCACCACAACAGTCACATGACAACACAGCTGAATAGATCCCAGGGTTACAAAGCCAAGAACAAAGGGGAAGCAAAAACACATTTAAGGAATATTCTGAGTGATGAGCCACAGTAGAGATGCAGAGATATAGAGTAGCTGTGCACACAGAGACACACACTCACATACCTCAAAGAAACAAGTCATGTAACTGAGAAGGACACTGTGTGCAAACATGCCTCTGTATGAATGATCCTGTCTTGCGTCATGTTTGTCCCTGTGTGTGGTAGCAAAGGACAAAGTTCTCATTCCTAGCACATGCAGCACTGATGCTGATCTTTCCCTGGTAGGGTTCGAGTCATGCCTTCAGTAGTAACACATTAGCCAGTCCTGTTCATTAGAAGTGACAGGGGGGGCAACATAAGCACAAAACCACACAGTGACATCCAGGAGGTAAGAAAAGACAGAAACTTCTTTCTCTTCTGGGGATATCACCCTGATTCTAATCACATGGATCAGCAAACTCAAGGTAATTATACCATTCCTGCACTTAGTGACCCATTTGTGTACAAGCCATGAAACCTCTTTTATTAAATGCTACAGTACAATTCGAGTAGAATCATCATACAAGTACATTTGTTGGGAACCTGTTTGTTTTGGCCTCAGTAACCACACAGAACCACAGCAATAAAATGCTCTTATTCTAAGATCCAGCTTGCCAAAAGGAACTTAAAGTGAAATGCTCACTTTATGATATTAGACTTAAGTTAGTCTAGTCTTCAGAGTTCAAAAGATCAAAACCAACATGCATAAACACACATAATGTACATGCTTCACTCATTATATTTTATATTGATATTGATATTAAGCATTTTGACACCCACATCTGAAGATGCCTTGATTTGATGCAAGCTTGTATTGATGGATCCATGCTGGTTATTTTAACGCCCAGTGCATTCCCAATGTTTTCTTGGTTTATTCTGAGTGTGCCGGCTGTTAAATATGCTCACTGCACTTGGTTAAAGCAGTGGAAGTGCACCATGTTGTGACTGTGTGAAGCAAATATGGAGCTGCTGTTTATTTTTCATAAACAGACAGCTGTTTCAATTAATGACTCCTGCACATGTTAATTAATGCACCCAGCTCTGCTTTGATTTTTGAAAAGCACTTTGCTTCTGTTTCAGGTGAACGACACCTCTTAAATGCTGCTGATTGTTGACAGTTGTATTTGTGCGTCAGTATTTTGTTCAGGCGTGAGAAGCTGTTCAATCTTTCTGCCACCAACAATTATATGCCACACTATTATACAAAACACTACAGGACAATTTACAGCATAACATAGGAAATCCTTTTTTGACCTAAATGTTACATAGGTTACAGCCATGCAATACTCAAAAACTGGCTTAAACCACATTAAGACCGACTAATAACAAACAATCCAGGTTCCTCAATATGGGGTGTCATCACACAGGGCTTATGCATCATCATCAAGCAAGAATTTTATTCTTAATTTAATTTTCACCACTGTGACCAATCAATAGAGCACATTTCTAATGGTCACAGTTAAAGTTTCCTTTTAATCAAAGATTCTACCTCATTAGTTCTGACAGAGTAACAGAAGATGGGGAGAAACTTTCCGAACAGTCAAAACTTAGAATCCAAGTGGTGCATCTGCACTAGTCTGAATAACATCACTTAGCCTACATATGTGGGTAAAGTTTCCTTAAATTTGCTAATTTAATTCTAATGTGAAAAAAAAAAACTAAATGAGCAGCTCTACTGGGATATCTCCTGTTAATTGTGTTGTGTTAACTGTGTAAATCGGTGACGTATGAACAAGATGTCATAGACAATTACAGGCTGATTGTTAGTATTGACACATCAATTGGTCAAAGTAGGAAAATGCATTCCACATGGTGATTAATAACAGGTCACATGCTCACACTCAACTCTGTCTGACTGTGTAAAAATGTGGGAGGACATAAGCTATGAGGAATGTCTCACCCACTTTCAACCCCTCCAACCCTTTTTCTGTTAACACACATCTCTCCTGCCGCCAGTCTCTCCAACCCCCCACCCCCTGGGTTGAAATCCTGAGGACAGGATTATAGACAAAGCCTGTTCTACCATAAAAATACAGTGCAAGTGTAAAAATATTCATGATCTAAGCTTATACACACATTTAGCTGACTGCTTGCTAATGACCAAAAGTTGTTGTGCTACAGTACACACAAGCCTTAGGATTATTTTAGTTACAAACCCCTGAGTCAAATGTTTGCAGGGTAAAACATATTTTGGTGAGGTGAGTCCAATTCAGAAACCGCACTGGTAACACACATGATGCAAAACACTTGTAACACTGTCAAGGCTAGGGCAGCTTAGGGTTATAAAAAATTTGCTTTGCAGCTACTTAGCTACATTTCAGAGACGCTCCACCTGTGTTAAATGCTGCTGTTGGGGGAAAACAGCTTCAGTGTTTTTTTCACACTGACTACAGAGAAGCTGTCACGAACAATAGAAAAATATTCACTGATCATTACAGCTCAAACAATAAATAGATCAACAGAAAATTATATTAAAATTGATTAATCACAAGTTCTGCTGCTAATTTTAATATAGAACTTATGGGAGTTATGGGAAACAGTGATCAGATTTCTTTTATGGATTAAATAATCAGCAGGTTAATAAATAATGGAACGGGTTGAGCAAATCATTGCACTGCATACAGCTCTATAGTGAAATGCAGATTTAGCCATTTGAATTTGGCAGAGGACGTCAGTTGGGTAGGTGGTCCCTCAACGGGGCCTATGATGCATTTGCATTCACATTGCCGAAAGAATGTGGCCACATGGGGCCCAGACCCCCATGTCATGGCCAGGTCTGAGTGATCAGATCTCATAAGAGTCTTCAATGTATCTTGGGTGTGTTTACACCTATGCGTCGAGCAAACTTGTGATTAAATCACCTGAGACGGATGTCGATGCCAGGTTTGAACAGGGCCAGAGATACACATCTTTTTTTATTCTGCAAGATTCTGCTTTATTCTTAAAAATCTGGTGCCCTCGCTACCCACAACACAACTTCTCTGCCAACAGTTCAGTCATATATGTTAGCATCAGCTATTGTAGCCTTGAGTAGCTGCCCTCAAGAAGAGATGAGGCAGGCTGCAGAGGTTTGGTAAACTGACTTCTATCTAACACCACACCACAAGAAACTATTCAGAGAGGTTCAGGCTGTACTTAATGCAGAGCAGTTCAGTCAACAAAGATACTTAAAACACCTACATAAGGTTAAGTGTGCACTATGAAGCTGTATAGTGTAGTGGAAAGCAAAACAAACTGGCTCAAAAACTGGTTAGAACTGGAGGCACAAAAATCCTATTACAATGTACCTAGAAAACTCTGCTGCTTTCTGTCATTATTTACTCTTCTCCTTACAAAACCATTACAACCTATTGTCTGAGGTTTGTACAAAAAAGTTAAAGCCAAGGTCAACTTTTCAAGGTTGAATCAAACTTAAGACCAGAATTGGCTGCTCAGGATCCAGGCCAGGGAAGCGGCTAAAGTCATAGAACCTAGCTGGAGCCCAAAATAGGACAGAGCCATTGAGACTCCCCCAGCCCAATTTATCACAGTGCATACAGCTCAACTCAGAGAGAGAGAGAGAGAGGACGAAAGAGAGAAATATCACAGAGAATTATCCCTTCATCCGCCCCTGAGCCTCCTCTTGCAGTACAAACAGACAGAAAAGTCGGACAGATGGAGGGAAGGGGAGGAAAGAGAGGTGTGGTGGTCAAAACTAGAACATGAGCAAGCTGTAGCACAAGCAAAAAATATGAAGAAACTTTTAAAAAATCCCTCACTGTAGTAAGGGTAAGGCGTAAGTAAGACTTTGATTAATATTTCACGAGAACGAAATAAATAAATTGATGAATAGTCATGGGGTAACTTGGGCAACAGAGCTAATCAGGATCTGGTTAGAAATCATGAGTGTATTTCTGCTTTCCAAGTCTTAAACACAGTCTGCTGTTACAACATGAAGTGGTGGTGAAGCAGCGGACTTGGTTGTACTCGCTTACTCTATTTGCTCCTTGGGCTACCTGTCTACCCATCCTCCTACAGGCTCTTCTGTTCTCTGTTCTCATCACATCCCTTCCTTCACTCTCTCTCTGCTCTGTGTTGCAGTGTGACGTCACCATCAGGGAGCTAATGTTGCGTATCCTTAGGGTGCTGCATTCCTCTTTACCAACTCACATACGCAGCACAAATGAAATCCAGCGCTGACACACATGTACGCAACCTGGACGGAGTCACCAACCCCAACACTGTTCCTCTCATCTGTCTGAGTCTGTCTGTGCCTCACAGCCTTGTGAAGTGTTTGGGCATTTAGGGAAGGGTTCACCCTCTATTTTAGTGAGATCTTAGTATACCTTATTAGTTATGGTCATTTTAGCTTTTAATTGATTTGTGGATAGACAGAAAAATAAGGAACAACTATTATTTTCATAATCAGGTCACCCATTTTTCAAGAAAAAGTAGCTAAACACTGGCAAATGTCTGACAGCAACAATTATTTTCATCATCAAGTAATCAAGTGGCTGTTTCGTCTAGAAAACCAAACTGACATAATAAAGTTTTGTCTGACCAACAGTCCTGCAACATTGTAATGAGCATTTTCTTAACAGTCGCATTTCTAAAATAACTTAAGTCCAAAATAACAACAATGTATAAATCACCTTATTGTTGGCAGAAACAATAGTTTTTATGGGCAGACTGACTAGTGTTTACAATCTATGCCTACGATCTGAAAATGAGACGCACAATATATGAAATGTTCATCAAATTAATCTGACAATTAACAGCTGTGGCCAATGGTAACAGAAGGTCGCGATTCAGGATTATTAATCAGATCACATTACTAAAGACAGAATAGAGCAATTGATCTTTGCAGCTCTATGTGAATCTTAAATTGACACAAGAGTCAAAATTCTTTTGTTCCCTGCTGTATTACAAAAAAAAAAAAAAAAACATGTTAAAGAGTTTATATTTCAAAAGAATTAATAAGGAAAGATAAAAGGTTTGATAAGTGATTCATTAGTGTCTGATCTTAACAAATGCAACTGTGTTACCAATAAGGTCTTGGATCCAAAATGGAACAGACTGTCAGATCACATCCCAAAGCCTCTACTGCTAATGTAACTCAGAAGATTTGTTTAGCTTTCTAAATTGTCCTTTTAGGGACTTCCTGAGACTGCAAGCACTGAGATCCAAACAGGAAACTCTCCCAGAGATTATTTTTATTCTCCAGAGGATTTTCTTGCCTACATGCTGCCTTTGCACGATACACAACACAGTACAACACAGACGCAGTTTTCCACGCAGACATGTTTATTGGTCACCGGCAAATCAAAACAGAAACAGTCAAGAGCCTAAACTCAGCCTTTCCTGTGTTCTCCATGCAAGAAAAACTGTAGTCATATTAGTTTTCAGTATGACACTGACCTCCTTGGTAATACCGCTAAAGGAAAGACTAATCTGAGACAGGATACTGCGGACCATTGTGTTTGAACACCTAGGCCGATAAGATCTTATAGCTTAACAATGCACAAACCAAGAACTTTACATAGAACATGACTATGAGCTGTGAAGATGGAAAAACTAAACAATCAACCTTTTTTCCATCCAGGACCTCCTTAACATTTGCTTGTATGTTTGTGTAAGTCTACTTCCTACATTCGACATCTCTGAATCTTGGACGGGCGTGTACAACAGGCGAAAAGTAAAAACACTAGTAGTAGGTCAGTGGTAGAGAGCAGGTCAAGAGGAATAAAATGAGCCACGACATCAGGGGGAAATGGCCTCTGGCAACTCTGTTATATATGGGGGTTTCTAATCCACAATGGTTTTCCATGAAGGCTTTTGTACTGAGCTGTTCAGCTTCTGAGGTGACCTCAATAAGAAGAAAAGAAGAAAATCTCAGACATGGAAGACACATATTGTCCTAATATGAGACACCATGTCCTCTTATTTTAATTCTAAGTAATTTAAAGTTACTAATTTAATTTATTTATCTATTTTTAAAAGGCTATTTTAAAGCAATACTCAAATGTATACATTAGTATACTTACTGGTTGATGTAATTGTTCTTATCCTTAGTGACTTCAAAGAGACCCCTTTTCAAGCAACTATCAAGGTTACTCTTTCTTGCCCTTTGGTTCCAGCTATGTGTTACAATCCTTCCACCACAGCTCAGAACACAAACACTGTCCAAGGAAGCATATCGAGGGAAAATCACACTAAAAGACAACAGCTCTGTAGGATATCCATTTGACATGTCTAACTGTTGAAGCTGCATATTACCATTGGCTGAGCATAACAATTCATTTTTACACACAGTAACGATCACACACATTGAAATTGTATGATGAAGTGATATCTTTGCTGCCAGTATGGCCACCTACAGCTATAAACTTATCTTTCATTGTATGAATGCATGTGAGTATTCTATTAGGATGAAGTGAAAAATGTGAATCTATTCTTTGAATCTTATGTTTAACATCACATGCTGATTTTCTGATTATTCAACACTGAAAATACCACTAATCCTGAGTTGCAGCCCGACTTTGGCTCGTCATCATATTCAAATTATATTTTTTTCTGCTAAATTTGTTGTGTTAAATTACTGCAATATTGTGCCACTGCTGACAGAGGTATTAGGCTAGAAATACATTTAATTTCAGCTTTTCGTTTATGTGCTACATGCATGCAAGTTTTGATCTTTGACATTAAACTTCGTTTTGCTAATGAGATTTTTTAAGGATTCCTCTATGTGTGGGGTCTACACAAATATAGCCATCCATTTATATACAATATTTATGTGTGCAAATAATACACCTAATATTATTTTTACAATGTTAATGCGATTGACTTCCAACCGAATGGACCTAGATTACATCACTGGGTACAGAGACCATCAAATCCCCACTGTGATGACAACAGCAGATAGACTTTCATTTTACAGTGATCTGGATTGGGGATTTCCACAACATTTCCCTCCACTGCACTGGCACTGATTTGTGTTGAGTGTGTACCACTGGGTAACACCATCACTTCTGTCCACTACCTGCAAACAGCTTGGTCAGCACTCAGCTGTTCAGCTATAATGACATCATAGTTTCTCCTGTAGTAGCCACACAAAAACAAAAAACATATTTCCTGCAAGCATGCGCACACGCACGCACACACACAGACAGACAGACAAGCTAGAAAGATGTAGGATAATATTTTATGCATTCCTCTCCTGCGTGTATGTCTGTCCTGCATCAGTGTGCGTATGTATGTCTGAGTGTATACTAGTGTACAAAAACAAATGGGAGTAGTCCAGTCGAGGCATGATTTGCTTTTGCAGGTTTTTACGTTGATTCACTTGGCATTTTTTTTTTTTTTTTTGTTATGGAGGGACAAGCCAGGACAAGGGAACACGCCGCTCTGACATATGAGGGTCTGTGCCTCAGTAGCCGAGCTGCACAACAAGGGTGTGGTGGCTCGGAGAGAGGAATTTCCTCGGGACAAACAAATGTTTGAATAGTTATTTCGCACAGACAAGGAAGGAAGACTTCCTGTCCGCATAACCAAACGAAGAAGAGTAAGCCTGGAGTTTGTTTTGATGTTTTTGCCAATAATTCACGTTCAGAGGGAAAACATCCGATACTACGGTTTCCCGTTGACTCGCCAAACAGGTTACCAAAGAGGAAGACAGGATCAACTTTTTTCCCCCCCTCTCTCTCTTTTTTTTTTTTTTTTTACAGCCAGTCTGTCTGCCTCCGCGTCGTTTAATTACATAATGAAGTATATTGTGGGCAGACACTGGGGCTGGGTCTGTGTGGTAGGAATGCCGATATGATCCATATCTTCAACCAGACGTGGCTGGGGAGAACAAACAGGTGTGTCCACAGTTTCAGGTACTTCCCCTACACATTTCTGTCCAACAAAACCTCGAAACACCCGAGCCTTTCCGCTGGGAAACTTCTAAACAAGTAACAGGTTTCAAGTCGCTAACTGCCACTGCTGCTATCTCGGCTAATTAACGCGTCAACGGACAGCGGCGGCCGTTAAACTACTTTTCCTTCCAGACTCCAACTCGCTTCATCGACTCGAGGCGTTTGACGGAGATAAAAACGAAGCAGATTTGTTCTCTCACCTTTTCCCAGGCTGTGCTTTCAAATGCCGAGGACTTCTGCGTTTCCTCCTCGCTTCAAGCAGCTGTGGTCAGACTGAGTGGCCGAGGAGCCAAACCGATGCTCACAAGACCCTCCCAGATTGCTGCATTCATGGTTCCTCGGAAACTAAATCCCCCAATTTCCCAACCCTTCTGCTCCGAGGTTCTGCAGTAGCGGGGCCGCAATTATTACTTTCATTATCATTAATGGATCGTTCCTTCTATGATATATCAGACATGACTTGTTTAAATTGCTTGTTGTGTGCGACCAACAGCTCTAAAATCAACAATCAGTTTCATAATATGTGCAGGGGCAAAGCAGTCAGTTCTGGCCCAACTATCCTCCTCCCACATGTTTCCACACATGGGCTGACCCTGTAATGTTCCTGTGACAGCTGACAGCGATTGAGATTTCCTGGTCCAGATGTGGAAGTAGCACAGTCTGTGGGCCAGACTTGGGCCAAGGAACCCGGCTTATACTTATTTACACAAAAATCAGGCCCCAGACCTTGCCAGAAAAATGTTGGTACCTGAGCAGAGGAATAGTGGTACAAAGTCTGCAGAAATTGTTGTGTAAAGGGCTTTAAAAATCTTGTGATTAAAAGTCTTCAGCTTTGAAATTTATATTAGCATTGAAAGTAAACTACAGCATTACCGTTGGCCGAATAATCTTGTGTAAACAGTGTTAGGAGTTTTTTGAAAGCATAGTTTTGCAAGATGCCAATTTCTTTACTCTGGTTGAGCTACAGCAAGGCTTCCCATGGGAGAAATCTAGTTCAGTTCTAAAGTCTCTTCTAAAAAAATAGTTTTATTAAATATGAAATTGCAGATGTATATGAAATTATAACAAAATATAATACAAAAAATTTGCATGTGGGCAAAAAATTCCACTCATTTGGGTTTATTGCAAAATTGCTGAGTTGTTCAGATGTCATGTATAAACCAAACAAATAAAATACCCAACTCGTCATAGGAAAGTGCAAAAATGGTCACCATTGGTTTTCTACACAATACACCAGAGATTCAGGGGGTTTATATATGAGAAATGTTGACATTTCTGCATTTCTAGTGTTTCAATATGATTGGAATATAGCATTTCACCTTTGTCTTATACCCGGAGTATAATGAAGACTTAAAAACTGTGATGAATGTAATGTTTGGAAATGTTTTTAAGTCTTACAGAGAAAGTTTCACACTTCAGTGCTAGTATGCTGTGAGATGTGCCAGATGGATTACAATAGATGTTGTAATGTTAACCATTTAGTCACTGGATGTCCCACTTTTTTACAGTCAGGTTACATCCTTGTTCTCAAGCTATGTGCAGGGATTGAAAAGTCTTAAAACTCAGTTTTGTTTCCTAAAAACTGGCATTAATATGTGAAGTCTTGAATTTACCAAAGACCCCATGTGACTTATAAAAAGCAATGTTTATTTTGAGGATTTACCCACCACATTCCTTCAGAGGACCCAGTTTTGTGATAGGACAATGTCCGACTGCACCTGAATGCAGCACGGTGTCTTGGTCGTTTCCAATTCCGGCGCCTGCACGCTATTGGCTGAAATGATTCAACCGTTACAACGTCCCCGCCCCTTTACGGTTTTAGAATAATGACATCATTTACAAAGAGGCGGTCTGTAATTTAAATGGTCATTAGGTTTTCAGTCATTGTACAATATTTCATTATTATTCAGAGTTTCGTTGTTGTTGTTGTTGTTGTTATTATTATTTTGTTATTGTGTAAGGAAACAAGTGCCTTTCTCTCACACTGCAACAGGAAATCACACAACAGGGATTTGAGCTTTTTAACATACCATTCTCTCAGCTAGGTCATAAGTTCATTCACCCTAGTACAAAAACACAGCAGCTCCAGGGAAAGGAGAACATTTCATTCTCTACTGTAGAAATATTATCAAGCACTCACGGTCTTAGTCAAGCAGGGAAGTTTGTTTATACCCAAAGAATAACACCTTGCAGGCAAAACTCCAGTGTGCCGATTTTGTTTCTCGTGGAGAAAAATCGTCAACAAAGACTCGACACTTGTTAAAAGGTTGAAGCCACAAGCTTCAAACTGGATGTATCTGACTTCCCTGCATCCTGGCTCATTGACAGTAATTTGGACAGTTCTCTGCAGTTTCCATGGTAATACCCACATACTGTAGTTTCAAGGAAAAAAAAAAAACAACAAAAAAAACCCAAAAAACTGTACAATGACATCCTTCAGTCCCATACAAAAGTGATGCTATTTCTGCAAGCTGCCTTGAGGGGGGAGGGGGCTGCTGGCTGATGTGCGCTGACTGGAGAAAGATGAGTGTTTGAAGTGGAGCCACACTTCAGAGAGAAAATAACCTTGCATATGGATTTACAACATCCTATCATTCTCTCTCTGTCCCTGTATAAACTGCTGCTTTGACACTACACTAAGTGTTGCATCAGCTTATTCTGTAAACTTAAACGGTTGTTCAGGCAAGAATTGTTTGGAGACATAAACACTGCTGGGGCCTTCAAATATTTACTTGAATCCGTACAAACAGAGTGGGTTTTGAGTCTAAATAAAAAACTTTTGAGTTTCAGGTCCCTTTTTCAGTCTTAGGGTCCAGTCACACCACTATTCATGACAAGTGATAAACTGAAATCATTTCAACTTAGTGGCACTGCAGCAACCAGTGGATTTGCCTGTGGTGGTAAGGTAGGTTTGCATGGTGCTTTTGCATAGGGATCAATTTTGACACACAAATTTATCCTGTTATCAATGGTTATTCATCTTTACAGTGTGGGCTTTTGAGGAAAAGGATGAGTCCAACAGGCAGAGAGAGATATCATATTCAGGGCTGCAATTATTATTTCCATTACTGACAAATCTGGAAGGCTAGTCTACTCTGTGAAAAGAAAGCGGTCACATTAATTGAAAAGGTGTTTGTCTTTTTCCTTGCGAATGACTGAGTCAGTCAATTGCCAAAACAGTTGGTGATTAATTTTCTGTCAATCTAACCTATCAAATAATTGTTACAGCTGTAATAATGTAAGCTGTGTTGCATCATCCAATTTAAAATATCTTGAGAATAAACTACGCAACACAAGACACATGGCATGGTTTGTAGAGCCAAAGTAATCACTGCATCTTCGTTTAAAAACTTCTGGCACCACATATTTCATGCGGAGGTGTGACTGAATTTCAATGTGCTACTTTCTGAATCTAGAAAAAAATGTTTTTTTGATGTGAGAGCAACAGAAACAAGAAAGTAAAAAATTTTGTGTGTCATTTTCTGCAATATGCAAAACATACTAACGTTAACAACTATATACTAGTCAGCCATAACATTATGACCACTGACAGTTGAAATGAATAACACTGATTATCTTGTTACCATGGCACTTGTCAGTGGATGGGAAATATGAGGAAGCAAGTGAACATTTTGTCCTCAGAGTTGATGCATTGGAACTAGGAAAAATGGGCAAACATAAGTTTGACCTACCAGAAGTGGTCCAAGGAAGGAAAACCAGTGAACCAGCATCAGGGTCACTGATGCGCATGGGGAGTGAAGCCTGGCCCGTTTGGTCCGATCCATCAGAAGAGCTACTGTTGCTGAAAAAGTTAATGCTGATAATCATAGGAAGGATGTCAACACCCAGAGCATCACAGTTTATTACATATGGGGCTGAGTAGCTGCAAACCGGTCAGGGTGTTCAGCCTGACTTGTGCCCCCCACCAAAAGCATTAGAGCTGGACCACAGAGCAATGGAAGAGGGTGGTCTGGTCTAATGAATAAAATTTTCTTTTACATCATTACACATACACTTACTTGGGTAAGACATGGCACCAGGATGCACTATGGGAAGAAAGCTAGCTCATGGGGGCAGTGTGATGTTCTGAAAACCCTGGGTCCTGCCATTAATGTGGATCTTACTTTGAGACATACCACCTAAACATTGTTGCAGACCAAATTCACCCCTTCATGGAAGTGGTATTCCCTAATGGCAGTGGCCTCTTTCAGCAGGACATTACACTTTCTCACACTGCAAAAAAATGGTACAGAAATGGTTTGAGGAAGAAAACGACGAGTTCAAGGTGCTGACCTGATCAGACATAACTTGACTTGTTATGTCTGATCGAACCTGCTTCACCAAACTGACTGCAGGCTGTCATGTGATGAGTACTGAGTATGTGTGGCTGTATTAATTACCAACCAGGAGCATGGACGATGAAACAGTTAACACTTAGCACCAGTGCTGAGCGTGACTGAATTTCAGAAGTACAGTGGCAATAATGAGTGCCTCCACACTCTAGGAGCCCCAAATGGAAAAGAAATGTAACTGCTGGAAACGCAATGAAAAGACACTGTTACTAAATTAGGTTTCATTAAATTAAAAAAAAAAAAAAAAATAATAATAATCTGAGTCAGGCAACTACTAATGAGGTATCAAGAGAGTTATCCTGAATCATTGAATAAAAACAAGTTCTGAAATGAGTTTCATCTACTGTGTATGCAATATCACCAGCACGTACATGCACAGAACAGTGGGTTTGTACAAAAGCCTCAAGGTGACGACTTGTCAACACCCACACTGCACAGTAACTTAGACAGTATAAAGCAAGTTGGTGGTTTTAATAAAGTTGCTGAAATACAGTGTGAGTGTCAGGCAGGAGTTGTACCCAAAGAGTGAGCTTTTAAAGAAGACAGTTAGGGGGAGGGAAAGAAGAGCTATTGTGTGATTTAGAAGGACGCTGGAGGCAATACACACAATACAATAAGCTACAAAATGATCAAAAATGTTCAATAAAAAAGGTGAAACTGAAAATGCTGTCAAAGATACAGTATGAATCAACTCCACTATGAATAATCCCCCAATTACCTTTTCTTTTCTTTTGAAAAGCTGAAAATGTTGAGATGTCAAGTAATAAAAAAACGTGTAACTCTTTGCTAATGGGTAATATTAAACTGTGCAAATGAAATATGAAACTGTACACAGATGTTTGACAAATTGTTAACAAGCACTGTGCCATGTGTGAACAGTCAAAGAGGATCATTATTACTGAGGAGATGCAGATTTACATTATTCTTAAACCATTACAAATGAATTTAAGAAATACTTTGTTGTCACTGAGCTTGACTGTCAAAAACTAAATTAGGGTGCTCACAGTATCCAGTGTGGAATAAACAACTTTAGATAGGATAACTTGCTCAAAAAAACCACCAAAAATACCCAGCACACCGCATCTAAGGCTTTCATAAAGGTCTGATATAAACACCTCTGTGCTATGAGTGTAACAACTTCCCACAAGCTGAGGAATTCCCCAAACCTTCAGTGTCATGAAAGTATGTTCAACAATACAATATAATGCAATACATACTTTATATAATACAATATAACTTTGGGAAGACTGGAAGTGGAACAAAAGTTTCACTTATGCCTAAGCTTTTTATTGATGTACCAAATCTTATGTAATTCAGTATTGTGGTCATACAGAAATTTCACCCTGAGGACACAACATCAAAATATCAATAAAATCTCTGTGAAGCTGACTGAAGATGACTTTCTCATCTTTTTCCCACGCTGGTCATTATGGATCAGTGGTCACAGAAAACAAGTAAAACAGGCTCAAGGCTGCAGTGAACCACTGAGTCACCCATCATGTCCCCAGGGAGGTCTACTCATGAGAGAAGAGTAAGTACACTTGTCCTCAATTCACCCTACAGCTGAAATGTGAGGACACAGTGACACCTAGTGATGGCACACACTCAGTACAACCCACACACACATTACTGTCTGTTCAAGGTAATCTCTAAATAGAATAGCCACCTCATCAGCCTCAGTTTTAAGCCACTCTCATTGTTTTGTTTGTTGTTGATGAAGCCATTACACAGTCATCTGACATGGTCCAGTCAAAACAACAGAGGTGACATCTCTTAACACCTATGTTAATGTTGTTCATATTAAACATTTTAGAAAAAATGGGTCTCACACAAAATTTCCAATTTGAATTTCCAATTCCCAAATTTGAGTATTTCTTGTTTTAGCAGTTAGCTGATAGTTACCTGAATATTTTTGTGTTTTGGACTGTGAATCAAAACAGAGCATCTTTTGCTGTTTTCTAGCATTCTACAGATCAATCGATTAATTAGTAAGTAATCCATAGATTAATTGATAACAAAACCAAAACAGTTATCAGTTGCCCTGTTCTTCAAGTTTAAAAGAGTGTATAGTTCAGGAAGATCAGACAGTCATCTGTCTAGCAACCACACTGATGACAAGCTTCATAACACAAAACCTACATGTGTCTGCTTTTCATTTTTGTGCCACTGACATAATACAAAAGCTGATGCAGTTCTGACCACTAGAGGGACCTAAAATCACACCAATTGTGTAATCTAACATCACTCCTGTGTGTGCTTTTCTTTCTTTTTGACAGCATAATAATTCATATTCTTTATATAAGGTGTTTCATGAGTATTTTACCAGCTTTGACATCCCATGAACCATCCCTGCCTACTAGTCATGCTCGTTCACTCCTATGGAGGATAAGTGTAAGATTTTTAAACTAGGCCAAAACCACATAAAAAAAATTCATATTTCTCCACAAGATGACATTTATAACCACCGACCTCGTCTGCCTCCTCCTACTCTTACTTGGAGCAGATTTTTCTTCAAAATAGTGCTATTAGTAGCAGGGAATGTGGGCTCACTGGTTCTCTCCTCTCCAAAGTGTCTTTTATCTCAGCTCCCTCTGGTGTCCTTTTCCTCAGTAAGCTGGAGTCAGTTGAGTAAAAGACACAACTGGGAACAGAGAAAGAGTGAGTGAAAATTCCCCTGCTGCCTCTCATAGAAAATGCTCCCAAATCGCAGCCAATGGCCAGTGTGGATGATCATTAATCGTGTGTAGGTGTTACCATCAGGTGAAAATGAGGAGGTCGGAGGAAAGAAGGGAAAGGAAAGGGGGAAGCAGGTGGGACGGGACAAGTGAGGGAGGGGGGAGACGGGTGAATGAATGCACTGTAGTCGCACTGGCAGCGTATACAAATGGACTGAATTGCTTTCAGTGTCCGAGCTATCCACAGTGATGCCTTTGTGGGGTTATAGACACATCTGTATGGATGGCGTGTTGTCTCTCTATCAGGCAATTTGAACCTGTATGAATGTGAATCCAAGCTGGACAGACTTTTTGTTTAGCAGACCATGTTCTCAAGGAGTTTGAAAACAATTGCCTCCCTCTTGTAAGGCTTTACAAGGATGACCGAACCATGCTAACATAAAAACCAGGAAATGAGGAGACAGTAAAAGTTTTATCCCATTTCACATGGGCCAGATATCCAGCTGTGCTACTCAAATATGCAAAGCTAAAGGCGTGCATCCATGTTAGTTTTTGTGTCAGGCCCTCTAATCCAGCTTATGTACACTGAGCCACAGTGTAGCATAGTGCTGGATACAGGGATGGGTTAAGGACACAGTATCTGCTAAGACTTTTCAACACAAGTGGAAGAACAGTTGCATACCATAAGAAACCGTATCTCTCTCTCTCTCTGGGTCTCTGCTCTTCATCTCCTAAATATGCTATAGTGCAGTATAAACCTGACAAATGTGTTTGCAGAAAACTTTTCTCTCCAGCCTCCAAATAGAGCCTTTTCTGTCTGATCCCATCCTGATAAGAACGAAAGCTGTTTATGAGATTTAGAGAAGGAAAGAGAGACACTGAGGCTGTAAGAGGGAAAGACAGAAAAGAGAGCGTGAGAGAGGATTAAAAAAAGAAAGATAGAAGGAGTGAGAGATTCCTATCCCTGAATCGGTAGCATGGAACAACATAATCCCAGATTTTTATGGGCATTGTTTTTCCTGAAAAGCTTTTGGATTATGAGTGGCTGTTGCATTATAACGCCTGTATCTCATTGTGCTTGTGCGATTATATGACCCCATGGCCCTGCTGCTCAGATGAATTGATGAGACTGAGAGGTCAAGATACAAAGCAAAGAAAGGAAGAATGAGAGGTAAGAAAAACACATTTTTTGCTCTTTCTCTCTCCCCCTTTTTCTCTTTTATACAGGGACTTTATGAGTTCAGTTAGTTAATGTAGAAGCCATCTTAAAGAAACAGCTTTTATTTGCAATTTTAAGATCAAAATGTTTCACCCCCGTGCCATTATCTTCACGCTCACCACTGAATATTTTAAAAAGCCATGGGAAAAAAAAGTCTTGTTGCACCATCTCTTATTGCACAGCGAGGGCTTTACAGATGGTGTGAATATCATCCTCCATGTATGGGATAATTGACTCCCATCCACACATGGATATGTGATAAGTTCAAGGATCATCATGCTGGATCCTCTTCTTGCTCCTAAGAGGCCTCTGTGAAAACCAGAATTGTTTTAAATCTTTGGAGGACAGACAGTCCCTGCAGAGCTGTGCCTGTTGCAGTCCTGTCGTGCCAACGTGAGTGAGAAGCCAGACGAGTAGGAAGGTGGCGTCAGGAAGTGACATTTTGAGATGAAAGGAGAACAGAACATCGAGTAGTGACACAATACTCTTCATTTCCTCCTTCAAGATACAATGAGTGGCACATTTGCGGCATTTATCAAAATCGACCTGATGTGAGCAAACTGTTGTCCTGAATGCCTTCGCACCTATGTGAGCAACGAACCACTGAGTTTATATGTGAAGGATTGAGGATTTATAGTGTGGATTATGATCACATATTCCTTTGACATTACTATAGAGCATATGAGATGATAATAAAGCTAAATAAATCATTACAAATATCATTACACACATTGTATAGTTAAGTATAATTCATTTCCCACTCTAAAGCACATTATAATATTTAATGGACTTACTCCAGGGCCACAACAGAGACGCGATATAGAGATATAAGGTGTCATTAAAGCTGCAATAATCAATATTGTTAGCGTAACAATGGCTGTAATGTGAAAGGAGTTGCTTATGATGACAAACTTATGATGCAAATTCCCCTAAGCTCCTTAAGTGTCTTTCAACTCACTGTTTAGTTCATAAAGTCTACAACTTTGCTTTTTCAGTTCACATTCACTGGCATCATCAGCCAGCTGTTTTGAGTAAAACAGCTCCGAAAAATCTCACTTTGCACAACTGGTCCAGAATCAAAAAGCAAAGATAAACGATGCAATACCCTGTTAAGCCACTACGACAAAATCACTCCATATCCCATTGCTGTTATCAGGGGTTCAAAAGAAACATGACTCCAAATGAATGCTAAGGTTCCTCTGTGACTGCTGAATGAGTATGTAAGCATCTAAAACAGTTACTACAACAACTTTATACAGATTGTGTGGTTACAGCTTGTTTGGCTCAGGTGATGCGGTGGGTTGTCCACTGATTACAAGGTTAGGTCCTTTTGTCAGCATGCCAAAATGTCCTTGGCCAAGACATTGAACTCCAAGTTGCCTCACAAGGATAAAAGCGTCTGCTAAATTAATAAATGTAAATTTTGCTGTACCCAAGTGCTAAACAAACGTTGCAAAGGACCACTGAGATTTAGATGATTGTGACCAACTGAAATCCCTTCCCTCACCTTCCCTTCTCCATGTAGTTGAACCTACGGTGGCTGTAATGTAATGGTAAAGGCCCTCTCCAGAGCCAGTGTTTGGTTTGTCCTGCTCAGTATATGTAGAGAGATCATTTTGAGCAAACAAAAACACAATGATTGTTAGTTTTGGGTGACTATAGACCCATGAAAACATATTTATGAATATATTCCATTACTATAAGATCACCCTAAATCCCATCTATTGATAGAAATAGAATTTGAATCGCCCCTTAAAATAAAGTTGCTTCCATAAAATTACCAAAAGCAGTTTCATCTGCATGTTTTTCACCCAGCAGTGGCAACAGGACAAGCAGAGCATCACAGATGTCCTTTTCTGAAGCAACATCCTGCAGCTATCCCTGGAGAATCTCCAGGTGCTGCCATACCAGCTGAGAAATGTTGTCAGTCACTCAACTCACGTTGCTCTTAAGTCTGAAATTCAACTGTCTATGGTCACATGCTTCTTCAAGCCACAACCTGAAAAGGAAGCATTTTCTTATTGTTAAATCACCTGCAAGGAAAGGTGATGCTTGATGCTAATCCCTACTGGATGAAGGTCTGCTGTGTGGAAGAGCCAGAGTTGATAATAAAGTTTGAATATCTCATACCATTTTTCATTTCAACCATACTTCATGATTGGAGCTGACTTATCTGATAAAATCAAATTTCCATCGATAAAGACAAAAAAGTATGTTTTGTATGCATGTGTGCACAACCTGACTGTATGTATATAATACAAAATTAGATCCAGTTCAAAAAAGTGTGAGACTATCCTTCCACTTTAAGTGTAATTTTATCATTAAGCTGACTTTCATGTATCATAAATGACATTTAAAGTAAGTAAGTAATTACAGTGAAGTAGATTAGCACAAGGTGTTTCTATGATATCTAAATGTAAGTGTCGTTGTAGTTCCCGATAATGAGATTCTCAAGCGAGGCTAATCCAGCTTTCATGCTGCAATACAGGACCATCAATTAGCAATGAGGGCGGAGTCTGGTCTTTCATGCTCAGTGTAGCTTTGAATGAATTAGTCCGTTTGAACATTTACATCTTTGAGTGAAAGAGAGAAAGACAGATACAGACTGGAGTAGAAAGAGTAGAGTTGGTAGGTTGCACCCTGCTGCTATCTGAGATAAAGTGTTCTTTGCCAAGGGCAGCTCTGTCTTTCAAGTCAACTTACAGCCTGTGATAAGTGATCTACTGTAACTTTATTTTACACCATAACTCACATTATTCAGACTTCTAAGAAGCAATGCTCGGGTAAAAAAAAAAAGAAAAAAGAAAGCTGGTTTCTTCTACACTTTCAAATTTTGTAAATGAAAGCTGAGATTTCTAGATTAGTGGAACTTCTAGGACATAACTTTGAGGCGTTCCTAAAAGGCTGCATGTGTTTGAATTTTTGCAGAGGAAAATCACATAAAATGGATGTTTATACCATATATGTCAGAGCTGTCCGTGTCCATTCTTCATGCACGGATGTACTGTGGTATTGCTTGAGCAAGGTGATTATTGTGTGGAAAAAAAGAAAAATTGCATGACTGACAGACAGAAGGAGACGCACAGAAAGACAGGAGGGAGCGCAACAGAGAACAGTAGTAAGGCGAAGGATAGCAAGAACAGAGGAACTGCCATCCAAATGAATAACACAACAAGGAACAACAACAGTGACAGCTACACCTTCCAGCTGCTGTCTTTCATATGCTAATGTTGGTATTACTGCCTGCCAATGCAACACAGAAGACAATATGCGTGTCTGTGTGTGTTTGCGTGTTTTTTTTGTGTGTGTTTATTCCGAATATAGTGATGTGCTAAGCACTCTGTGCCACATGGTACTGGTAATAAGAGTCATCTGGCAAGGCTTTGAAACACACGCACATATGCACACATAATATAGTGCAAAAAGCTTTCATCTTCACTTTGATGTTTTTACATGAAATTAAATGTAGCACAACAGTCTACTGGACAGTTTTTATGATGCCAGAAAGAATTTATTGTAACAGGTGGAGGGAAATTACATTTCCCTTGGCCTCCACATATGGCCTCCAATACATCTCTGAAAGAATAACTCAGATGATTTTCTACATTTTTCTTACTGGAAACAAATCCCTTGAATAGGCTCAAACAATTAAGTGATCCTAGCCCGTGGAGCTAAAGGCTGATGTACTGTAGCTTATTTTGTTGTATTTATACCTCCACTATTGTCCATTAACTGTTAAAAAAAAACTGAATGAGCCACAGCATTGCACTGGATGACATGAGCACTGCAGTATATTTTGATTCGTTCCCACATACATAGTCCTATTACTATAAATACTCGGTGGATCAAATCCAGGGCAGAAAATAGTTCCCAACAAATACATTACTCACTCCTGTGTGAGTGATATTTGTTAAAAATGACAGTGGCCAGCTGTATTATTAAATTAAACTGTGGCTTGTTGTTTAAGATTTACATCTTCAGTGTGAACCAGTGGGCTCAGCCTCACAGCCACAGACAAGCTGAGAGGGCTGTAAAGTATTGAGAGACACACGGACACATGGTTGGTTTTGATCTTTTCATAGGATTTGTTGACACTAACAAATATAAGGAATATTAACAGCCTTATCCTTTAACCCGTCAACAAGCTCTTTCTTTTTTGTGTACAAGCCCAAAAGACAAACCCAAAATAAAACAGTTCCTGTTTTTCAGCCCTTCTGATCCCTTTCCTGATCCTGGTCTGTATTCAAAGGGAACAAACCTGAGTGGTGGCCAGATGATCAACAGGAGAGGGAAAATAACATTTACTGTATAAAAGATTCAGCTTTATTTCTTTTCTTTTTTGAAAAGATTTTTTTTGCTTTTTTCACTTGTGAATACCTGGTGAATGTGACCTCCTCAAGCTTCTAAAAATCATTTGCATAAAACTGGGGGAAAAATGTCACAGTGTGGTGTCATTACCAACATAATGAACCAGTGCTGAGGGGTCACAAGTACACATTGATTCATTTCAAAGGGTCACAAGCCAAATAGATTTGGACATTGTTACTAAGTCGTATTTACCCAGACACAACGTGGTACAAATGTATTTGAAAAAATATGTATCTCTTTCATGGATGTATTTTCTTACTGGTGTGCTTTGCATGCTCTCCTGCACTCCTGTTGCCATGTTTTGGGGACCACACAGATCACAGTCACGTAGCTTTGAGCCTTCAAACAGAGAGGTTTGTTCAGGCTGAATGATAACGATTCAACTTTTCCCAAATCAGGTAACTGGTTGTAAACAGGGAGCATAATAAAACAAAAAACCAAATCCAAAAAAATCCACTATGAGGTTTATATGTCACAGCTGCCACATGGCACACTGTCTACAGTCATTAATTTCTCTGATTATACTGAGCCATGTGGCACACTCCTCATGTCTGTAAGGATTATACCATGGTCCAGCAGCATTCTGTCTCCATTCCAGCTGTTTTACTGAGCTGATTTACCATTCACTTCAGTGATTGAAGGAAGTGTATGACAATAAATGTGATTAGACTATTTTGAGTCACTCTATTAATAAGCCCACGTGGTGGTATGTGTGTGTGCAGAGACATACGTGTGTATTTGTGTGTGTGCTACCATGTGCTACTCCATGTACACACAACATCCAAGGCTGTCATGTGGTCTGTAAAGCATCTCTTTCAGGGAACTGACTATCTATTCTGTGACAGAAATTCACCAAGGTCTCTGATTGGCACATGTTAAATCCCTCTCTGTGTCACTGGAAAGCCACCAACTGGTGTGTGTATGTGTGTGAAAATGTGTATGTGCGTGGGTGAGGAAGTATGCGTGTAAATGCCACAGATCCCAAAGGAATTAGGTTGATTTTTGATGGCTTCCAAGCAACCCTGGGATCTTGCATGCTTGTGTGTCTCTGTTTGTTATCTTACAGTCCACATGCTGAGTTTAACTGTGCTGCCAGTGAATGGCAAATCCCATGGCGGGGTTATCCATGATTCACCCGTGATACCTGAGAGAGAGAGGGGGTGAGGAAACAGGAAGAGAGAAGGGGAAGGCTTTGGTACATTAAGAAGATAATATGGAAGGATCAGAGAATTAGAAATAAAAACATGAGGTTGGCATAAAGTAAAAAAAGAGAAGAGAAACAGAGATGAGAGGAGAGAAGGGTGCTGAAGACTCAAGAAGGAGAGGAGAGATCAGTAATGTGAACTCTTTGTCAGAGTAACAGATTAGCTCACTGGGTAAAATGATATATGAGTGGCACCAGGCCTCCTCACACGCACATGCACAATCACACCCCCACTATGGATCAATTACCCTGTCCTCCATGTGCACAACCATACATCATCCCCTCGATTACATCTCACACACGCACAGTGCCACTTGTATCCTGACTCCTATATATACAATACACACACAACTAGAACTTCAGTTGTACTTTGTTTCATTCAGTTCTATTACTGTCCATCTGTTTCTCTTGTAGCATAAGGAAAAACTGCACACCACATACACATAAATGCACAATCACACACACAGTTACACCCCAGAGCCAGTGGGGCTGCTTCCTCAAATGAACTGCACTAGTCAGAGTGACTGAGCCTGGACAAAGTTATTTGTGAGTAAACTTCTTTGGGCAGTTTAGGTCATTCCAGGCAGTAGAAGACACACATACACACACACACATACACACACATGCACGCACGCACACACACAGGTCAGTTTGGCTGGGCATGGTGTCGATCACCCCTCCACTCCTGTTGGTGTAGTCTACTGGGAAATGCCCATAGCTCAGCTAAAGTGAGTTCAATTTAATTTGAACTTCACACAGCCCAGAGAGAGAGAGAGGGAGAGAGAGAGGAAGAGAGAGAGGGGGGGGAGAGAAAGAGAGAGAGAGAGGAGTGGGAGAGCCAATATTGTTTTGTCCTTCATGAAGTGACACAAACATTTCAGAGTTTCCGCATGTCCAGGATCCAGGCCCCTGAGAGGCGCTGATGACGCATCCGGAGTTGTGTGGCTGCGTGTGTGCGCGCGTGCATGTGTATGTGTGCGCCCGCGCGTGCGTGTGTGCTTTTTTTTTTTTTTTTTTTGTACCGAGGTATTAGACCATGCCTATTTCTGTTTGTCTCCCAATCTACTAGACTAGACTAGAGACAACTAATATCATGTGTCCAACAGGTGCTGGTGCAGCCCATATGGTCTTCACATTCGTCTACAGTTTCATTTACGTTTTCTGCATGCGCCTCTCCGGGCGGCTGTTTTCTCACCAGGCCGCTGGGGAGCGCTGCTCCACTTCAGAGCTGACGGCCGGGCAGCGCTCTCCGTCTCCGTCCACACGGACAGACAGGAGCGCAACAACAGTCTGTCTGACTCCCCGACCGCATCGCACCTCTGTCCCGCCACACTGGGCTACTTTCCCATCATTTCCCCCGAAGAGGACAAAGAGGAGGTTATCGGTGCAAAAACTAAAACCGGAACGAGAGGTTTTCAAGTTGGATGTTTTCTCCGTGGCGGTATGTGAATACCATCAGTAAGTTTCCTGCCTCACCCGCGGTGCAAAGGAGGAGCGGAACTTTCAGAGGACCTTTCCTTGCACCGGAGTATCAGCGGGGGCAGCGCGCCTGTTTTACCCCAGGAGGACACATCTCCCCTTCTGTCTTATCCCGGCTGCGGAGGTGGATGGTATGGTGTAACTTTCCCGCTCCAGTCGAACCCGAGCGGCCGGAGTGAGAGAGGAGCCGTTTTATGTTGCTGGAGAGGGGATGCGAGCCTCTGCTCCGTGTCGGATAGCGGAGCGGCTATGAGGAGAGAAGTCTACCAGCTGGGCTAACACAACAAGAGCACAGCGATCCAACAGGTACGGGTCACTTTTCAAGACGTTATACCTGGGCACAACACCCCGGGGTTTTAACTGGGGGGGGGGGGTAAAAAAGTAAATTAGTGACACACCTGTCACGCACGAGTGTGAGTGTTTTAACTGGTTGACTCGTCTCTGAAAGCATTTACGCACAGAAAAGATGGGGAAACAGACAAGGATATTTATGAAGGCATGCAAAAAAAAAAAAAAAAAAAAGGGGGGAAAAAAAAGGACACAGCTCATCACATCAGCCTGTTGTGTCGCGGTATGAGTTTTATTATCACGGCTATGATTTTATAGCAAAGACAAATGATTGCGGGTGTTTCAGGTGTTGCACAGCCGATAGAGGTTTGCCTCTCCTCCCTTCTCTCTCTCCCCCTCTCTGTCTATCTGTCTGATTCGTGCGCACGGACACACACACACACACACACACACACACACACACACACACCAGGGCACACAGGTCTTAGCTGTGCGCATACGGTCATATGGCGGCGGGTTCAGTGCGCTATTTTAAGCGGAGCTTTGGTGTTTAGCGGCGGAAACAGTTGTCTTCCTTATTGTTGATTGATTCCAGGAGCTGTGATGTTTCTTCTGGTGCCAAATAACAAGTTGGTTGTCGCCTCGTTTCACGGAGACAGAACAGATGAGGAACCTCTATGTTTCCCTTTTGACGTGACGCACCATTAGGGCTACCTGCCCCCCCCCCCCCTTTAAAAAACAGATGCGCCGAACAGTGGTTTCATTGTCTTTACATGGCAGGAACATGATGAGCAGTGTTTCTACACAGTAAAAATGAGGGGATGTGTGTGTGTGGAGCATGTAGGGGACTCATCTCCCTGGAGCCGTTGCTGGTCCTGTGCTCAGCGCCATGGATCACCTGATGTCCTGTGCACGGTGAATTTATAGAAGTTATCCTTTAATGGTGACAAAATGGCACATCAGAGAGGAGGCTGTGGGGTGTTGCGACTGTTCTAGTCACTTCTTTTAGCTCTCTATATGTTAACATACTGTCAGAAGCAACAAGGAAACATTACTTTCTGGCTGTTTCTGGCCTTTGCTTGTTTCGAAACACATGTTGGTTTGATTTAAACAAAGATGGTTTTTCCAACTGTGAATGTGTTCATGACATGCCTCTGCTCCATCTGTCATTTGGCTCCATCAGCCTCTGAAGAACACAGAGGAGGCGAAGCAGAGAAGTGGAGGGAGGAAGTTACAAAATAAGGAGAAAGAGGACTGACAGAGAGGCATGATTGACAGTAGAGAAAGATGCAGGGAGGTGGCAAGTAGAGCAGCGAGGATGATTGGATGTTGAGGTTTATGGGGAGATGCAGGAATACATTAAAAGAAACAAATGTGTGGTCAGTGATTAGTTGCTCCTAGAATGGTTCTAAAATGTATTTTTAATGTGGCCGCAGGCTGATGAATACCATCATCAAATGTTACATCACCAGTTAATGCAATGAATGCTTTCGGTTCTCTGCTCACATCACTAATCGCAGATACATAGATGCCACAGACAGAGGAGATGGACGGTGGAAATGAAAAGAATGCAAAGGAAAGATAGTAAAATGGAGGACAGAGGTGCAAAGTTCATAGATTTTAAAATATTGAGCTTAGAAATGCTGTATGCATTTATAGATTTATCTTAACAAATCTAATGCCAAGTCATTCATTAACATTTGCAGCCTCCCTCCTGTGACAGGATGCACAAGTGCTCCAATAAATACAACACAACAGTGCAGTTCTGTACTGTTGCAATTTTGGCTAAGTCACATTGTAGCTCGCCCCAAAAGAGGCAAACAATTTAACTGCAATCACATGAGAGATAGAGAGGATGAGGCAGTGAAGAGGATTGATTTGTGTGCATTTGTGCACTTGTACTTCGATCCTTGTGAGGTTTTAGTCATTAAGAAGGACATTTTTGAAAAGTGAGTTTGAGGAATGGGTTTAGATTAGATTAAGTTTGGGTTAAAAAGCTTTGGCTATAGGTTTAAATTTTGTCTTCATGAGTATGAATAGTAAAAAGGCATGGGTGCTTGATTATTCATGTTGTGCGGATGTAAATCTGTTGTCACAGCCACTATGAGGGGACTAGACTACCACCAGGGGACAAAAAGCTGGTCCCAACAAGGATAACCATTAACCTAACATCAAGACTTCTTGGTTAAGTGTGTTTTATTAATGTACAATTAAACACATCTTCCAACCTAATGGACGAAGGAGGTAAATATTAACTTCTGATTTGAACCATAGTGACTTACCAGCAGCAGGTGAATCAGGCCTTCATTGTCATTGCTTACAATAATAAACATATGTGGAACAGTCACAGTTAAAAGAAATGATGCTGAATATTGGTTTCACACAGGACATGAACAGCAGTTTCCTGTCATAATTACTGTAGAGGTTGCCTAACAAGGAAACATGGTAATGGGATGCTTGTGCAGATGTCTTATTTGGTCATTTTTTTTATAGGAGGATGGTATCGTATGGATGTATGTGGAGATAAATGTGCGTTGGCTTTTTTTAAATAATGATTTTCTCTGGCCTTTTTCCCTTTATTACACAACAATTAGTGGAAATGTGACAGGAAACTAGGGGGAGAGAGATGAAGCAAAGATCCCTATGCCACATCGATGCCCCATGGCCATATGTGAAGAGCAAGCTTTTAAGGACTGTAGTCAACAATTATTTTTGTTATCGCTTGATCTCAAGCAGTTTGATTAATTGTTGTTAATTGAAAAATGCACATTACAATATCCTTGAGTCAAAGGCAACTCCATCCAATATCTTGTTTTGTCCAACCATCAGATCAAAAGCCAATAATATCAAATACATGATAACGTAAAGTCAAGAAAAACAACAATTGCTCACATTGTCGTACCTGTCGTACCTAAATAATCATAATGAAAAAAATGCTCTCGCATTTCTTGCTTCTCTCACTACCTCCTTTATCCTTCTCTTCAACCAATAAGCCCCTTGGGCAATGGCAATAATGTCAAAGCTCAAGTCCAGGGAGAGAAAGAAAAAAAAGAGACACCAAAACTATGTGTTCCATAAAAGGTGATCTCTGTTTCATTTGTCACCTCCTGTAGCTTTGCGTGATGAGAAGAGAACAGGAGAGAATGAAAAAAGAAAGAACAAGAATGAGAGACAGAGATCTAGACAAAGAGAGAGAGAGGAGAAAAAAGGAAGAAGGCTACAGGGGATAAATAAAAATAAATAAAAAGCATGTGTCCTATAAAAGGTGTTCTGTATTTCATTGGCCATCTCCAGTAGCTGTGTGTGGTGTGTTGAGGCCCGGGGGGGACGAGTAGCCACTCTAAATGTGTGTAACCCACATAAAGAAATTGTTTCTGGGAGATCGGGCCCCGTAAATTCATTCCTAGCCGCCAGCCCTGTTCTTATCCCACCTCCCAAAGGTGCGTTATAACATCCAAACACATATATTTTTTAGATTCTTTTTCTATCTTTTTATACACACATACACATACACACACATACAGACACACACATATCTCAAAACCTTACTTTATCTGTTTGCTCAGGATACACAAAAATATACACAATTTTTTTTGACAGTCACACACACACACACTTTTTTTTTTTTTTTTCCAGAAATTACACATTCACACAAACACATACAAACATGGCTTTGCTCCCAAATGGCTTGTGTGGGACAGTAACGGTGACAGCTACAAAAACACTGGTACCTGCTGTGGAACAGAACAACAGCAGAGGGAAACAGCAGCAGATGCCGCGCTCACAGCTCCAGGATTACCTTAGCCTGAACAAACTCCATTACTGCCTCTATTACCCAGGTATACACAGCCCGGCAAAAAGCACTTTGCAGAACCGCTGTTTACCCAGCACCTCTGTGCCCCACACACTGTTTCCCTTGACTACAGAGCAAGACAGGGGTGAGGGACCAGGCAGAGGAGAAAGGAGAGAGTTGCATGAAGAAAACATGAAGTCTACTGTATCTGTCAATACCACTGTTTGTCTCAATGTGTAGTGCAGAGAAAAATTGGTTAGTTAATTCAGTAGTAAAATGAGATTTGTCAGTTGATGGTACAATGATGTCAATCTCCATATCGCAGTCATCTGGGTTCGTTTTCAAATTGCTAACTAACTGACTTGCTCTGTTGCTTTATTTAAATATCACTGTAACATGACTTTGGGGTTTTGGTCCATTAGTCATTTTGTTGTTAACCAATTTATTTAAAAATAATCAAAAGATAAAACAAAAAAAAAGTAATCTGTAGTTGTGGTCCTAAATACATTATCTCTATTATTTGTATATATGTATTTAACAGAAAAAATAAGAGATTTTAGGACATCACATTGAGATATTTTGATAACTGGACAATTAGTCATGTCATTTATCAAACTAAAAGTGTTCTTGTTCTGACCTTTAAAATTTAAGGATTTTAGAATGGAATAGTAAGCAGTTTTAGGACATTTTGTAGACTAAACAGTAATTAATCTAAAAAATGAATAAACAATAAAAAAAATAACCAGCATTATTGTATCAATTTTGATTTTATTGGTCAGACAGAATAAGACATTTCAAGACATCACTTTGAACTCTAACGCCAAATATCTTCTGGTTCAAGATTCTCAAATGTGCAGATTTACTTTATTTATTTATCTTTGTTATATCACTGTAAGTTTAGTATCTTTGGGTTGGAGAAAACAAGCAATTTTAAGACATCTTGAGGACTAAACAGGTAACCAAGTCAGCTAAAACTAGGGAATGACAACAGCAATAACTAAAACAATCAAAAGCTTAATCAACAATAAAAAATAATCTGTTGTTGCCCTAAATTAATTATAGATGTCATAGAAAAACTTTTTCCAGTTACAGCCAAACAGTATCAATTTTAAGATATGATTTTTTTTGGACATCACATTGAACTCTGTCATGCTGCGTCTTTCTGTGTCTTCCCTTGTCTTGACTCATTGATTGTTATCTGTTACCTGTTGCTCATTATTTTCAGCATATTGATCAATTATTATAACAGTGATGTGATTGCTTATCTTAAGGAAAAAGTTGATTTGAAATTGAGAGAGAGAGTGAGACAGCACAACAGAGTTTGGTGAAGAAAGATGGCTATTAACAGTGTAAATGAAGGGAAACATGTAACGACAGGACCCCAGAGTCATTGATGAGGGTGATGGATGGCTTTTAACACAAACACATGGCAGTTCATCACTCACCTTACACATAAACACACACACACACACATTCTTATGATGCATTTTCACACACACAGAAATACACACTCACTCATACTCTTGCTCATTCTCTCCCTTATTAACCTTCTGCACATCCACTTGTGCTGTTTTGTACAAGCCTTTCAGCATTGTATTGCTGGCACTGCAATCACTTATATAGTCTTGAAAAACACTCATGTATAAGCCCACGCACGCACACACACACACACGCACACACACACACACACACAAACTCACACAGCATCACTCACCGTTGCCCTATCACATCCCCTCATTAGTCCAAGGAGAGCACTGCCACACAGTCTTCAGCTCAGGGGGTTTGTTCATTCTGCCGCTAGTTCAAGCTGTTATACCAGTTTCGTACAAAAGTAGTTCTCTACAAACTCTTTTTTCATACAAACTCTCTCATTCATAGCTCAGCAGCAAGCTATGAGTGATCACATAATGAATGCCACTTTGGTTTTTGATATCATTCACAAAGCTAATTGACATTAGTTTTGTGTTGCAAAACTGTAAAACAAGCACGGTCACTGATTTGCAATACTCAGAAAGAGGTTGTGGTTGATTTTGAAGTACTCTCGTAGCTAAATTCATTGGTGCAGGTAAACTACTGTTAACATTATGCAAGATTTTGGAGCGGCTATAGCTCCTGCTAATGAGTGGTATTGCTTTCAGCAGCAGTTATAAACGTTGTAAACACTGACACTGTGGCTTTGGTGGCATCAGAGCTGACTCATGATGGCTGACGGCAAAGAGGAGCTGTTAGTCACAAGTCAGAGCTACGCCACACACAAAACCCTCCGGCTCCGGCAGCTTTCTTCATCAACAACAGCTAGACAGCAATCACTGTGGTCATTAGGCCAGCATAGTTAGGCCTGGCTTTGTGTGTGTGTGTCCTATCTCTGCTCTCATGAGGCATATTCGTCTGAATCTTGCTTTGGTCATTCCTTTGGCAACGGTGAGGAGTAAGGAAAGGTAGGGAGCAAATGATGGTCCAAAGGCTGTGACATGGGAACCGCAGAGACAATGATGAACTGAGCCACTGTTGACAGAGCATAATGACAGCAGTAAACTCAGTCAGTCAGTCTGACTTTTCTTTACTTTAATAATATCTACTCCCTTTTTTGCCTGTGTGTAGCTCTCGGCCTGTCCTACTGGCTGCCTGTGTTTGTCTGTGTACGCCCTTTTATCTCACAGTCTTTTATTATGTTCTCATAAGTGGAACCACTAGCTATTTTATGGCTGCCTCATTAGGTTGTCAGGCAAGCCCACAGCACATACAATTATGTCTAATTATGCAATTATATATTCAGTATGAAGCTTTATATACAGCAGATTGGTATGTTTGAGCTGGAGCACATACACAGCAGTAATTAGGGCAGTTTTGTGGGTGTTTGTGGTGAAGCTCACAAATGACAGTGATAAGGAAGATGATGAAGAAAAACAGGCCCTAACATATACACATTTTAATACTCGATTTCCACATGTCAACACATGGCAGATGGATGAGGCTACACACTAAAAATGCTGAAGGGTTTTTATTCAAATATGCTGAATGTGGGGGAAAGATGAAGTATTTAAACTGTAATAAATTGTTCAAAATAAAAAAATTACTATATATCTATAACCGCATCTGATCATTTGAAGTAGTTTGCCATGACGTTCAGGGAGATTCTGTGCTTAAAATTCACAGTCAGCTTGACCCACTGACCTACCAGTAAACTAACCCAAGGTGTGGAAATGGACACAAGCAAAGCTGTACAAACTGGATAATCGCAAGACCAGAGTGTCTGAGAAGTAGCGTGGGGAAGCACTTCAGGTTCTGTTGTATAGCTGGATGCACCAACCTTTGACTCCACATAGAAAAGAGACTGTTACATTTACTCAGCTACTGAATCAAAAAAAATTCAACAGCCAGTCTCGTTTCTCACCAAACAGAGGGATCCTCTGAAACACACACCTAAAAAAAACATTTAAATTTAAACATCTCAATGTAACATAGCGGCTTAATGTACATTTATTGCACATTTTCATAATAAATATAAAAATGAAATATATAAATACTTATTTCTGTTAATGATCATATGCAAATCATTTATTAAGCATTCTGGCTATTAAGCTTTGTGGCTGCTGAGGTGCCACACATGTGCCCTCCAGTGGCAGCATGTTTCAGAAACATACTGCGCCATACGCTATGCACTGAGAAGTTTGTTATTTGGGCTTCAACTGTAAATGACACATTCTTCCCGGTTAAGCGGGAACACCTTGTTAAGAAGCTTGAGAGCGAAGGACTGTTTCTCCTAATCCGTACGCTTCACCCTCCAACCCAGCCAGAGCATTTCTGTTTTTCTACAAGAAATGCTTTACACCAGCACTTCAATAGATGAGATAAAAAAAAAAAAAAAAAAACAGTGGAAGAGGGGAATGAGCTACAGTAGGTGGTGCGCTTCAGTGTGTCATGTTTCTCAACAGATCCTATTGAAGAAAGCAGGCGAGGCTGCTAGGCTCCCAGTGTGTGTGCGAGACAGGGCTGACAGTAATACAAGCAGCATCTGGCACCCCCTCCCAGGGATCACATCCTTAAGACGGTTTCTCTTACTAATCCCTTCCTAATATGACTAATATTATGACACCGCCATTAGCCACAGCACTGTGAGGGCACACAGAGGAAGAAAACTATAGCCATGCTCATGTGTCATTTGGGTGGGTTTTAAGTATTAATCTGCAACATTTTGACATAAATTAACATATTTATTCTATGTTTATGACTGATCTAAACAGCAGTGATCTAGTTTTTACATTTGCTAATTGTCACCCAAAACATCTAGTGTTGCATTGCTGATTTCTGTAGAAACCCATTTGGTGGACAGATAACAATGCCCTTTATATTTCCGCCAGGAGCCGCAGTTGTTCATTACAGGGACTTGTTGCTCAGCTCAGACTTAGTGCCCCAGAGGCAGAGGAGACAAAGATATGTGTCAGCGCCCAAAGAAAACAAGACTTAATCAACAAATGGTGAGGATGATAAAGCAACAGTGACTGAAAAAAGATTATATCTGCTGTAGGAAATGGAACATGAGCAGTGCAGTGTCCAAATAGCACCAAAGATGATGTTACATAAAAAAATTATGTTACATAAATCCCCCCCCCCCCCCATTTTAAGATAAATTAGAACTGTAGTATTTTAAAGTATTTATGTGCTTGTGGAATTAAAGTAAAAAAAAAAAAAAAAAAATCTCCTACATGTTTCTCGATAACGCATCACTCTTTCAGTTCAAGTTAGGATAAAACCCGCGCTGTGTGGAAGAGACAGAGAGAGGCTCTGAATGCAGAACAAGAATTCTAATTTTAAAGCCATGAATTACCAAAAGACTGCTTTCAATTTGATTGAATCCAACTTTATTAGCATTCCGCCTGCCTTTATGTGATGAGGCTGAGCCGGCCTTGTGTCCTCTCCCAGGCTGCAGCTGTGGCAGAGAAGAGCACAAAGAGGAGCTTAATTTGTGATGCTGATGGCTTTAGGGCTTTCGGTCACAGAGAATTACATTGTCAATTATTTTTGTCAATATGTCTTTTACATGTTTTCTCATATAGAAATATTTTGGACTTAACAAATGGTATGTCACAAATAAGCAACAAACAGCAAATTAAGTTTATACTTCAAATCTCGTTTTCTATGAAAGTAAGCTGTGGAAGAAAAGCTCAGATCATTAACTTAAGTAAAAGTGACAACACAACAAACTAAAAACGTTCCATCACAGGTCCTGCATTTAAAACACCACTTAAATAAAAGTACAGCAGTATTATCAGAAAAATAAACTGCAAACATCAAAAGTAAAAGTACTTTGTCTTCTGTACATGATCCTTGTGACTGATATTTTATTATACATAACTTTATTAGTTTGTTAATACTGATGCAACAATATGTAAGCAGGGACTTTAGTCAATTGGTTCCCTAATGGTCAGGTCCCTTTAAAGCTACACAGGAAAAATCTGAAGCTTTGTGAGATGATTAATCAGAGAGGAGAAAGAATAAAAAAAAGTTCTGCTACATCAGATTGTTTTAATTCTAAATGTTTTAAGACTTTTTCTCTAATCTTTTCTTTTTTGTTGAACACTGGACACTTTTACTTCCTTGGGCCTCAAACAGTTATTTAAATGAAATCATCTTTGAAGTTCAGAGGAGAAATGTCTGTGATTAAACTGTCAACAACCCATTGACATATATGTGAAACTATGGCAAGGGGCCGTAACTAGACACTGCTTTATGCTTTAGTAAGAGGTCACACATCAATCACCGGCCCCCATGTTTTATCACACATCGTCTAATGTAAAATATGAACCTGTAAAGTAACTAGTAACAATAGCTGTCAGATAAATGTAGTGGAGTAATGTTTATCAGCTAAAACACCTCACAATGAAGATACAGTCTAACATCTGTATAGTCCCTGTTTTATATAACTTTTACCCTGTTAGAGAGATCGTCATCAATCTTTCTTGAATTTCTTGAAAGTGGAAAGGTGGTGACAGTTTCTGTGTCGTAGACTGGAGGCATTAGTGTCAGACTGAGCTCGGGGGCATTCTTTATATAGTCTGCTTGGAAGTGAGAACACTCTGTGGAATATACTGTGGAATCTGCATATCCCTGACTGCACTAATGAGGCTCCTAAAGGCCCCGGGGCCCCTCATGGAGAATTGGAGAGCTGTCCGTGGTGCTGACCAGTGAAGTGGCGATCACTGATGTAGCTGTCCATGGTGCTGCAGGGACAGTGGCAGCTAGGTACTAACACGCAGCACAGAATCTGTGTAGATTCACAACACAAACACAAGAACAGAAATACACACAAGTGTTCTTTTCATCAGATTTATAAACCTGCTCATGTGTGTAGCTACGAACACACATGACACAATGAGATTTCATATCAGATTTCATATCACATCCAGCTAGAACAGAATGAGCACAAACACCTGTTTTTATATAGATACATGTGACACTGATGGTAGATTTGTCAGTTAAAAGAGACCACTAGCTCATTATATGTAATTATAAGCCATCATTGCAGCAAAAATTCAGTATTCAGTATTAAAAAGTCAGACAGATGATCAATGATTAATTTATAGACCTTGTATTGAAACAGACTTTACAATGTGCTTCACAATTCAGGATAGAATTCAAAGGGAAATTATGATGAATGATAAATTTCATCACTCATAAATAATATAAATAGAAGTAGAAGTCCACCTTTTACATTGCTGGACTGCAATACAGAAAACACAATCATTAGAATTAGCAAACAACTTAAACAACGGTCTACTGTAGGATTACATATCTCACCTTCATATTCATATTGTGTTGCCTGAAGCTGGCTTTAGAGAACTGTGTGTTTGGTAGTTTCTTCCTTTATAAACACCAGATTATATTTAGTGTATATGTGGACCCCAAAAACAAAGATGGCCACCGTGGTCCCTGCAGCCCACTCGGTACACATGATACGAATGCATGAGATCACATCACACATCATTTCTCATGTGTCACTGCCCAAAATTCTGGGCACTCACATGATGATGAGGACACTGCCCTCTGCTTGTCTGTCTGAGGCTGAGGTGGAGGTGCAAGGGTGGGGTATGTGTGTGTTTTCTTGGGGGGGTCAGCAGCTTTAAGGACAGATTTGTTCACAGTTTAGACTTCACAGCATGGGGAGATGGTTGATGGTTGAATCTCCTTGATATAACATGGTCCCCCCTCACCCCCAAAGGTGTTTGGAAAAGAGGAGATAATGCAATGAGGCATGGTGTAGAGAAAATCCATCTGACGAGAAGTTGTTTGTTCATGGTGAGAAAGGCGAGGGCAGGGCAGCGGGTCGCAGCAAAGGAAGAACAGCTGAAGAACAGCTGCTGAAAACCATGTGAGAACATGGTGGATAAACAAAAGTCGGGGATTTGTGAAGGAAGCATTGTATGGTCGGTGAGTTTCATGCAGTATAAAAAAACTGCAAAATGCATGAGATTTGAATCGCTTTTTCTTTCCTTTTTTTTAAGGGGAACTCAGCGTCTTCCTGTGTCATCCCAATTCAATATCAACTTTAAAGCATCCTGTTTAAATATTAAACGACCCCTCTCCAACTTGCCCTCTCATTCCCTGAATGTGTGCATTTGCTAGTGCAAGTGAATGCATATGTGCATATACGTGCACGTATGTGTGAACTTCTGTCTTGCACCTCATTAATAGATTATAATCCTGAATGGACAGAGCTGTGCTAATGCACTTGTTGTCCATTCCTCTTTTTGTTGTCTCTGTTTCTGTCTCTCTCTCGCTCTCATTTTTTTCCCCAACTGCTTTGGACGCAACTATGAAGACTGAAATGGGAGTTGAGGATGGGGTTGATGTGAGGATCCTGTGTGTACGTACGTGTGTGGGCGTATGGGTGTGCGTATGGGTGTGCGTTTGTGTGTGCGTGCAGGGTAAGCCTAGGGGTAAGCTTTTAGAGGTCTGAGCAGAAGGGTGTGAGTGAGAAGAAGAGGACAGATTTGCGCAGTTATCTCTCCCTGCAGACCTCCTGTCCTGCCTGCCCACATATCCACAAACACACCACACACACACACACACACACACACACACACACACACACACACACACACACACAGACAGACAGACACAAACACACACACGCACGTACACCATTCCCATCTGTAATCATATTTAGCATGGCTCTCCAACACACATACGCAGTCCAGTCTGAATGGACTATCACATCCAGCTAGAACAGAATGCCTATGTGGACTGAGTCTAGCTGCTCTGTATTGGTTGTGCAGTAACAGCAAAATCGCTCCACTGTACCTCCTATTGCTCACAAGCCCTGAGCTGCAAGCAGACAGAACATTGCCCAGGATTGTGGGGTTGATGCTATTTTTACACTAAGTGTGATGAGCGGTACGCTGAAAGAAAGTTCAGCTCTCTTCCTTCCCAGATACTTTAATTAGAACGCTTGCACTTCCTGCTGTCTCACCTGTCTCTTTGTCACATGAAGGAATACATGTTAGGGAAATGGAGGTAAATGGATAAATGGATAGATGAAATGACTGAGAATACAATTCGCAGTCGCTTTGTTTCTTGCCAGGGCTGGTTTGCAAAGAAACAGCACATTGAATCAGCGTCTGTGTATGCATGGGTGTATTTGTGAGTGTGTGTGCACATGCAAGCTACAGAGCGCTGCAGTAGGAGTGGAAATCAATGCAGAGAATATAGTGGCAATTACCACAGCAGCCTGCAAGTGAACCTAGTGGAACAAACTAACTAATACATGAATAAATAAGCGCAGTGAAATGGAGATGTGTGTGTGTGTGTGTGTGTGTGTGTGTGTGTGTGTGTAGACTGGTCTGTAGATCTTGGACAGACCTTTGCTGTGCCAGCCAATTAACGAAGTGTGTAAACTGAGCTCATTAAAGAAACACAGCACTGGCCACACACTAACATACACTTTCATACACATACACAAGCACACACACACACACATATATAGGCTCAGTATCAAACCACACACTCTCCTGTTTCAGGCATACCATGCATAGCAAGTAAAAACCTGTTTTTCTTTTTCACAACATGGGTCTACTACAAAGTGTCCGGTATTATCTGCTTGTTTGTTCTCTCTGTTGTGTATATGTCCCTTTTGTGTCCGTATGTATGTGTGTGAGAGAGTCTGTTTGGACAAGCTGTCAAAGATTGATTTAGAGTTTGTTGCTTTGAACCAACTGCCAAGTGCTGCCTCCCTAACCCTCCGTGATGAGAGAACAAAAGCTTTCCAAGGCCCACACCTACAAACCATTCCTCTCTATTTCTCCCTCTTTCCCTGACTCTTCCTTTCTCCATGACTCTCTGCCTCTCGGCTTCATTTCTTGTCTTACACTTATCCATTTCAGTCTGGGTTCTCCATTTCTCTGACTAAGCCCTTCAAGTGGTGGATGGATACAGCACAAATATGAGCTCTCCATTAGCGCTGCTGTGTAATAATGCTGAGTTGTGAAGATGCTGTGTTGTTTTTATCATGTGTAAGTGCCCAGTGGCTGCGTCTCTTAACTTTCTTTGCTTGATTAGACTGTGAAAAATAAGTAACCAGGAGGCTTAGGTGAACAAGTTTTCTGTTACTGAGCTTAACAACCATGATTCATAGGATGGTGTGGACTTTTATAAGCCTTACAAATGAAGAAAAGAATATAGTCACTAAACATTTAATGTGCCTGGATCAGAAGATGAGGTTTATGCTATTCCTTCAGGGTTGCAGTGTTGAAAGGCATGTCTGTCTATTTCTGGAGCACACGTGCCCTGTGTCTCAATTTAAAACAACTTAATTTAGTTTAATTCGATGCAGTGTGATTTACTCGCATGAATGTTAATGAAGAGTGATCACAGTTATAGATGGTATGTAATGAATGTTACATTTAGATATGCTGAAGCCTAGCCATGTTAGTTTTATTAATCTTTTGAGTCAGTTGCTGTAAAAATACTAGGTTTTAGTATCTGAAATGTGAAGATTTACTTTTCACTGCTTCTCTGCTATCATAAACTGAATTTCATTTGGATAATGTTCATTGATCAGAACTAAGATTTCAAGCGATCGGTTTGTGCCAGTAACTTGTAATATGGATGATAACAACAACATTTTTGTAATTTGTCTTAGTAATTAGCTTATTTTTGTTTTTTTCACAGGTTTTATTGCTTTGTAAAGGCTGTTTGTTGTTTCCTAATATGTGAATTTGTTGTTTTGTTTCATGTTTTACTGTGAAAAAGTATTTAATTAATCAAAAAAGCAACTAGTAAATAAATAATTACATGAATCATTAGTTTTAACCTTAATTAAATTGCTTGTTCCCCCTTGTGCACGTGTGCGCTGTGTGTTCACAGTGGATGCTCTGAATTTGATTTGATTTCTATTGTTCTTAGAGCAACCCAGCAGATGAAGCCCAAATTATGCTTCCACGTTATTGGTATGCTCTTCTAAATGCAACATAGTTTCTTATGGCTGATGCAGGAAGAACCTGAAAAATGAGTGGAGAAGCAGGATGACAATGTCCCCACCCAAAGGGAAAGAACGGTCACTGAGTGGTTTTAAGAAAATCAGTGAATCATATACTATGGCCCTCACCAGATCTTGAACTCAGTTGGACTTATTAGACATCTCTCTCCACCGCCATCATACAAAAATCAAATGAGAGAATATCTTTGGGAAGAATGGTATCCATCCATCCAGAGACTTGTAGAAACAATGACTAGGAGCATTGAAGCTGCTCTCACGGCACGTGGTGGCTCAACACCTTACTAAAACACTAATTCGTCACTGTCTGTATATCCACACAGGAGCTGTAAGTTTATACAGAAGACATCCTTTAGTTAAACCGTTTGCAAAATGACATCTGTGTGTGGGGGTGTTGTGGAATAGGGACAGAGTGTGGGTCTGTGTTCATATCTTTGTTTTTTGTGTGTGTACAAAGGCTGATAATGTGCTGAGTGAAGGATTTGGAGGATAGGGAAATGAAGCTGCTGCGTCCAAATTTTTTTATTTTTTTAATCAGAGATACCGGTTGGTTATGCAATCCAGTGCAGCCAGTTACACCTCTGTATATTACAGCCGGTACAAAATGTGATTTTCTTTACTATTCGAAAAGACCTAAGAGAAACATTTATGCTCTTTACATCAGCATCTCTTTGAAGCTATGCCATAAATGGTTAACCTCACTACCCATTCAGAGACGTAAAACAATTCTGCAGTACATACATTTACAACAAAGAAATGGACAGTCAAGCCAAAACGCTGAGTCCTCATCCAACAGATGGGGGATTTAGCTACAAGCTACAGTACATGCTATATTGCTGAAGGGGACTTGAAGAATTGTGTCATTTTAAAAAGCCTGACTGCAAACTGGTAATCAAAGACCCAAGAGCAAATCCCCCCCTGAGGCAAACATCCATGTATTCACATACACTTATGCAGCAGTATAGCCTGGGGGCCATCGATGGCTCCAACTGTACCCAGCATGCAGTAGGACTAATCAGGCGAATACAGAAGATAATGTGCTCAAACGATTTTCTCAAGAGATGGAGGTTAAAAAAAAAAAAAAAAAAATCATGCATGGCCAACTTGCACTTATTTGCTCCATCCATCCATCCATCCATCCATCCATCCATCCATCCATCCATCCATCCATCCATCCATCCATCCATCCATCCATCCATCCATCCATCTCCAGTAGAGTTCCTGTTGAACCCTCTGCTACATGACAGTAGGAGTTGCCAGAATGGAGGGCTGTGGGGCTTGGTGCAATGCCAGTGGAGCCAGGTGGTGGGAATCTGTTGGAGATTAAACTGCTTGGTGACCAGCTACCCGGCTCACCCTGGCCCTGACAGAAGTGGCACCCCTGGCTGATTGACCAGTGTGGCAGGTGTCAGGGGTATGGGTGGCAGGTCAAAGCTTACCCTTATCTCCTTTTCCATGGCTGGAGAGAGCTATGTGAGGTCGTTGCCTGATGATTAACACTTGCTAAAATGTCATGCCATGTCAATGCAATTTTCCTGGATTAAAACAGGATGCAATAGGATGGAAACTCCACAACCACCTAGACTGCTACACCCTTACTTTTTAATGCCAGGCTACTTTCTGCATTGGCACTTAAAGGCATATGTTAGACTTTAGGTGAGATTTAGAATTTTTCAATTAACTAAGTAAACAACAATTTAGATTAAATTTGTACATTAGATACATAGCGATGGATGGTAGCTGGTTAGTGTAGCATAAAGACAGGAAGAGTTGGGAAACAGTCAACTTGACTTATCTACAATAACAAAATCTAACCATCTACCTTTAAAGCTCACTTATTAACATGATATTAATATTGTTTTTGTTTTGTTTTTTGACGCAGCTTCACATATAACGGACGGAAGAAATCTAACTGATCTAACAAGAACAATATTTATATATACTGTAAATTGAAGTAATCCTTTAATGTTGGCTTGTCATAACAGAAATAAGTGAGTGTATTTGGTCATTACTGAATGTTACTCAACAATACAGATGTTTGCTGATGTGAAATAGTTTAATAAGAATTTAAAATAGCCAACCCAACAATGGATGTAAACTGCATTATCACCATCCATTATCATTCAATGCATGGTGATACTGGGACATTTATTTTCTCAATGATACAATCCATTTTATGTCAGGAATGCGTTTTAAATGGTGCAAAGAGTAGGGCAATCTATTCAGCCCACTGAGGACCTTCTTCTGTGTTTATGTATATGAATTCAAACCAGAGATACATCGAAGAGTCCAGAGAAAATGCTGAAACTATTTCAAGCTTTTCCTAATATTGTATCACGGGCACAAAGCTCTATTAGCTCTATATAGTGCTGTATCTCTTTTCCTCCCGCTCTCTGTCTTCCTATCGCTCTTATGTGAAGGATCTAATCTATGCAAGTCACTGGAGAGCTGTAGACCTTTACCTGCTCTGGTCTGGCTGTGTTAAAGGTCAGATATGAGTGGATCCCATACTCTAGTCTCAGATGCCAGTACCACCTGCCTCCAACTGCTTGGATTAAGAGGCAAGAGACGATGGCTGCCAGGAAATCACTTGTCCTCCAGTCTGTCAGCAACAGTCTGAATCTCTGTCAGGGGTGGAGAGTGTGTGTATGTGTGCATGTGTATGAGAGAAAGAGACCAGGTGTATGCTTGTGTGTTTGTAATATCAATGCCCAACTGATCCTCATCTCTCCATTGTGCGTGTGTGTCTGCACATTTCTGATTGCCAGATGTGTTTATAGAGTGTGTGTGTGTGTGTGTGTGTGTGTGTGTGTGTGTGTGTGTGTGTGGATTTATGTGTGTGTTTGGTGTGTGTGAGGACCAGGTGTGTGTCTGAGTGTGTGAGAGATCTCTGTGTTGACAAGGCTGATGCTGTTTATTTTGGCAATATGCTGTCAGGGGCATTGGGACACTGGCTCAGTGTGTGTGTGTGCATGTGTGTGTATGTGTAGAAGGGGTTGTGCTGTCAGTGGGATGGTGTGTGCGCTGAGTTATACATCTGAATTGCTGTCACACCCTGAAGATAGCAGTCTGCAATCAGACATAATCAGGTGATGTGAATGGGTGGGCATGGATGCCTTGTATGTATGTATTCAACAGGAATTAGCTTTAATTATGGACACCCCTACCCTTTTTCTCCTTCTTTCACTCACAGACACACGGACATGCACACACAAACTCTCCATACAGCTTTATAAAATAACTACTCATTTTCATCTACTAGTTTTCATTAGAGCCAACATTTGGAAGCTGAGAGACAGACTGCTGCTTCTGTAATTCTTAAATCTCCAGGATCACTTAATTGTTTGCCCGCTGTTGTTTCTGATGTAGCCTTGTCTGTGAGATAGCGCCCTACAGCTAATTACAGCTGCTAGAGAGTAAAAGCAGTGAGGGGGCAAATACAACACTATCGTTTATTGGCACCACAAGAAATTCCTTTAGGTGTCTGGTGTCTTCTTTAGGTCCATGGGCACAAAAGCACAAACACAAAACATAAGGTGTTGAAAAAAAAAAACTTTCAAAGAGACCATCCTCTCTTTGGGGGAAGGTTCTGGCTAAATTAAATCAAAGTGATTATGTTTTGATCATCAGACCATTACAACGGGGTTGGTAAAAGGTGAATGAACAAATCTTTTCCACTGATTCGTTTCACAACACAACACAGAAGCAGCTGCACTGGTATGAACTGTCTTGTCTCAGTGAATAATGTGGCTAGCAGCTGACTGTTTCAGTGAGTGAAAGAAAGCAGCAGTACATCAGCTCAACCAATCTTCAGCCAGAAATTGGTGCAAATGAGTTTTGGTGGAAAAGTGGTGAGCACTGTTGCTTCACAGCAAGAAGGGTCTGGGTTTAAACCCCAGGCCTGGGGCCCTTTGCATGTTCTCCCTGAGCCTATGTGGATTCCCTCCAGGTACTTTGGCTTCCTCACACAGGCACGTATGTTTAGGTGAATTGGTGACTCTAAATTGCTCATAAGCATGAGTGTGTGTGTTTTTTTTAGTTTTTTTTTTTAAGTGTTTATTCCGGTGTCAATATCTATCTATATGTATATCTATATATTCTCTATTTGTGTTACTATAATTTGTAATTACAGTATAGACATACATCACATATTTATGATATGATGTCAGAGATCGCATCAAGCAACTTTCTAAACAGGCTTTGGCTTCTTTCTCTTGAAAATACTTGCTCACACTCTCTAGGACATAGGCAAAGGTTGTGCAAAGGCTCTCAACTTCTTGCACCTAAACTGGATTTTGTGCATTACCAAACTAACCGTTCATAGACAAGTTATCAGCTTCATGTAGCCTAAAATGGAATACTTTGGAAGAAAGGTGAAATATAAATTGATTTACCTCACTCAATACCAGCGCATTGGTGAGCATGCTATACACTTTTGTGGTACAATGCTCAATGGTTGAAAAACCAAGAAAAACTCCATACATGTAAAAGTCCAGGCCCTGTGTAAACTGAAGCAAATACTCCATCACTGAAGTGCAAGGCTGCTTTTGAAGGTACAGAGACACCACGTTACGAGGTTTGAGTTGTATATGATATGCGCTGTACATTGATTATTTTTACAACATGGCGTTCTTTCTGGGAGTGACCACAATGACCTAAGAGATCATAGTTTAAAAAGCCGATGAGACCTGTGTGTAGTTGTTCATTGTATTAGTGCTCAGTCAGAGGTGGACACAGTGCTATTACACTGCAGGCTGAACAGTGGGTGGTAAAAGTTTAAATTCATTCTCTCTTTCACAAATCCCAGGATTCCCCATGCTAGGGATCCACTGACCTCAAAATGAGATTTCAAACAGCCAAGTTGGCACCCATTTTCACTTTGTGTTTCCTTAACTGACATGAGTGATGATGAGCTCTTCTCTCCTTTCATTTCTCTTCCTCACTTTTCTCAATTTTTGCAACACACGTTTGCATGCGCCTGATAATTTTCAGGTTTTCGACCTGGCTGGAGCAAACCATCGTCTTCCGCCTCCGAGTAAAACAGCTTATATGAGTGAGTGAAAATGAGCTGTTTGAAGTCTGCCTGAAAATTAAGACTGCTTGACACTGAGGCTCACAGCTGTAAGTCTTTGATGAAACATAACTGTGACCTGCAACAAAAGATGAGAAATAAGTCGTTGCTTCAATTACTACATATATCAAACAATAAAATATTAAACTATGACGCAAGGGTATCTTACAGCCTCGTCACGCTAACTATAGGCCAGAGACTCTCAACGCTTTAAACATTCTGAAAATTAATCCATGCAAATATGATAAAAAGGATGTGAAAACAAGTATTTGAATAAGAAGGTTTGTGTATGGCAAGCGTGAAGATGAATAACATGAATACATTACAGATAGGGGCGATTGACGCATTTCTAATTGCTCGTGATGTTTGAGAATTATAGATTCATTTGTTCATCCAATTTGGAGATCCAGATACAGCGCAGTTGCCTATAAGGTGTCATATTGACTCGTGCTAATGTATTCACTGACTGAGGACCATCTCAGATCATGGGGATGTGTGTGTGTGTGAGAAAGAGAGAGAGAGCAAAAGAGAGAGAGAGAGCATTGTATTTCATTACTATTGACATGACATGTATGTTGGCCTGTTTTTTTTTGGGGGGGGTGGTGGGGGCTGCTTTGTCATTTTTGTGCACTATTTGCATACAAATGTGCCAATGCTTGGGTTCACAACTTGAGTGTGAGTGACTGACACGTCAAATATCTAAACCCTGGAGAGGAGAAGCTGTCATGGGAATGCAGAAGGAAGGGGCGGAGGGATAGATGGAAGTGGTAAAGGTAGAGAGAGAGAAACATATAGGGAGAGAAATCCCAAGTGAAAAAGCAGCCTGTTCATTAGCAGCATAGGAATGTGTGTGTGTGTGTGTGTGTGAAAGTGTGCATATGCGTGTTGTGCATGTGTACACTGAGCAGCAGGGTGCTAACTAGGACACATTTCCCAGAATGAAGCAAAGCCAGATTTTGAACAAGATTCTTCTTATCGAAGTATTTTTCTCGTCACTTTTTTACCTCTGCACGAACTGCTCTGTGTGATGCATTCCTCAGCATATCAGCATGCAGATCCGCCTCACTGCTATTGAAGTGCTGCGTTGCTTTAATGTGGGTACACAGCTTATGTACTTTGAGTTACCACACTACATCACTGGCTTGTCAATTAGACCGTTTCTTGATAAAAGCGAGGACACATGAGTGTATCCATCTCAGGAATTAAACTGCGGGGTGAAAGAGGCAAATTCAAATACAACCTGACAGCCATTTGCTGTTTTTTTTTTTTTAACCCCCTTTATCCCTGCAACCATGACCAACCTTCAAAATGTGCCCCCCACCCCCACCCCACCCCTTTATTTTCAGATTTTCTAAGGCAATAATTGTTTTATCCATCCACAGATTTCCTCTGCTGGTTCTGAGCAGGACCTTCAAAAACAAAACCTCCTATATATTCATACAACAGACACATACTCACCTCAGAGTCTTCCAAATTGCATTCATGTTCTCAGGTGCATGTTTTCCAGCATCGTGTTATAAGTTGATGATTGCATTAGACTCCAGAAAGCAAATCCCGAGCACAGAAACATAGTGACTGTGTGTGTTTGTGTGTGTGCATCACTGATAGTGTGAGGGAGGGATGTGTTCCATTTGCAGAGACCAGATTTCTGTGATCACAAGTCTGATAAGAATTGTGGGAAACCACACTCACAACAAGCCACCTTGGAATACCAACTAGAACAGCACGCACACTCTTCTGGCTGTCTCTCTCTCTGACACACATACAACCAAAGTCAGACACACACTAAAAGACATACACGCACGCATACACACACGTGACAGGAATGTGCATCCATGTTTATTCTTCCTCTAAATGTTGCTCTGAATTTGATTAGGTTCCTTGCCTTGGCCATTGTAAATGTTTTCTTTTTGTGAACATTATGCATCCATGGAAACAGATGCATGCATGTGGATGTGTGTGTGCGTGTTGCAAGCACAAGGGTGAATGAGACAAAGCAGTATAAATGATTTACTAAACTTACAGTGACAGTGGAAGAAAATGTCCTCCCAGATTAACAGGATGTAGAAATCACTCTAAAACTTAGACACAAACACACACACACACACACACACACACACACACACACACACACACACACACACACACACACACACACACACACACACACACAATCAACACACACAAAGGCACAGACCAAGTCATGGCAACCTGTATGAAAACAGCATGCATAAGTTATGTGCACCAGGCTGTGAGGTGAAATAGGGAAGATATGAGGAGAGATCAGGGGAGTTGGTGTAATTCAAGCAACTCGCATTATTTCCTTTGTGTCATCAGGAATGTAGTGAAAATCCATGTAAAAATCAATTATAATCCACCACTAGACCTGAATAGATTTGTTTGCACATACAATACACACATCTGTACACAGAAATACACGCACTAACAAAAATCCATCACCCAGAACTGCTGAGAAAAGATATGAGAGTTGTCATCTCTTTTTTTAGAGTATAAAAAAGAGTATATATTCTTTTCTTTTTTTTTTTTTTAGTTTTGGTGCAGAGTATGAAAGGAACGGAAAGTCAGTGTGTCGTGCAATAAAACAGATGATGCTTTAACCACACTTTTAGCTGCTCCAGGAGCAGATTTGTATTGATATGATTCTCTATTTCTTTTTTAATTAGTTTTCTGTTGTCATGTTGATACACCACGATATATCAAAATTCATAATATGTTACTGTAAAGACACTGACTTCACGCAAACAGCTATTTTTATGCAGATGAATACCAACAAGGATTTTTGCCTTTGTTTCCCATGTTTTCAGGTTATTTGTCTGTATTGTTTGTCTGAACAGCTCCAGTGCCAGACTTTTACAGAACAAATGTGCTCTTGATAAAGACCTGTCCTAATTTAAGAAAACCTAAATACAGACTTTGTTTCAGTTCACACAGCAGCCCACCCTTTCAGCATCCGATTCATCATCTGCACAGTTAGGATCCGGTATCGCATTTCATCTAAAGTTCTTCACAAATATCCCTCCGCTTCTTGTTACCGCTTTAGTAACATTTACCAAACTTGTACACTCTGAAATATCAACCTCAGTTCAATATAATTTTTCTCACAACATAGCTGCCATTTCCCTCGAAGTTCCTAAGTGCTACATATTTTTGGGGAACTGTTGGCAAAACTATTTTAAGTGGTGGTGTGTGTTCTGTGTGCGTGTCAGCCTCAGCCTGATACACACGGGCCTACCGGGACCACCCAAGCAGATGCTTCATTTACAAAATTATGCATTTAGGGCAGAGAAATAGGTCTGAACCGGGGGAGTTTAGGAGAGTTACAGAATGAGACCAACGAGGATTGAAGCCATCAGTGAGACGCCCCACTGTGATCTGTGTATTGTTCCACAGAAACTTCTGCCCTGTGTGTTAATCTGTCAAAGACGACGAGACAAGACAGGAAAAAAGAAAGGCAGGGAAAGAAGATGCACCAATGCCCTTTTACCGTCTCTCAGGCTCTTTTCCCGTCAGAAGTTTCTGAGGGCAGCTTGGACACTAATCATTACCTCCTGTCTCTCATCTACACACATCACTGACGATCAGACTCTTCTCTCTCCCTCCTGCCCACATTTTCTCTCTAAAATGGAAAAAACAACAACAGGGAATATGGATTGTTGCCTCCGCTAATATACTTTTATCCTGCTCCATCGCTCTCACTCTCTCTCTTGGCCAGCGTTGGCAGTCCTCCACTAACACACATGGATGAAGTTTTTCAAGCTCAGACTGAACATTCTTGAGGTTCCCGACTGGCAGCAGCTTCTCTTTTAACCCAACATGATGCCTTCAAAACAAATTATTGTGTGTGCTATATATTTTTAAGTGTGTGTGTGTGTGTGTGTGTGTGTTTTCCTCTGTGGCAGGTATTGGTTTCAGAGTGTCTGAGTGTTGTCCCATAGGGACAACCTCTTAGTGTGTGATCCATGTAGGAAATCTGAATCTCCAATGAGAAACACGAGAGGTTTCCTCTAAGCAGGCCATGGAAGTGGTTCAGTTATTGCAGTGTTTTTGAGTGTTGTGCAAATGCAAAAAACTGTGTTTTGAATGTCACAAACTGCCTATATATTCCAGACTAATGTCCAAGGAAGAAAACCAGCTTTATTTCCAGAAAATACTCTAAAACAAAAAGTTTAACAGACACAAGAACTATGACTCTTGTCATAATTTAAAGGAGGAAAGAAATCATGTTGTCATAGAGCAATGAAGTCCACGGGGTGAATGGATGGGACTTTTAATACAAGTAAGAACTTTCCTTTCCATTTCCTGTGCTGAAAGCCAATGTCAGTTTCTTTCAACAATTAACCTGTTAATTCCCTTATTATTCTGATCATGACAACAATAATGTGGTTATTATGTGTTAACCATAAGGTTTCCCTAACCTTTTTTCAATGCAAACCATTCTCTTGCATTTGTACTCACCACATCATTTTAATGCTTAAATCTAACCAAATTTTAACAAGTGTACTGTCACACACTGTTCTTCAAAGAGTTTACATATTTCAGGCTGGACAAAGTGTAAAAGGAAATTTTATATCTTTAATTTTGTATCTTTAATTTTTAAGCTGAAAAAAACATTTTCTAAGAATCCACAAAATAAATAATGTGTACCTATTGCACACATTGGATAATTGGAAGGCCAAATTTCTGTCTTTAATATTTATATTTCAATCAATAATCAAATCAATCAATCAAATTGAGTATGTGATATGTATCTTTACCAACAAATTACATGAAATTCACTGATGTCATAAGATGAGATGGCTGATCTTGTCGCTATCTTTAGCAGTTTAGTTGTTTCTTTCTCTTCTGCATCATGAATTGATTTCACTGCTGCCTAATTTATTGATGTGGAATAACAAACTGAAAATCCAAAATGTCAGTTCACCAAACACAACTCAATTTTGACCAAATATGTAGTTATGGCATTTTGTCAGCCGATGTTATCGCGCTGACTGGGGTGTCAGATCAGAAGGTGCTTCTTTTCAAGGGAATGGACCAACGAAGTAAAAACAAACGCAGCTAACGATTAACTGAGTCATTGTT